>JAPKLY010000038.1:150752-278371 GCA_026898435.1 Prunella vulgaris
TTTTTGTTCGATAAAATATGGTTAAAGAATATTGGAGTGACAATCATTCAAATCTAGGTTTTGAAAGAGGGGGGTGAACTGATCGATTTTAATTGTGAAATATATTTAAAGGGTAATTTTGTCTTTTAAAACTTATTTCCAAAATGAAGAACAAAAGTGGGGTGAAGTACTCAAAAAATGGGTGGAAATATCCTGGTCCATATTTATGATATATCATTAGTGTTGAATCCAATAAAATTGCAATATGGGCGTAGCAACAAATGTAGGGGCATATAACTTGGGTCTTTAGACTTCTGTAGGAACTTTTTAAGCCCACTTATTTTATTTGCGTGTTTCTTCTACAAATAATCAAAGAACACCTTGATATTTAACATATGGCTAAGGTTATTTGCACTAGCTTTTTTAGGAAATACAATGCTCGGATGAATACACTATTCTTTGTTTGGCAGGTTTTTTTTTAATTTTTTTTCATTTTTTCATAAAAAAAAAAAACTTTCGAACACAGTACCAAAATAAAAAAATATTCAAAATTTTTTGCCGAAAATTTGTAAAAATTTCAAAAAAAAAATGCCGAACATTTCTAAGAATTGTGTATTTCCCAAAATGGCTAGTACTAATAACCTGGGCCTTATCATATCCAACCCAGCAATTTATACCCCACCACACCCTCTTTAATGATCTCTTCTTTATAGAAAAAAAATGTCGTATTCTTTCCACCCCACAAAAAAGGAAAATAAATGGTCACAGTCATGAAAAGAAATATTAAAATTAACTTTTAAAGTATTTTTTCATAAAAATTATGCGTAGTTTCAGAAAAAATTCCAAAAATCATACGTAATTTCAAAAATATTTCCCGTAATCATGTCAATAACTCAGTAAATCAGAATTGAGATTTTACAAAATCTGAAATAAACAAAACAAGCAAAATGATTTATACTTTCATCATCCATCCTACAATATTCGTAAGAAAAATTACAAATAAACAATAAATATTATTAAAGATTATATACTTTAACCTAATTTTATTTTATTTTAAATTATAACTTATATATGCATACTATTCTTCTCCCTTCCCCTCTTCATCCTTGCAATCTATAAATATATAAAAGCAAAAGTACTGCAAATCTGAAAGATAATTTTACTGCGCGATGAAACATAACTCGCTCAACTATGATTTCGTGGGTTTCAAGTGTTGTGTGTGCGTATATATCTAACAAAATAATTTAATTTAAAATTAAACCCAACAACTCTTATAAATAAAACATGTGTCAAACCGTTTAATTCTTTAGCAGAGCAGGCAAGAATGTTGAATTTTTGGAATTAGCCTCAAAGATAAGATAGCCAACAAGAAACCCTCCATATATAAGGGAGATTCACGTATAGGTTCAAAAAAACAATTATATTTACAAATAAGTGTTGTGCAGAAAAAAAAAAAGTACTTCTGTGCAAATATTGTAAACATATTTATAAATAATAAATATAGTGACTTTTTTGAATTTATATGTAAATCATCCCATATATAATACTTGCGCAGCTTTTTGTTACTCTTTTTGCATATAATTGTAGTGTTATAAAATATGATTAAAAATAATATTATATTTCTTTATTAATATTTCTTCGGTATGATGTATATTTTAAATATTAATAATTATATTGTAAAATAGATTAAAATATATATCTAAATAAATTTTTTATGTTTGTGCACACATTAATATTTATTAATATTTCTTACAATTTTATAAAATAATATATATATATATATATAAATATTTCAAATACAATTTTTTAATAATAGTAGTTAATAATTTTTTTTAATATATTTTAAAAATCAACTCATATAATCACAATCAACTAAAAATAAATAAATTCACACTTTTAACTAAACATCATAAAATAAAAGCAAATTTGACATATTATACTATAAAAATAAATTTGAAACATTTAGCAAATTATGAAAATATGCATGAGAATAAAAAGAGATTTTAATTTAATAATATTATTTATTTATTTTTTCAGAGAGTGATTAAGTGAAGATCAGTCTTCACTGAAGGAAATGCACCACATATTCAAATATATGCATAGATGAAATTCTAACAAATTCTTATGAGTTTATGTAGACTAAAAGATATTGAAGTTTGTGTAATTTATTAATTTAATTTTATGATTTGACTTACTTAGAAAGTTAATCCGTAATTTTTTAAATGTCTATCAAAAACTAATATTGTAATTTAAGATTCAGTGTAATTAACATATTAAGATTTGCTTTAAGAAATGTCACATTGAATTATTAAATTAATGCAAAATTCAAATATATGCATGCCAAAAAAAGGTCATTTGCGTGAAAATAATCAAAATATTAAATTTTGATATCAATCCCAATTCAATTATATTAGTAATTAAACCATTACTTTAAAGAAAAAATTATTTAGCCTAATCAAAGAGGTGTGCATTACATAAAAAGGCGGGAAATTAACTTTTCACAAATACTCCCTCCGTCCACAAAAATTGGACTACCTTGACAATTCACGGTTATTAAGAAGGATTGATGTTGATATGTAAAAGTGAGTATATTAATATAAAAAAATATTTAATTATTAAAAAAGTTCTTGATGTGATGTGTAAAAGTGAGTATATGTATATAAAAAAAAAAAAATGATTGTAAGTTTTCCATTTTAATAAGTAGACAATTTATTGTGGACGACCGTTTAAGGCAATGTGGATCATTTATTGTGGACAGATGGAGTAGCAATTAAAATTGGCGGGCTTTTGGAAGTTGTTATTTTCTTAGCAAATTTTGTCATTTTTATACATATATAGATTGATATATTTAGATCTAATTAGTAGTCATAATATATAATTTAGTTACCACGAATGCATTAACAAACTTTTAGAAGAATCAATTTATAATTGGTGGTGCTTTTTTTATTATTATATATGTGTGAATTAAAGAAGTTAAATGTAATTTTAGTAATTCTATATTTAAATTTTATATACGACAATTGTTATACTACCACTGTCCCAAGAAAATTTGCACTATTAAAATTTCATATATTTTCTTTAAAATGTGTTATTTAAATAAAATAGTAATATATGGATAAATTAGTATATAATTATGTGTGTGTGCACGTAAATTGATAATTTTTATCAGTGTGCAAATTTATGTGTGACATCAAAATTAAGAAATTGTGTAAAAGTTTATGGAACTGGGAGAGTATTAATGAACGCATATAGAAAAAATATTAACAATAATATATTTAAATAAATTTATATAATTTTAAAATCATGCATCGCACGGGCCAAATACTAGCATTGATCAAATGTAAGTAGATTAGGATGAAATATGATTTATTCAAGTAAATGATTTTTTTTAATGTGAATGATTTGATTGTATGAATTTAGTGATCTGTGATATTATTCCAGAGGGGTGTACTTCAAAAATTCAATAAGGTAATAGAGAGAAGCAGAACTTTAAATATTTTTTGTGTATATTTAAATTTAAAAAAACAGATAGAGTGTAGTTTCCATAAAATGGGATCTAAATAATATGGGTCATTGAGAGTACTACTTATGGACTTAAGACATATGTTGGGCCAACAATTGAAGTTTATTTTATGCACCCACATATATGTGAAGTACACACACTTTTTTATAATATTAATTCAACATTGCTTAAAAGACAATTATATTCCACAATATTTAACAAATAAATATAATGCACCCACAACAATCCTAATTTGAGTGTTCTAATTTGAAGAAGTCAATCTCACCGCCTCTTACTGTGAGCCTCGAAGTTCTGTCATCGGAATTAATGGAGGCTCCAAACCTCTAAGTCTCTCCATCATTGGCGCTGAATAGAAGACATTCGACCACCATTACCGCCGCCTTGGTAATTCGTTTGCAAACCACCTACTCGCCGGCGTAGATCGGGACGAAGACATGCGTGTAAAGAAGAAAGGAAAAATATCGACTTTTGGCCGAGAGACAACGATTCATGAGGCACTTGGTCAATTTTAATTTTCAGTGATTTTGATTTGGTTTTAGTTTTGATTTTGATCTGGCCGAGAGAGATGATAGATTTGTGCGCGTACATAATGTCATTATTGTTCATGCCACCGACGCCACTGAAGACCACCAAGCTCTACAGTCGTCACCTAAAATTGGTGTCGCACTACCACTTAAAAATTGGAGACATCCACCCTATATTTTCTATCCTCTCACCGCCCTCTGTCTCTCTGTATCAGATGCATTTTTTTGAAATATACATTGAGCTATAATAGCATCTCAACTTTTTGAAATCCCCCTTTTCGAGTACTGCTACCAAATTTTTTTCAGCTTATTTATTTGATTTCTGGCAATAGAGATGAGGTGAAATTCATCTAGTTTATGAACAATAATTTCGACGGGTGGATGGTCAATTTTTTGATTTGGTTTCAATTACATAATTTATGTTTCTAATTTCGATGGGTGACAACACGAACTCTACATGGTGATGGAGGGTTATGGAATTTTATGGTGTGTGTACTTATCATTGACTAGTGTACTCATCTTGTGTGTGTACTCCAAATACATGGGTGCAAATAACCTGGGCCTATTTTTGTTAATGATGTTTATTATGCCATTTCTTTGAAATTATCATTTAAAAATCATCTAACTATCTTGGGTCACCTATGCATCGAGATATTATTAAGGTTGAAATCTCTCTCTCTCATCCCCAAATTTCTTGTCCTCTTATTTTTTTTAGTTAAAAGAACTTATAAAATGTTAAAGAGCTTATAAAATGCTTAAAATAAATATAACAAAAAACCCTCGTACTTTCTCCCATCTCATAGTCATTCTCCCCAGTTAAACATCCATGCTACAACCAACAACTTTTAAAAAAAAAATAAAAAATTAGAGCACAACACTAGTAGTGTAATAACTATGGAGACAAACATATATTGATATATTTAAAGATAAAGAGAAAAAATGAATTTGCATTCTCATTTCTATTGAATATAAAGCACGCATATACCTCAATTCTTAAATATAAATTTTAATATTATAAAAATTGTATTTTGTCATTCATATTAAATATATTAGTTGACTTTAAGATTTTTTCTTTTGAAATATTTGTGAATAATTTAGTGTATAATATAAAGGATTAATTTCATATAAATTCACAACCTTTTTGGCCTAATATTTATTTAATCACGGTCTTCAAGATTTATCTTCAAGATTTTTATAAAAAAATCCAACTGTTAATATTGTTGCTATATGATACATGTTTTTTTTTTCTCAAGCGGTGACAAATGATATTACTTGTGGTTACAAATATTTTTTTTAATTAATTTTAATGCAAGTTATTAGGTACATTGAAGTGTTTAAGTACATTTTTGAATAGAGATAATCCTGTTTCTGAATCAACTTCGGATGACATTGGTTATTCCTTTTTAAGGGGAATATTAACATTGTTGACTGATTGCACTTGGACAATTGATATTTTCTTGAAACATGATTTATGCATTATGGTTATTTGTTTTTTATGGTCACTCATATGTTTACTCTATTGTATAATTTGTAAATAAACCAACGAGTTATTTGTAACTATTTTTATGTAATGAAATAAGAGAGTAAATATAAAAAAATGTTAGTAACAAATTAAATATTTAATATCAAATAAACCCCTTTATGTAATAATTTATTTGTAACAAAATTGATTTTTTGTAACAAAACTTTAGTTTTTGCTACTAAAGTTTTTGTACAAAAAGAATTTTGTTACAATTGTATTTGTAACGAAAATTATTTTTTTTCGTTACAAAAACTTTTTGCGACGGACTTTAAAAGACCAACTTTTGTAACAAAATATTTCGTTACAAAAAGTTTTTGTAACCAAAAGAGGACTTTTTGTAACTAATTTTCTTGTTACAAGAAGTGCATTTTCTTGTAGTGAGAGCAACTGCCTTCCTCTTTTGCACCACCTTCTTCTTCCCCGAGTCAGGAACAGGCTTCTTGGGCTTTGTCGACTGCTCCTTCAGCACATCGACTTGGCCATTTACTTTTTCGAGCTCAGTGGCCTGACTCCTGACTTGTAGTGCAGTCTGAGGCGTCAGCTGCTTCACCTTACTCCTCTCCTGAATGATGGGATCATAAGGATATGCACCTCCTCAAGTTCTTCTAATAATTCCGGAAGAGTAGCCTATTTCTACTTTTTCTGAGTTTGCAGCTCAATTTCAGTAGACTCAGTGACCTTCCTCTTCTTCTTCGCATCGAACTTAGGATTCCTCCATCCTTCCCCCTTTTTGGCATCATCAGGGGCATCCTCCTCATCCAACTTCTTACCAATATCATTTATGAGTATCCCCTGAGACGCAACCTGATCAGCCACCACTTTCACCTCCTCCACCACCTGATCTAATTTCTCCGCCCAGTTCAAGCTTTCAGACTGAAGAACGGAGAAGTCCTTCCGTATGGTGAGCAAATCCTGCCTCTGATTATTACACTCCGTTTGTAGGCTCGTGAAGTGTTGCTTCCATACTTCCTCAGAACTCTTATGGCCCTCCTTAAACCTGGCCATTAGCTTCTGATCTTCAGCCTTGGCAACATCCAAAACTAGCTCCTTAATCCGAGCCTCATACCCAAGCAACCCTTCAGCAACCAGAGCCTTGATTTGCTCGTCCTGACCACTCAATGCTGAAGTGATCATCTTTTCAACCCGTGATGAGATAGTTGTGAGCTCAGTCGAGCGCTAGGTGTCAATCCTCAGGAATCTATCTTCATCTTCCTTCCTAGAACTGACAAAGACAGCCTGCAGCTTCTTGTGCCTTAAGCTCTGGCGCTCGAGCTTCTTTAGAATCCTCTGGGCCATCAATGATATGCCCTGAGTGGTGGACTTACCCTTTTTCTTCCTCCTTTTGACTTTTGTGGACTGATCAGTTGAAGCCTCACCTGAAGCCTCAGCAACTCCGGCTCTGGGAGTTGCATCATCTGCTGGTGCACCTCCTTCCAAGATCACACCTTCAGCAGCAGGAACAACTTCCTGAGGGGGAATAGTCTGAGGCCTATGTTGGCACACCACCCAGAGAAAGTCCTCGGTCCGGAGAACTTGGGAAAAATTTGTGATCCAAAAGCGGACACACAGTTTCTGCTTCTGATCCTGAAGGGACTCAAGCCCCTTTCTCTCTAACAAAGCTGCCAGCTCAGGAAACGTCATTTTCTTGACGCATACCATGGTCCGAAACTAGATAACTTCCTCCACGTATCTCCTAGTTAGTTCAGGAAGATGCTTCAGAATGAACCTGAAGACCTGAGACCGAGCATCCAATTCGAACGGAGTCAGGTTTGAAAAAATGGGAATGTTGTCATCCTCCGAACCATCCTTATCCTCTTCCCCATCTTGCTCCTGTTGAGCATCCTCCTCTTCACCTTCTTGTTCCTCCTGAGCAACCCTTTCCTCACCTCCCTGCTCCTCCTGAGCATCAGTCACCTCCAGAGTCTTCACCGACTTAACTACCTCCATCACCTGAGCGTCCGCCATATCCTGATCATACTGAAAAGGTAGTTGAACAATCTCAGTTGTAGCTTCATCTCCCTCCAGGGAAACGTCCGCCTCTTTCTCTCCTCCTTCCCCCTCGGCCCGCGATTCTTCCTCTTTAGAGTCCAGATCAAGAATCTGATGAGTGTGGGCTTCAGGATCTGGTCTTGGCAGATTGAGGTGTAGGGGCATAAATCATCTGGGTTATCAAGAGCTTCCCCAGCTTGCTCCTTCTCCTAAGCTAACATTGGCTTCTGAGCTTCCTCTATCTGAGTCTGAACCTGAGCAGGCTCAGATGCTGGTGCAACTTCAGCAACAGGCACAACAGTGGTCACCTCCTGACCAGCCTGCTCAGCAGATTCCTCCTACGACTCGTCCCTCAGCATCGTCTTCTTCTAAGGTGGAGCTTTAACTACTTTCTTCTTCTTCTCAACCTTCTTCTCCACCTGCGGCTGATGTTCAGAAGTATTTAGTTTTCCCTTCCTCTTGATGTCTGGTGGATAGAGCTTCTTCTTCACTTCTGCCTCCATCTTGAAAAGAATCAGCTTCTGAGGAAGATCAGTCATTTCTGCAGAGTCAATGTCTCCCAGGTTCAGAGTTTGGAGCATCACTGAAATTCTGGTGCCAAAGTGAGGATTCTTGGCAAAGAAAATTATGTCTCCCTTCCATTCAACCTTATTTCTCTCAGTGATTAGCTTCTGGAAAAAGAACTCCTCCCAGTCCAATTCAGCAATTCCGCGATCGCTGCTATGATCCGGATCTTGAGCTTAGAGATCTGCTCGTTGCCTCAACGTAGATCATCACACTCATCACAGCCACTTCGAAAAGAAGCTTGTATGCTGGCTGCAATAATTTCTTGTTCAGTTTCACCTCAAAGTCCAAGGGGGTGATCAGGAAGGCATTCAAGTAGTCCCATTCTTCGCCTAGCTTGTAGAATGTGGGATCCTCAAGCTTCTTCTCAGCAATAGAGTGTGGGAGGTTGTACATTCTTCTGATCAACTCCCTGACCTTCACTGACTCGAAGTAGTACTCAACCACCTTATTCCCAGCCTGGTTCTTCTTCGTCCTCCTAAGTGGAATCCGGGATTCCCACTCACCATCTTCACCTTGAACCAAGTTGACATAGAAGGCAGTAACTAAGTGTGGGCAGAGTTTGCTGGCCTAATAGTCATGAAATCCAAGATTCTGGAATTCCTGAAGGTGTGGTATACCGTGTTGATCGCCAAAATCTGTGAACGGAGTGAAAAATCCGCGATCCATTCCCTGGTAATTTTCTCTTCAAGAGAGATAATCTCTTCGTGAAAACATTTCCTGGAAGACTCAGTAGATATTGGTGGATGAGGCAGCCATGGAAATAAGTGGAAAGCTTTGAGAAAGAGAGAATGCAGAGAATAAGGGGGTTTGGGAAATTTGGGTGCGTAAATTGTGCACTGTGAACAACTTCCCTATTTATACCCAATATTCAGTTTAAATGAACTATTTAGATTCAAATGACTTTTGAAATTCAACGGTAGAGATTAAACGCTAAAATCGGCAAGTATACATGTACAAAAGTCGTTCTCTTTCAGTTCAAAAGTAATAATTTGAATTTTTACCTAAAATTGTACCTGCCCATGCACATTTAATGCATGCCAGAGTATGTTCGAAATAAATTTGAATTATTGCATTAAATAATAACAGAATAATAAATATGTGGCTGAGGATTTGGGTTAGAAAAACCCGTGATTGATGTGATGTCTAACACATACAGAGATAATGCAAGCAAGTTCAGGACAACATTTCAGTCATTCAAATATAGTAATTTGACCGATACCACTTGTGAATGATCAGGGTGACAAGTCTTGAGTTCTGAGTCTCGAATCCCTAACTTACTGATCCGAAGATCCTTCTCCTCAGGTCAGTTCCCCCTGAAAGCCACCATTCTGCTCTACATCTCTCAACTGATCCTGAGTTAGTCATTCTTCCTGACCACTTGAACTGAGATTCATACTGAATCATCTACTCCTGGGTCAAGAAGTCCTAACTCTACTAACAACTCAACAAACCTGGTTTCAGGCAAAGCCTTAGTCAGGATGTCAGCCCTCTGTTTGTTAGTAGGGATCCTCTCCATCCTGATATCTTTCTTCTCAACATGATCTCTTATAAAGTGATGTCTGGTGTCCACATGTTTACACCTTGTGTGCAAGACTGGGTTTTGAGATATGACTATAGCACTGTTACTGTCACAATAAATTGAGACTTTAGTTGCTATTACTTGGTAGTCTCTCAGTTGTTGATTCAACCAAAGAATTTGGACGCAACAACTGTCTGCCGCCATATATTCAGCCTCAGTAGTGGACGTTGCAACACATGTTTGTTTCTTGGAAAACCAAGAGAACATTTTACTCCCTAGAAACTGACATGTGTCTGTCGTTGATTTCCTATCAATTCGACAGCCTCCGTAATCAGCATCAGAATACCCTGTCAGTTCTAGGTTGTCATTAGAGGGATACCAAAGTCCTAAATTGACAGTACCTTTCAGGTATTTCAGTATCTCTTTGGCACTCTCTAGATGACTCTTCTTGGGATCTGACTGGTATCTCGCACAAACTTCAACTGCGTAAGTGATATCAGGTCGACTTGCAGTCAGGTACAACAATGATCCTATAAGTGCCATGTACTTAGTCTGGTCTATGGAGATCCATTCCCTCTCAGGATCCAACTTCTCGTTAGTGTTCATCAAGATCCTTGAGACCTTGATGGACTGGCCACCAAACTTTTGAATCAAATCACTTGTGTACTTAGACTGATTGATAAAGATTCCGAAGTTTGATTGTCTGCCTTGTAGACCTAAGAAGAAGTTCATCTCCCCCCATCATGGACATCTCGAATTTACCAGTCATCAGCTTGGAGAATTTTTCATAGAGCTTCAGGTTTGGTGATCCAAAAATGATGTCATCGACATATATTTGAACCAGGAGAATATCCTCACCTTCAGTTATTCTGAATAGAGTTCTATCCACTGTTCCTTTCACGAACCTGTGGTCTATTAGAAATTGGGAAAGAGTATCATACCAAGCTCGGGGAGCTTCTTTCAGTCCGTAGAGTGCTTTCTTCAGGTGATAGACCTTATCACCAACTTCAAATCCGGAAGGCTGCTCCACACACACCTCCTCATTTAGTACACCATTCAGAAAGGTACTCTTCACGTCCATTTGATACACTTTGAACTTCTTAAATATTGCATATGCCAGAAATAGCCTGATTGCTTCCAACCTTGCGACCGGAGTGAAAGTCTCATCATAGTCGATACCTTCGGCCTGAGAGTAACCTTTTGCCACCAGTCTGGCCTTATTCCTGACTAGAACATTCTTCTCATCCCTCTTATTCTTGAAGACCCACTTGGTGCCAATGACGTGTTAACACCTATGTCTATCTAATAACTCTCAAACCTGATTCTGCTCAAACTGATTGAGCTCCTCCTACATGGCCAAGATCCAGTTGGAGTCAACAAGAGCTTCTTCAATGTTCTTAGGCTCTTGATCAAACATGAAGCAACAGAACATAGCACTCTCTCCAAGGAACAATCTTGTACTGACTCCCTCATTGATATCTCCGATGATATCAGCTAATGAGTGATCTGATAGCCATATCATCTGGCTTAGAGCAGCACTTAGAGCAGCTCCTGGAGTTCCCTCACCAAATCCTGAATTATTAGTATCTAGCACAGGCAAGGAAGAAAAGCGATCAAGAGAATGGGAGACTGAGTCATTTCCTGAGGTTTGCCCAATGTTAAGGACATTGATTCCCCTACAGAGTTAGACTCAGTAACCGTCTCAGGTGCTGAAGCATCATCACCGACAGTCCTTACCTCAGGTTGAGTCTGTGCCTTCGTCTGAGATTCAACATTCTCTGAGGCGATGGCTTCCTAAGGGTTGGCCTGAGCCCCATCCTGATCATCGTCATCATCACCATCCCATTGGAGCATGCACAAGTTTGACCTTGAATTCAGGATTCTTCTTCAGGCTGAGTCGTGTCATCCTCTTGGTGACCCCCTCAGTGTCAGGACATGAAATCTGCTTCCTATGCATTGATGCAGACTCATCAAACACAACATGAGGTGTTTCCTCTACAACAAGGGTCCGACAATTGTAGACCCTAAAGGCTTTGCTAAGTAAGGAATATCCTAAGAATATCCCCTCGTCAGGCTTGCTATCAAAGGCCTTCAACTGGTCTTTCCCATTGTTCAGGATGAAACACTTACACCCAAAGATATGAAAATAAGATATATGAGGTTTCCTCTTGTTCCACGTTTCATAGGGCGTCTGTGCATGTTGTTTGTTCAGCATATATCAGTTCTAAGTGTAACACACAGTATTGATCGCCTCAACCCAGTACTTCTTAGGCAGTCCTGACTTAGCCAGCATAGTTCTGGTAGCTTCCTTTAGGGTCTAATTTCTTCTTTCAGCTACTCCGTTCAGTTGCGGAGTCCTAGCTGCAGAAGTCCCATGAGCAATGCCATTGTCAGTACTAAAATCGATTATACAAAAGTTAATAAACTCCGTTCCCCGATCTGATCTGATCCTGACGATACTATGACCCTGTTCAGTACTCAGTTTCCTGAGTAACTCTGGAAGTCTCACCTGAGTCTCCTTCTTGTTTAGCAAGAAAATAACTCATGTGTACCTAGAATAATCATCAATAACAACAAAGGCATATTTTCTACCATTGATGCTGACCGAAGTGATTGGACCAAAAAGATCCGTGTGCAGGAGCTGAAGTACTCTGTCATTTGAGAAGGCATTCTTTTCTTTGAATGAAGCTTTTGTTTGCTTGCCTTCCTGACATGCTCCGCATATGTGGTCCTTGTTAAAAACTACATTGGAAAGACCCTCTACAAGAGAAAGTCAAGAAATCTTGTTAATAATCATGAAGTTTAAGTGGTTCAGGCGTTTATGCCAAAGCCAACTGAGTTCCATAGAACTTTTAGCAAGTAAGCAGGTCTCAGGAGAGCTGCTCTTAAAGTCAGCAAAATATACGTTGCCTCTCCTTACACCTGTAATAAGAACCTACAGTGTAGATTTATCTTTAACAAGGCATATATTCGATGTAAACTCTACACTATATCCACTGTCACAAAACTGACTAACGGATAACATTTTATACCTAAGACCCTCAACATAGGATACATTAAGCACTAGGACTGAGCCGATAACAAGAGTTCAAAATCCTCTGGTGAAACCCTTAGAGTTATCACCAAAGGTAACCTGCGGGCCTTCTTGAGCAATGTAATTCTGAAGGAGATCACAGAAACAGGTAATAGCCTCGAACATCATGAGTTCAGGTACCGGTCTCCTTTTTTTGGATCCTCCTTATTCTTCTTGCTACCCGCAGCGACCTGAAAAGAATCAAGCTTCAGGTACCCATCTTGTATTAAGTCTTATGGTGTCAGCCATACCCTTCGGAATCCAAATCTGTCTTACTACCCTGATGGCATAAGAAGTATAGATTTGTCTTCCTAAAACATCTGCATGCACCTTTCTATTCTTCCTTGGTACCTTAGAAGTCGAGGGTGTATGGGTGTCAGCCTGAGGTGCGGAGGCCTCAGTTTTCTTCTTGGGGGCTGGCCTCTGGTTCCTCTTTGGCCTGGGTGCAGTGGTCCTAGGTGTGTCCTGGGAAGGAGCAGCTCATTCTTGACCTCTAGAAACATGAGGTTTGGTCTGAGCTTTATCGAAATCAGGATTCCGTTGCCCCTCAGGAACCACCCAGTTTGTCCTTCTCCTATCAGGATTAGGATGCTCCTGATGGGTCCCCATCTGAGGCTTCTAGACCTGAGTGTCCTTTGGCTTGGCCTGAGGCTTCTTCTGGCCTAAATTCCCTCTGTCCTGAGTATTCCTCGGCTGAGCCTGAGGCTTAGTCGGGGCAGAGTTTCTTCTCGAATTCCCTTGGCCATGAGCATTCTTAGGCTGAACCTGAGAAGTACTCGGAGCTGAGTTCCTTTGCGGATTTCCTCCATCCTGAGCAACCTTTGGCTGATGCTTAGATTTTCTCGGGGCAGAGTTCATCCGGACCTGATTCTTCCTAGGCTTAGCCTTAGGCTTACTCTTGTCCTTCTTCCTCACGTCTGATGAGGTTCATGAGCCTTTTCCTCAGGTTCCAGCCTAGGTCCCTCAGTCAGTTACCCGATTAGTTCAGTTAGCTCTTCATCCTTCCCTGAGCCACTACTCTGATGAGCAATACCCTTGCCTTTGTCATCAGATTGGGCAGGGACAAACACCCTTTCGGATTTGCTTCCTGAAGCACTTCCATTTTGGTCCTGAGATTTCTCTGAGCTGTATCCTAACCTTACTTTAGTACCGTCAATCCGTTGGGAGATCATGGTTAACTTTTCAATCACTTGGGTTGATTGGTATAACTTCTCCAGCTGATAGTTCGTGTACTCAATTTCTTTTCTCAGGCACTCAATTTCAGTGGTGTATGGTTGTAGAAAGCTCTGACGAGTGATCAGCTCAGTCTCACGTTCATTCTTGCGATCTTTATGCTCAGCGTTGAGACGAGTGACCAACACAACAATATGCTCTTCCTGAAGTGCGATTTCCTCTATATCGCGAGCTATAATCAAGGTAACAATGAGAGCTCTTAGTCGTTTGACTTCATTTTGAACCCCCGCAAGCTCATTACGAGTGTTTAGGAGTTGTTCATGTAGTCTCACTGACATCAATGCATCATTAGTGTCTCTAACCTTGATCATCTCAGCGAAGCGAGTATTCTCAGCACTCATTTGTGCATTTACCTCCACTGTGTGAGTATGAGTTTCCTGCAGCCTTGAGAAATTGGTCAACAATTGCTCTAAAGGGAGCTGAAGGTCGAGATCCCCTGCTGAGTCTGAGCTAGGCTCAAGTGTGTGATCAGGAGAGAAGAGGCAGAAGAACATACGTCATCATCTGCCATGACACAGATGTCGTCATACTCCTCATCGGAGAAGAGATCAGAGGATCACCATCCTGGGCCATCTGAATCCGAAGATCCTTTAGCAAGCATAGCTCTCCAATCTAACTCCCTCAGATCTCTTTTTGATCTCCGATCTTCTCTCTCTTGAGCACAGAGTTTCGGACAGTTGTACTAATAGTGTCCGGTCTTCTTGCAGTGATAGCACATATCTGCATCACTAACACCCGGTTTATCAGTATACTTTTTACCTTCAGGTTCCCTCTGGCTCCCTGAGCTTCTCTCTTGTCTGGAGCTGGATCTTCTAGGATCTTGTTCGTCTCTCCTTCTGGAGCCTCTTTCTTCTCTCCAGCGCTCAGGCTCATCACGTTTCCTCCTGGAGTATGAGCCCCTCCTCTCTTCCCTCCGGGGGCTAGACCTTCTCGGGCTGGAATATCTTCTCTTGTACCTGGCATCAGTGAAAAATTTCTTATACCTGCCAAAGTGTGAGTTGAGTTTCTCTAACCTCCGGGCCATCAGGCTGTACTCCTCGGCTAGTTCATCTCTGCCCATCTCCTTCAGGGACCTAGGTCCAGCCTTAAGCTCAGGAGTGGCTTTAAGAGCTAGGCTCTTTTCCTTCTCAGGCATCCTCATCTCACTTGTGCCCTCACTGACCTCATTCTTCCTCTTCCTCTTCCTCTTATCGAGGTCAAATTCTAGGGCCTTCAGCTCAGAGAAGAGATGAGTAGTAGAAACACTCGTAAGATCCACATTGTTTTTCAACATGATAACACATGTATCCCATCTTTCAGGGAGACAATTCAGGATTTTAGAGGGCACCTCTCTCTTGGGAACCTCCTTCCCAAGTGTTGCCAGCTCGTTCATCAGCTTGATGAAATGAGACTCCAACTGGTCGATCGACTCTCCCTCCAGCATCCAGAAACTTTCAAACTTCCTGATAGCCAAGTCTCTCTTGTTCTCCTTGATTTTCTCAGATCCTTCACTCATCTCTGCCAGAGTATCCCAAATCTCTTTGGCAGTCTTCACATGCTTGAGCCTTACTGAATCCTCGTAAGGAACAATGTGGAGTATAATATTCTTAGTAACACTATCTAGTACGATTTGCTTAATCTATTCAGATGTAAGTGTGGACCTCTCCACATGCTCTTCTCCCGCCCGAGGAACTGGAACACCTCCAGCAACAGGCCAGGTGGTTATCAGTTGGTCATGAATTTGATAGGTCTATCCTCGATCACCCTGTACATCTAATCATGAATGGAGTAGAAATGAGCAAGAACTCTAAACTTCTAAAAATCATAGTTAGTCACAGAGAACTCAGGAAGATTACCCTCAAGACGCTTAGAAGAGGATGCCATGATATGCAGTTTTCAGAAACACAGATCTAGTTCAGGTAGACCACCAAAAGTTTCACCTCCTGAAATTGTTGGTATTCAAAGTCAGTGGTCTTTTGAACCACTGCTTTGATACCACTTGTTGGTCCCAAAACGATTATAATCAGTGTATGGGGGAATACACTAATGTCAAATTTTCCAACTTCAGGAAAATTCTCTTTCGAAACTTAGTCAAGAAGATCCTGAGAGTGCTCACTGAACTGAAAGTCTCATGGACAGCAGGGACAAGTCAGTCAGGAACCAAAGAAACTGAGTCACAAGAAATGTGCTCTCAGAAGCTCAGTAGAGATAACCCACCTACTGACCGCTCATGAAGCTAGTCAGTTGGATAGTTATCTCAGTAAGCTAGAGTTACGTGCGGAAGTGAGCCCTTAAGTTTCTACTCGTTTTATGTCCTGAAAAATTAATTTCCATTTTGCTTAGAAATAGTTATTAAGGCTGGTGCACAAGTTTATGCTCAGGAAAATTAATTTCTCATGAATTTGTAAAACTATGGTGAAGTTCAGTTTATAATAATGACAGTTTATGATCCTGAACAATAAAATAAATCAACACACAAGTGGCATTTTTAACGTGGTTCGGAGATAACCAACTCCTACGTCCACGACCTGATTTAACGGGAAGCAATCTCTCCACTGAGGATTGGTACTTGTGTTTTAATGTGCCAAGGTGCATGGATAGCTTCATTTCTCTCTAAGGAACTCGACCCCTATGCGTTTTACGAGTCCCAGTCCTTCCCACCAACCTTCTCACAAACTTTTGGGTTTGGCTTTCTGGGTCCCAACTAAGGGTGCGATAAGCATTGCTAACAAAACAGAGCTAAGGATAAGGATTATCACTCTAAGCAAAATACAGATTTGATTCCTACTACAACACTAGAAATTTTAAATTGCAGAGTGTTGCTTGAAGTATGCTTTGAGCACTTGGAATCTGGAGATTTTCAATCGCTTGGAAATTTTCCGTTAGCTTTGAATGGGTGCAAGGTCATATATATGTATAGGGAGATTTGAAAAAGATCCCTTGAAGGAGATCTTTACAAATCTTCCTATATTAGGTAGGTGCAGGCAGACATCGTACTTGCCTTGACCTTTTTCATGCTTAGAATGGAAATTCTTTGATCCTTCGCCTGCAGGTCTGAGAAACATTAAATGCGGGGCAGACTCCGTACATACGTGTTGCCTCCTCTCTGGTTGTTTGTTCAAACGGCTAGTTCTTGATGCGATTTTATGCTTCCTCGTATATTTAAGACTCTGAGTATCTCGTTCTTAACTTAGACCAAACGTTTGTTTTACTAGGAGCTGCTAACATTCCTTTTGTTCCTCAGGTGTTAACATAAATGGTAACTGTCATTGTTTCAATAACCTTTTCTATTATGATCTTATGAGTATTAGTAAGAGATCACCCAACCTAATTACTCAGGCTATCCACCCTCACTGAGTGAGTTCTGACCTGAGCATGCTTAGAGTACTCAGTAGTAACATTATCAGTGGAATCTTCTGGATGACTTCTCTTGTTCTTCAAGAATATCTTCAGGTTCTTCAGGATCAGCTTCAAGTCCGACGTCTTCAGGATGAACTCTGATATTCAGGATTGAATGTCTTCTTGACTTCAAATCTTCTGGACGTCTCCATCAATTTTCAGTGCGTTCCCTCTAAACTGAATACTGTGAATAGAGAATTTTTTGTAACCTGACTATCCTGAATTCTATAATATTGACCAACTATACTTATGCAAATCATCAAGACGTTTTGGAATTTGAATCAAAATACTCAGATTGTATCCCAATAGCAAAACACTCATAAAAAAGTGTTTGGTTAGGACTTTTGGAGTAGAAAATGAAAATAAAATAAAGGTTGAGTTGTTTGGTTGAGAAAGAATATTTGCTAAGATTTAAGGACTTCCATTTAAAATATTCGAAGAATCTCACTTCTTCATCTTTTTGGCATGTATATCTTTTATTCATTTTCTAACGTCAAAATTCATGGTTTTTTTATCCTCCAAATTAATTTTTTTTATTAGTATTATACTAGTATTTTCACCCGTGCGATGCACGATCAACGATATTTAAAAATAACAAAATTAATTTTAGTAATATCATTAATTATCTTATAATATGCATGAATTTAAAATTACAATGTCAAGTATTAATTCTCTTATATATCACTTTATATATTTAAAAAAATTTTACAGAATTAACTGTTCATTATTCACAAAAACCTATAATGCATCACATTCTACTAATAATTACACTCAAAGACATTTTTTTCACTTAAATTGAGCAATTAACCCTTATTAAATACTATTTTATCTAAATACTATAAGTTAACTCATATAAAAAAATTCCACAAAATTTAACTATATAATATCTTCTAAGACAAAGAGAGTGTTTAAGTTTTATGGCGCATTGTTAATTTGTTATTTAAAATTTTGATGTGTAAATTAACAGTTTTTAAGAAATATGAGCCTTTATCAAAACAAAAAATTTAACTAAAACTAAATTAAAAATATTTTTTTATTTTATTACTTTTTAATATTAATTTTTACTTAAACTAATATATATGAGTTTATATGAGTTAAATTAAAATATTTATTTTATTTTATTACTTTTTAATATTAATTTTTACTTAAACTAATATATATGAGTTTATATGAGTACACACATTTTAATTTGTTAAGCATATTAATTTAATTAATCAACAAAATTTTAAAATTCTTCTTGGCCTATCTATTTTTAAAAAAATAGTTTTATCAATCAAATAAAATTATTTTATATTGAATTTTATAATTTTATAAATATTTATAACAAAAAACTTTTAATAATTTTTTATATAACAAAAGTTTACCATTATGAAAAATAAAATACATATTAAGCTTCATTAATATATCTTTTAAATTTTTTATTCTTATTATATTATAAAAATATTATATACCATGAATCTTAATTCTTACTAATATTTCCCGAATATGTGTGAATTCACTTTGTTTAAAAATAGAGTGATTTGTGAGTTGATTTTATAATTGGGACAAAGCTTCACTTTACTATTTAAATTGTATTTTCTTCTAAAATATGAATTCATTAAAGTTCTATCTCATTTATAATATTATCTAATACAATGTATTCTCATACATAAGATAAAATTATAAAAATATATTTATCTTTTATTATAGACTAATACAGAGTATGACTTGCTTAATATTTGGATAATTGAAAATACATTTTTATTGATTCAATCACTAACAAATTTTTTTATGAGTTGTTTGTTGTCATGTGCAAATAATATTATACACCCATTAAAAAAAATGTCGGTGCAAGGATTTGAACCTTGTAACCTAGAGTAAAAAGAAAATTACAGCCACCTAAACTATATGATATGGTATAAGAATAGTTTTAAAATTAAAAAAATAAAAAGAATTTTGGGTCCAATTCGGTCCAAAATTTTATTAATATATATGTATAGATAGATATATAATTTTTGTTTCAGTTACAATCATTAAAATTGTTTTAATGATTAGAGAATGTAAAAGGATTTTTTGATAGATATTCTTTGGCTTTTTTAATTTAATTACGTATCAGTTTTTAATTAATATCACGAAAAAGAGAGCAAGAGAATGTAAATAATTTTTATTTGGTAGTTAAAAAAATCATTTATATCTATATTGATATTTGGTTAGGGGAGATTAAGAGGCTCATTGTCTTATTTATATGTGTTTCATTTTTTAATAATAATAATAATAGCTAATTCATTTATTAAGAAAGTTGAAAAGATTTTACAAATTTTAATAACTGATATTTTTTTTAACAATACAAATTTAAAAAGCAAAAAAATTTTGTTAAAAAAAGTTTCTAGAAAAGGAATAATATTTTGTTATCAGATAGTTATTATTTGGTAGTTAAAAAAATCATTTATATCTATATTGATATTTGGTTAGGGGAGATTAAGAGGCTCATTGTTTTATTTATATGTGTTTCGTTTTTTAATAATAATAATAATAGCTAATTCATTTATTAAGAAAGTTGAAAAGACTTTACAAATTTTAATAACTTATATTTTTTTAACAATACAAATTTAAAAAACAAAAAAAATTTATTAAAAAAAGTTTCTAGAAAAGGAATAACATTTTGTTGTTAGATAGTTATAGATTATACTCCATGAAAGTTTGATTAGATTGTAAAATATTTTTGAAGTATAAAAACTATTAATAATAAGTTTTTATTTTTTAAATCTTCAATCAAATCACTTAACATTATGATAATGACGACTATTTTTATTTTCAAACCAAAAATTCAATTGTAATGAGCACTCATTATCATTTCCATTCACATTCTCAGCACTTCCCAACAAAGCATGCACTCCCTTGGTGTTGCCATCTCATAAATCATAATTGTAAACCAATTTGTACATTTTTTTTTATTTTGAGTTGTTTCAAATTTATTTGCTACTCCCTCCAACATTTATTACTATATGTATTTATTGATGTCAATAAATTTATAAATTATACTTTCTTTGTTCCAGTTTAATTTTTTTTATCGATAAATATTAGTTGTTAGTAGTTAGAAATTAGTTCATCAAGTCTCCAAATACTCCAAGAATATCTCCAAACCAACCTTATATCTCCCTCATATTCATTCCCATAGGAAATCGAACACAGGTCACTCACTCAAGTGAGGAGCCTGTGGCCATGCAAGCTAATTCACCTGGTTTGTTTCAGTTTAGTTTTAATAAGGAACGTGACACAAAGTTTAAGAAAAATAAAGTATATGAATGTGAAGTTAAAAAATAAAATATATTTTATTGACTTTTGTGAATATAAAATATTTTTTTCTTGATGTAAAAAAATTGAGACATTTTAATATATAAAGTTTGAAAATTATCTTGGGACGGAAAGAGTAAAAAAATTGATAGAAGAGTTTCTATTTACTCCCTCCGTCCATGAAAATTGGACTACTCTTGCTGTGCACGGTTATTAAGAAAAGTAGATGTTGATGTGTAAAAGTGAGTGTATTAGTATAAAAAATATTTAATTATTAAAAAAGTACTTGATGTGATGTGTAAAAGTGAGTATATGTGTATAAAAAAAGAAAATAATGATTGTAAGTTTTCCATTTTAGGTAAGTAGACCATTTATTGTGGACGGCCATTAAGGCAACGTGGACCATTTATCGTGGACAGATGGAGTATTTATTACTCCCTCCGTCCCAGCATTTTCTTTATAGGTGGAATTTCACGCATATTAAGAAAAAATAAAATATATGAGTGTAAAATTAAATAATAAAATATAAAAAGTGTATTTTATTGACTTTTGTGAGTGTGGGTTGTTTCTTTTTTTTTTTTTGTGAAGAAAAAGTTGGGACATCCATATAATAAAAGTGTGAAATTTATCTTGGGACAGAGGGAGTACATGAATACAAGATAGTTTCGTTTTTCTTTTATTCACCGGATTCTTACCAGAGTCATTAAGTTGTAGGACCAACCATCATTGAATGACTAAAAAAAGAATTAATGTTGAACTCTTTGTAATGTAATAGTGTAAATATTAAATTAAAATTGAAAAAATGAATGCTATGAAAATAGTGGTGAGATTGAGCCGTTTGAGGGCAGGTGTGCAGTCGTATCGGACATTCCGAATTATAGAAGAGATGGAGTATTGTCAGAAAGTGGTACTGTATTATTAACAGTGAAAATTAATGTCATAGCACTCATTGGACCATTTTATCACAACCAATGTAACCTACTTTTGGTAATTCCAAAAAATTACTTACCCAGAATTACCAACCTTAATCTACTCAGGGGGTGTTTGGTTCACTGAAATACAAGCAATAGTGCTTTAATCTCGAGTACTAATATTTTGTTTGGTTAACCGCATTGAAACCCAGGATTAAGGGGTATTTAGCAGAGTACAATTTTTTTTAATTAGTTTATAAATTGTTCAAGAGTTTATAAGTTCTGTTAAAATTATCCTATAAAATAAAATATTTGATAATTTATAAAATTTTATAATAAGTTTCTTAGAATTTGGCTGCAAAAGGAAAGAAAAAAAAATCTTGTGTGCAATATTGCATGTGCAATTTTTAAGAATAAAAAATCTAAAAATTAGCGGGTTAAAATTACAAAATTCGCGAATAAAACTGTCAGTCGCAGACTTTATTGCTATATGAATAAATGTGTGTTACTTTTTAAAAAATTATTATTTCTTAACTTTTAAAGTAACTATAAGGAAAAAAAATTATAAGAACAAATGTGTTTCTTAATTTATTTTTATTCTTTTTGTTGATTTATGTTAATATATTGTTAATGTAATCATACATCTTTTAATACCTTGCATGTTTTACTATTAGGATTGTCAACGGGGCGGGGACGAGGGGCCCATCCCCGTCCCGTCTTTCTGTAGATAAAAGACTTATTTAGAATGCCTAAAACAAAGTCCTGACGTACACATGTTTGCATGTCGTATATTTCTTCTTACCCACGTTAGGTCGTGGCCTAAAGATCATGGGTGTCAAGATAACTTTTCATGTTTAACTTCTTTCTTTAAATAATGGGTCAGCTGTCTCGTCTCTTAAGGCAACTGAATCATAGTGAAGATACAAGATCAGTAATGGATTTTATTTCTTTAGAATGATTTGTCTGTTCTGATCAAGCTCTTTGCGTCTTCTAATGACCTACCTGACTGTTGATCCCCTGTCCAACCTAGCCTTGATCCTGAGGTAGTCTCAGGATCGACTTTCTTTCCTTCAGGATCTCAGGATCGACATTCTTTCCTTCATGGCCGCTTAATGACTTTCAACTTGAGCTCTCCTAACTTTCAATCGTCCTAAAGCTTGTTCTGTCTTGGCTTGAGCTCTATGGACTTGGGCCAGATGGAGCTTTTTTGGATTTGGGCTGGGCCCAATACGTTCAGGAATATTTGTGCCACAACAATTGACCCTATGTTTTTACTCAATTTTCTTGAGGAAAGAATTGGTTCAGTGGCTTACGGTTATGCTGATGACAAATTACTGATCAATTCTAGCGAGGGGCTTGGACTCTGGCCACTTGGTGAAATAATCAACTACTACAATGGCAAACTTACTCCCCCCCTGAGCAGTGGGTAGAGGGCTAATCAAATAAATGCCCCACTAAGCAAACGATCAAGGACTGAACATTGACGTGAGAAGTTTGGGGGCCTGTAGTAGGTTAGAACCATGCACCTAACACTGATGACATGCTTTGGCATAGGCAATGACATCATTCCTGAGAGTTGGCCAAAAGTATTCCTGATGAATGACTTTATGTGTGAGGGATCATCCCCCAGCATAGTTTTCGTAAATCCATTCGTGTATTTCAGCTAAGACTTTTCTTCCTTGTTCAGGGGTGATGAATTTCAGTAAGGACATGTTGAAACCTCATTTGTAAAATTGGTCATTCTATATCTCAATTCGTGATTCTCGCATCTCGATTCATCGAACCTCGATTCAGTCCTCAGGAAAGTTACCATCTTATAAGTATGCCAGGATGGGGGGTCATCCACCACTTGTCTACTAATAGATAGGTCATGCAATACAGTTAACCTGACGTGGGTGAAATCGGTCGTCCCTACTAAGGATACTAGCTTTGAAAGGACGTCAGCCTAGGAGTTGTGTTTGCGAGGTATGTGCTCGATAAACATGTGCTCATACTTTTTGCATAGGCTGATGACTAAGTCTTGATATTTGGTTAGTTGCTTGTCCTTAGCCTCATACTCACCTTTCAACTGATTCACCACTAATAAGAAATCCATGAAAATGTGTAGGTGTCTGACCTATATGGCTATTGCACGTTCCAGGCCTCCTATTAGGGCCTCGTACTCTGTCTGATTGTTCATTGCCCTGAAGTTGAAACGTATGGCATTGGTGAAGCATTGCCCGTCATGTCCAATCAAGACGATTCCTGCCCCCGCACTTGTACTCGTTTATGACCCATCAGTGTAGAGTTATCAAGGAGGATGATTTACCTTGGTTAGATTTTCAGGTAATGTGAGTTCGACCATGAAATTGGTCAAGGTTTAAGCTTTAATCGCTATGCGTGGGGCGTAAGCTACACCATATTGAGCTATTTTCAGGGACCATTTCAGTAGACGGTCGATAGTGTCGTGGCCGATGGAGTACCTATCTGAGTGGTAAGGTAGTGAGCACCTTCACGTGATGGTCAAAGAAGTAGGGTCTGAGCTTCCTCACGCTCATGACTAAAGCGTACACAAGTTTTTCCAAAGGGGTTTATCTTAGTTCTTCTTCATTTAGTACCTAGCTAACATAGTATATTGGCAAGTTTTGTTGGCCTTCCGCCCAGACAAGATTGCACTCAGGGCTGTCTCTGATGCGGCGAGATATAGGTAAAGCTTCTTGCCTGGGACTGGCTTGGACAAGATTTGGGAATTTGCCAAGTATTCTTTCAGGCGATGGAAGGTTTCATGACTGTCTCTGTTCCAGGTGAACTTATTCTTCTTGATTGTGTTGAAGAATGGTCTGCTCTTGTCTCCAAGTCTTGATATGAACCTTTTTAGGGACGCCAGGCATCACGTCAGTAGCTGCACTTGCTTTATGTTCGATGCTTCAGTGAGATCAAGA
The DNA here is from genome assembly GCA_026898435.1 of Prunella vulgaris. NCBI lineage: Eukaryota > Viridiplantae > Streptophyta > Magnoliopsida > Lamiales > Lamiaceae > Prunella > Prunella vulgaris. The sequence goes on from JAPKLY010000038.1 coordinate 175,165, forward strand.
ATTGCTTTGATTTTATCAGGATTGGCTTCAATTCCTCGCTAACTAATGATATGTCCCAAGAATTTTCCTGACTCAACCCTGTAATGATACTTCTTTGGGTTAAGTTTCATATTGTAACTTCTCAGGATCCTGAAGGCCTCAACGAGGTCTCTCAGGTGGTCTTCTCTCCTGAAACTTTTGACGATGATGTCGTCTATATAAAATTCCATGGTCTTGCCAATCTGGTTGGAGAACATCTTGTTTACCAGACGATGATATGTTGCTTCTGCGTTTTTCAATTCAAAGGGCATTTTTTTCCAACTGTCAAGGATGCAAATGGTCCCCGCCAACACCACCTAGACGCTTGGCCACCCCCACCGGCCGACGCCTAGTCCAAATCGGTAGAGAAAAACGGCCAGGGTATTAGCCCCACCTAGGCAGCCTTGGCCCCGCCTAAGCGGCCTTGACGGCCATAAGGAATAGGCGGAAATAGCGGCCACAAAGGAGGAGTAGGTGGAGGTTTATTAAAAAAAAATTAAAGTTAAAGACAAATGTGATTATGTGAGAAAATTAATATTAAATAAAATTAATTAATTAAAACTTAAAAGCTTCAATAAAATAAAAGAAAAGGAAAGAGAACATTCAAAAAAAAAAGAAACAAATCGTGACTTCGTGAGAAAGTTGAACAACAATTGTCTTTAGATGTTCCTCTTAGTTGAACTACTTATTAATTTTTCCGTACGATACATTTTGTTATTTAAGTATTCATTTAGAAGTTGAACAATGTCATTTTGTGATAGTTTTTAGCATTATATTGACTTGTTGTGTTTTGTGAAAAATGCATTTGGGTATTAATTATGTTTTGAATATATAATTTATTGTATAATGTATATTTTTATTAATATATGTTTAGAAAAAATTTTAAAACATAAAAAAATCTTGGCCCCGCCTAGGCATCCATGGCGCTTGGCCGTACTCGACCGCCCGACGACCGCCATTTACACCCTTGCCAACTGTACATGTCTTTTTTGGTAAGGAATGTCGTGTATTTATATCCTTCTCTATCATTGGGATCTAATGGTACCCTGTGAACGCGTCCATGAAGGACATTATTTCATGCCTCATGGTGTTGTCTACTACGTGGTCGATGTGGGGTATTGGGAAGTGATCCTTTGGGCAGGCATTGTTCATGTCAATGAAATCAATGCATAACCTCCAGGTTCTGTTAGCTTTCCTGACTAATACAGCGTTCGAGACCCACTACAGCTCATCTTTTGCTTGTTCGGTCCGTTTGTTGTCCAGGAGCTTCCTGACTTCTTCAGCCAAGGCTGCATACTTTTTGGGCCAAATTTGCACCTCTTTTGAGAGATGGACTTCTTGTTAAAGTCGATCTTCAGGCAATGACACGAGTGCTCATGGTTGATACCCACCAAGCCATGATGTGACCATGCGAACACATCTATACCGCTCTAGAGAAATTCTATAATATTCCCCCTCAATTCTGTCAGGATTTGAGTCCCTATCAGGACTTTCAGTTCATGATGAGTAAGATCGACATGAAAATGTTCCACGCCCTCAATAGGCACAATTCTCTTTGTTCCACGGGGTCTTTGATCACCCCCCGTGGGTCTAGGTCTATCTGGACTGGTTCAAAACCTATTCTTCTTTCTAAGTAATCTTGGTCCCTTGCCTCATCTCTTGTCAGGATCAGTGGATGATCGATCTCCATAGGGATCGGGCCTGATTCGGTCAGTACTTGGCTCTCAGGGACAATTTCCAAGCTGAGTTGATCATGAATATGGTCTACAATGTTCAATACTCGTTCAGAGGATGTGGGGAGTACTGAATCTAAATGTTCACAAGAATAATTCAAATATTTTATTATCATTTTCTAGTCACCTTTAATGGTGCCAACTATTCCCTTAACAGTAAGGAACTTAATTCAAAAGAAGTTAGAGGAGACCACTACCTCAAAATTTCAAGAAAAATGACTCCCTAAAAAACCATTATATATGTTCGGCTGATCGACTATTACGAAATCCACGGGCCTAATTATCCTAATTTTTACATCTTTGGTGCAAATAAGCTCTACTGGGAGTTTGATTCTGCAATAGGAGGTGACAACAATGTCTTCAAATCCTTTCAGGATGAGTCATAGGGCCTGATGTATCATGTCAGGTTTCCCATCTAATCTAGTGCAACTTTGAAAATGATGTTACAGAAACATGTGTTGTCCACCAGGATACGATCAACCCTCATCCTGAGGATCATATGACCAAAGTATCATTCTTGGGGATAAGTATACCCTCACGGTCCACATTTGAGAATGAAATCACTGCACTCTTGGCGATGGTTGGCTCAGGGAGAGTGATTAGATTCTGTTCACTAAGGGCCCTGAGTTCCGCCTTCTTTTATTTGTTGGAACTTTTCAGGATTGGGTTAGGCCGCCCAGTGCACCTTCAGGCCTAATCATGCTAACCTACCCCCCTGACGGAGCGGGCGTATCTTCGCCATCGAATCGTTATCTTCTAACTGAGAAATGTTGGTATTATGTCTCTCTCTCCCCAACGGTTTACTTCCTCCTAACAAGCCTCCCTTGGGAGCGGTTTCTTGATAAATTCGTCCAGCTTTCCTTCTTCAAATAGCTTCCATAACTGCTTCAGAAGGTCGCAGCATTTGCTGGTATTGTGGTCAGGGCTATCATGAATGTCTATCATTTTGGCGTTGAGGCATCTGACCTATTAGCTTGGGAGCTCTATTAGGGTCTTCCCCTTAATCTCGTTAAAGATATACATGGGAGTCTAATTTAGTTTCTGAATCAGGTTGGGTTATGCCTCATTGTCGAATCTCTTGAGCGTGCCGGCAAACTTTGCCACCTGGTACAACTCTTGTTCTTGTGGATGAGATCTTGGGTTTGACTGAGCTATCCTTGGGTTCACCGAGCCTCTGAGCTAGAAGCTTTTGGGAGTTGATGGTTTCGTCTACGTGCCTTCTGCATTCAGCGTAGGTTGCTGGGAGATCTTTTGCGAGGCTGCGGAACATGGGTGAGTCCCCCCTAAATCCTTCCAGGATCGAGTGGAGGGCTAACTCGTCACTAACTTGCTCGTTTCCCATGATAGTCTTATCGATTCAGTTAATGTACTATTTATCGGTTTCATCGGCAAGTTGGTGCACTTAATTAGTCGATGGTGACTTTCATGATTTTTTATTTTTGTTGCAAAGTAGGACATAAATTTTTCTACAAGTTTGGAGAAACTATGGATTGGCTGTGGCGGCAGGTTCACGTACCACTTGTGAGCCAATTCTCCCAGAGTAAGGGAAAACTATTTGTATTAGGTGGTGTCAGAGGCTCCTCGCTCCAACATGTATATCCTGTACTTAGAAATGTGAGTTTTCAGGATCTGTCTTTCCCTGAAAATGAGTAATCTTAGGCTGAATGGGGGTAGCTTCGAGTTCAATGGACAAGGGTTCATTGTCAGTGCTTAGGCAATTCGAATAGCCTTCTTTGTTGTCCACCTTGCCCTTGACCTCATAGAGTCTCTTCTACAGGCCAGGAGCATGAAATTAGGGCCGCTGGCTGCAGCCGAGTGCTCTATTACGTGAGCTATGGGATCGTTGAGCACATACTTGGGGGTAAACACCAGGTCCAACCATTTATGAGCCGATATGCGAGGCTGATCCCGTCTGAGCAAGTTGCTCTGGGCATTGCTCAAATCGTGCTTGATTGAGTTGTGAGGTTACAATTCACGTGAGAAAGTATGTATAGTAGGGTATTTGAATGATCTTATCAGCAAGACGGGCCTAGAGGAATCACCCGTCCCATCCAATTATTCTGACCATGAGGGTGATCTCAGGTAGTCTATTCCGAGATGGCAAAAAATCAAGTGAGCCTGACTGTCAGTGGACTGATAGGTGGTTGGTTGTTTCCCTGGTCGGTGACTGAGCCTCTGGCGGAGATCATACCTCCCTGGCGGAAACAAGGCGGAGGGTCCAGCATACATCATCTCTTGCTTTTTCCTCTTGAGTTGGTGGATAAAGGCATCCACTTGCTACGGTGACTCAATGTCTTGCAATGGGACGGGTGCCCACTCTTGGGTGCGGCGCTTAGTGGCATTTTGGGGGTGTTCCTCCACCGGAGCTGCTTCTAGAGTGTTAAAGTCCTCCTGGGTGCCTCCACGTCCTTTCCTGCCTCAAGAACTTAGGCAAGAGGTATCACGCGAGGTGTGTCTTCAGGTGGAGGAGCGACCATTTTTAATTTCACCATGGCTAGAGAAAAGTTGATTTATCAGCGTTAGATTTGGCGGGTTTTTGCTTTTCGTTTCCCACAGACGACGCCAATTGTCTGTTCCTAGAAATTCTAATGGACTTGTTAGGAATGATAGTATATAAGACTGTATGCAAATAACTCAAAGACCTGCCTAGCCGCGTGTTTTGGGCTAGAACTTTAATGTGTTTTATCTTGTATTTATTGTAAGCAAATTAATATTGTAAGTACGAGAGAAAGATAATGACCACGGTCCCTCTTTCTATATAGAAAGGACATATTTATTATGGGTAAAATGAAGCTCTAACATGCACGTATTTGCATATCGTATCTTTCTTCTTGCGCACGTTAAGTCATGGCCTAAAGATCTCTGGTTCAAGGTAACTTCCGATGTTTAACTTCTTTATTTAAATAATGGGATAATTGTCTCATCTCTTAAGGCAACTGAATCACAATGAAGATTCGAGATCAATAGTGGATTTTGTTTCCTTGGAATGATTTGTCTGCTCTGGTCAGACCTCTTGCGTCTTCTGATGACCTGCCTGACTTCTGGTCCACTGTCCATCCTATCCCTGATCCTGAGGTAGTCTTAGGATTGTCGCTCTTTCCTTCAGGGCCGCCTAACGGCTTTCAACTTGTGCTCTCCTGACTCTCAATCGTCTTGAAGTTTGTTCTGTCATGGACTTGGGCTCTAACAGTCCCCAACGTGTTTACGCTAGGTGTGGTGCCTATACTTAGGGTGTAAGGAAGTTATCCATTGGACAGTTCTAAACTCAATACATTAGTGATGGTCTTATGACTATTAAAGGGAAAATTGGAGCTTTTTCCTGGTCGACCTGGTGGGTCTTCCCTTTTCTGTTAAACGAGGTTACTTGGCCTTATTCCTCATTTTTGGACAAATGGTCACGGGTTGACACGTACGGGAACATCGCATCAGATCATCAACTAACCCTATTCATGGGAAATCTTCACCACAAAATTCACTTTATTTTAAAATATTTTCAATTCATTGAATCACAAAATTAATACTCCATTCGTTCCCAATATTTCTTATCCTTTGTATGGACACGAGTTTCAAGAAAAATGAGATATAATATATAAAGTAAGGATATTGTGGAATAATTGTGGGGTCCACTATAGAATAAAGTGTTTGTTTGTGAGTGTAATAATAAAATAATATTTTCTAAAAAGAGAATGAAAATAAATTTGGGGGACATACGAAAATAGAAAATAAAAATAAATATTAAGGATAGAGGGAGTAATTTTTTTAATGTCTCTTTATATGTGAAGTTTAATAAAGAAAAGAGATAATAGTTTTTTTTTAATATATTATAGATGGGAAAGTTTCATGTGCATTTAATCTACGATACACTTATTCAACAGTTGAAATTATTTACATTGAAAAATATGGTCTGATTATATTAAAAAATGTGTAAATTTTCTATGTAATTAATTTAATTTTTTTAGTATAATCAATTCACACTTTTTAGTATAAATATTTATTATTAACTGAATCTATTGTGCATCAATTGTAATATTCATATTATAGATAATATGTGTAAAGTAAATTCAGAAATTTATTTAACCTCGACCTTAAACAATATTTGTATTGTATCCGGTAGGAATTTAAACAATATTTGTATTGTATCCGGTAGGAATTTTTAGGTTTTAGGCTCTATATATCCCTAAAAGTTTGGAGAGGCTATTATGTCAATTAAGACGTGAAGTTAGCAGCTAATCCCAGGGCTACTCCTGTCAGTACTTACGTGTGTAGCGTGTCCTCCTTGTGATTATCAGTGCTCCGTTAAATCTGAATTTGAAAATAAATTGATTTAGAAAAAATACATGTAAAAAAATATAGTAGTATATTCTAATTTTGGAATTATAAAAAAATGAGGGAGAATGAAAAAAAAAAAAATCAAAAGTGATAGATGAGAGGAGTTTCAAATTACATGGGTTTATAAGAATTTAGAATTCATATATTTTAAATATAAAATAAAATTTAAGTATTTGTAAATTCATGGAGATGGTGATTATTTGTGTATGAGATCCATTGATTTTAAATCCACCCATCCAAATGGAGCCTAAAAGAGCTAAATATCACAAATTTTCTTATCCACTATCCAATCTCTTGGCATATCAGTCACTTCAGTTTTAAGTTAATTCTTAATTTTAATTTTTTTCTAAGTACAAAATAGATAATGAATTATATTTTTACAAATAAAATAATTAATTACTTCTTATGATTATTTCTTGAAATATTACTCATTAATAATTATTTTTTTTAAATTCAAGTGAATTCATTGAATAAATTAATATATATACTCTCTTCATATCATTTGTCCCAAATTTAACTTCATATTTTGTTTGACACATATTTGACAAAAATAGAAATTTAGTAGGTATTTAAAAATTATTTCTATACTTTTCTCGTACCAAATTTAATTACTATTATTTTACTGTTTGCTCTTCAAAATTAAATTGAATTGAATTAACAAATATCCATATTATATATTTATATAAAATTTTATTAAATTGAATTAACATTTTCACATAATAGATTCTGAATTAACGATTTTGATGATTTCATTATATAATAATAATAATAATTAATCGAAATAGGTTTTACATATTAAATAATCAAATTGCCCCTATTCATAATTGGGAATCGTCAGCTCTTCCCCTTATTTTTAAAATTTCAAACAATTTAAAAAACTAATTTATGAATCGCCAATTAAGCTGTAAAATTCTTTTTCATTTTAATTACAAAGTCATATATGCACAATGTATATTATACAATTCAAGTTCAATTTTAAATAGTATTAATTATTTTTACTTAAGTGCAGTTATTCTCACTAAAAATGCATTAAACTAAAATAATGTCATCTTATCTAAATATTCAAACTTGGTAGTTGGGAAATTGATTTTCAAATAATTAATTGTTATAGTTTGTGAAAATAATATATGATGTTAAAACGTTATAAATTTTTTAATTGAATTAAAATATTATAGAAGAAGAACTAACTAAAAGGTTAATCATCCCGCATTGAAAAATCACACGCGTGCATCGTCGCCGCTGCCCTCCGACCGAGCCATGCCTGTGGTCCTGTGTCTTGCACTTTGGGTGGACTTTGGTCTTGTGTTGGGGCATCAATTCTTTCTTGCATCTCCTTATATGCTAATAGGGAGTTTTTGTTGCTCAAGTGTCAATTTTATATTTGTTTTGCCTAGGTGTCACTTATAGAATGTGTGTGAGTACACATGTCAAGATTTGATTGAACTTGTAGAATAAATATATGTTTAATGTTTTCATTAGTCTATCATTTTACATATTTATTATATATGATATCTATAATTTCCATTAATCTCCTACTATACAAAGAGGAAATTAGATATATTGATGTGTCATCTTTGTGTTTAGTTTTATCAAGTGTCGAATTATATAAATTTTCTTTTTTTTGATATTGTTGTTTGTAGAATTAAACTAATAATATATATGAGTGTGATGATTCAATATAATTATGATGTGCAATGTTTGGTTGGTTAAAAATATACATGACAAAATATTGCGTTATTTTAATAATTATTATTTTTTACGTAAAAAGTTTGACCTACAAGAGTAACTACAATCAAAATATTAATTATTCAAAATATTACTAATATATTTTTATTCCAACTATAGTTTTTGTCCAATAACATTTAGTAAGAAATGCTAACAATTTTAATAATTTAATATTAAATTTTATAAGTGATATAAAAATAATTCATTATTAATAATTAAAATAATTTCATATTGAATAATTAATAAAACATTTGCATAGTAATATAATAACTTCAAAATCTGCGGGACTTATGCTAGTTCGAAGATATTATGTACATGCTAGTTTGAGATACAATTTACATGCAAATTAAATACTCACTTGAAAATTATTTTTCAACATTCTACATATCAATCTTCCGTTCTATTTGTGACGTGTATTTATTTCATACAACTTTTATACGTAGTGGTATAGTTTATATAAAAGACAAAAATCGTTTTACCTTTTGCAATATCATATCTAATTTGTTTGCACTAGCTGGAATATATTTAATTATTTTGAGGAAAAATGTTCAGCATCTACTCGACTTTTCACTTTCTCTGTTTGTGCATTTTGTTTGCGACTACCTAATAAAGACATGTTGTTCAATAAGATATATGTTCTGGATTTATTTCTTCTTCAAGAAATAATTGCAATTTTTATTTCAGTTGTTTTTGTTTACGTCAATTTGTCGGCCATCCTTGGTGCACATATAAATTAACTATTGTAAAGCATGGAATTAATTAATTTGTATTAAACTTTTTACACTTTTTTTTTCAGTCGTGAATTGGATTTTTTAACATGTACCCTTTTAAGACTCGTTAAGTAAACAATTTAATATAAATAAAATTATTTTTAATAGGATTCATACTCTGAATATTATCGTGAATAGGGGTGGGTGGTCATTCGGTCTGGACCGAACCGAATAAACCGAATTTTTGTGTGCTATGTACCGAACCAAACCGAATAGTGTCTTGGACCGAATTGGACAGAACCGAATTATTTTGGTTCGGTCCATTCGGCCCAAATAGTTTAAAATGAAAAAAATTATATTTCATCACAAATTAAAGATATACTACAATATAATTATATTTACTTCAATACCAACAAATTAAAGAGATACAATGCAATTAAATTCAATAAAGTTAGCAATATTAAGTTAATAAAATTAGGGCTTGTGTGAGTTGTGGATTGAGTTTTTAATTCTTAGTTACTAATATGTTTATGTGTACTGTGTATGTGTAGTGGGTTTTAGTTCCCATAAGTTATATATATATATATATATATATATATATAAAAATATTTTTTAATTTATATTTGGTCCGTTCGGTTTTTTCGATCTATTCGGTTTTGATTATCCAAAATCGGATCGAACCGAATATACCGAATTTTTTAAGTTTTGGACCAAACCGAATTGACCGAATTTCATCGATTCGATTTTTCAATTTTTTCGATTTTGTGAACACCCCTAATCATGAATCAAATATGCTGATACCCTAAAATAATATAATCATATTTAAAAAATTTAACATATATATAATTGTAAGTGAAATTAATTTATTTAAATATGTATTCATGCAATTCTACCACGCAAGCTTTAATAATATTTTTCTTCTTTCTCCCCTCTATAAACTTCTCATTTTATTATTTTGGTCATCTCTTAATAAAATTTTCATTTACTTTTTTTTATTATTTTAAAACTTATATTAATTCGTATATTCAAAACTTACATCGAAACAGAAGTACACTAGATGAGAGAATGTATATGGGAGAGGTGAGCTAGAGCTAAAATTTACATTGCTTTGATAATTTTTTAAAAATTGAAATAATTCATGATTTTTTTCCATTTTAAATTTATTTTCATTTATCTTATTTGTTAGCTTGTCAATCAAATTTTCATAACATTTTTAAAATATATTTTTGTTAACTATTTTCACACATTTCATTTTTATCCGTTTCAACTCTATCTCCACACCCTTAAAAAAATATAATATTTATATTATACCAACTTTATAACTAAAAAAAATATAACAACACGTTTTTATTGAATAAAAATTCAATAAAATAATTTTTTTTGTACGTGTGTCAAATGCAATAGATCCATAATAAAGAGAGTACTAATCAATTATTATATTTACAAATAATCATTTTATATTTTAACGAAGACCATAATATTTTAATTTAACTACTTCATCTTAGTACTCCCTCCGTCCCAAATTAATTTGCACATTTTTCATTTTGGATTGTCCTAAATTAATTTACATACTACTTAAAAGGGTAACATCGATTTGCGTACATACTATATTTATCCATACACCACAACTTTATTTAAAAAATACATTTTTTTTTTAACCATGTGTCATCTTTGGGTATTTGGGAGCATAACTTTTGAAATAATTGGGTGAAAAAAATAGGGTATTTTGAATATATATAGTGGAGAGTAGTGCATTATGTGCGCCTCCATGATAGAAATGATTGCCCTAGCTAGGTTTTGCATTAACTAACGTAGGCATATAGGAAATAGGAATAGATAGGACAGTGAGTAAATTAATGTGAAGATTAATGTTAGGACAACTGATCAACTAATAATGCAGCATGAATTCTGCTCATTTGATTTGACTCCTTATATTGTTACATCCCCTCTTTCCATTGCGTCTTTTCATCTCTTCTTTCTTTAAATATATTAAAATTAAATAGACTCTCCATCAATTAGTATATTTTATATATAAAGTGATGGCATATGATTAAATATGTATATATTTATATTTGTGAATGTGCACGTAAATTAATATTTCCTTTTTTAATAGTATACAAATTTATGTGGGACGTCCAAATAAAAAAGTGTGCAAATTTCAGTGTGACAGAGGAAACAGTAGTAAATGATAATAATACCTCTCTTAGAAAATTCACGCTATTTTTTTCTAGTAAGAATTTTTTTTAGAAAATGTAATGATAAAAAATGTAGGGTGGAGGATGTAGTGTAGAGATTTTAAATAATAATATTATTTTGAAGGTATGTAAATTTTTGTGAGACGAATCAAAATAAAGTATATAAATTTTTAGAAATAGAGATAGTAAAATTTGATGAATACATATCTATATATTAGTAAAAGTTAGAAGAGAGAAATATGAGTATTTATTAAAAAAAAAAAATGTACTTGCATTATTGTAAAAGTTAGTTTCATTCTCCACTATTGATAATGAATTAATTTTAATCAATTTTCCTTACTTTTCGCCAATAATTTTAAATTAATTTAAATTTTTAATTTTAAAATCTATTTTTAACCGAATGTGTCTTGGATGCATCTCATACACCTTTAATTGAACCTTAATTTCAAAAACAATTTTGATCAATTCACACTCGAAATTGAGTTAGTCAAAATTAAAATCAAAATTGGGCTTAAATCCCAAGTGCATAGTATGCACTTGGTGCACCCAAGATTTTGTGTTTTTACCACACTTTATGTCAAACTAATAGTCTTAAAATCAGTACAAATTGATGTTATATAAAGAGATGTATAAATTTTATAAATTTGAGAATTAGTTAGCTGATTTGTTAATACTTCACCGATCATGAGTTTAAAGTAATCTTAATTATATTACATTATAAATTTTTTTTTATCAGTAAATGTTAGTTGTTAGAAGTTAGTTCACCAAGCCTCCATACACTCATATCTCCAAGTCAACCTTATATCTCCCTCCTATTCGTTCTCAAAGGGAATTGAACCCGGATCACTCACTCAAGTGAGGAGTTCGGTGGCCAGGTGAACTAACTTGGTTAATTATAAGATTATTAGTCAGTCATAACTCATAAAATAGGGATAGAGCTACTCTAAGGCGCCGGAGGAGGGGAAGGGTAGCATAGGCATTTAAGATTAACCTGCATCAATGGGTATGTATGTTTACTTAATTATGGCTTCACTGGAAAACAAGGCATTAAAGCTGTTATTTGATCAAGTAGCTCGACAACTTGTGAAAGTTTCATTTCAATTCATTTATTAAAATATACTGCTTTATTTAAATTTCTACATTTTTTTTATAAAAAAGAGAGAAAATTAGTTAATTTTGTGTTTAAAAAAATACTAACTACGAATTGGTTATGTTAAAAAGAGGGCACTTACATTTTAGTTAAAAAATAACTACATTTACAAATTGATTCACAATATTTTTATTTTGTACAGAATCAATTTGTAATTAATGTCTATTTTGTGAATCATTTTGTAATTTTTATAAAACAAAATTATATTCTAATATAAAAAAATTATACATCTCTGTAAATATTTTGAACTAATTTATAAATATAATATATATATTTTGAATTATGTAAATAATTCTATTTTCATATACATTGTCTTTAATATCTATAAATTTAATTATAATAAGAAAAATCTATAAGTACCAATCATAAATTAACAAATGTCATTTGGTTTAGATAAAGCACCTATGACATTTAGTGCATGTTTGCAATTTCTAGTAAAATTGAAAAAGCTAGTGTTTTAAATTTAAGTGATTTTAGAAAATGATTAAGAAAAATATGTTTGTAAAAAAAAAAGAGAAAATGACAGTCAGGGCCTTCATTAGCCCTTGAAATATAAGTAGAGTCTCTACTTTTTAATAATATCATCGAGAGTCATTTTACTTTACAGCTGAAAGGCTAATGACAGTATTGCCCCTAAAATTATCTAGCTGTACATAGCTATGTTCATAGCTGTTCAACGTCAATTCATTTACAGTTCAAAAGGGGAAATCATTCCACCACTTCGGATTCAATTACAGTTCCGATGGTGGTTTTCGAAGAACGAGTGGGATCCGATGACGTTCTTCACAAGCGGCGTGTCGCATTGAGTTCCGATAGGAATCCCCTGTTGAGTTCCTCACAGGCGGCGCGTCGCAGCCCGCGGCGATGGTCCTGCGATTTCACACCCTTTCAAATCCTCACAGGCGGCAGTGGTCCTTCAGATCCTCAATTTCACACCCTTCCTGCTCCAATACCGACGTGGGCGGACGGGATGGCGGACGACACCGACGTGGGCGGACATCTTCCAAGCTGGACGGCGGCGCGACCTAGGTTGCTGTGCGCGAGGTCGCGGCGAAGAGTGGTTGCGGACGACGCTGTACGCGGATTTGCACGGCGATTCCAATTTCAAGTTATTACTGTGCGTTCTCCGAAATTAGGGTTAGGGTTTCCGCTCCTGCCTCTCCACAATCCCTAATCTCTGTGTTTTGTGCATCAGCCTCCGCTTTCACTGAACTTGGGGTAATTGATATGGAATTTGTATATTTATTCGTATTCTGATCCAAGGGAACATTGAAATCTTCTTTGTGTATTTGCTTCTTTTGTTTTAAGAATGACCCAAGTAATTTATCAGCAATCCCCTGTTTCTTTTTTCTTGTTTTAGGTCTTTTATTCTAGCTTTTGATCGTTGGTATTTTCTTATAATGCTGAACATATTTTGAGTGAATGTAAGTTATTATTGTATTTTCTTACAATTCTGCTTTCGCCGGAAAAATTATGAGTGAATGTAAGTTATTATCATTGTTTTCGCTGGAAAATTTTGTAAATTTGTGTTGCCGGAAAATCATTGTGGTACAGAATCAATAGTACACCAATTTGTTCAATGGTACATACGCACAATCAATGGTACAAATCGTCGGAATTTATGATCGGCAAGTTCGCTGATATTTGCTCAAATAGTACCCGATGTGACATGAATAGTAAACGATGTGACATGAACAGTGCCACACGTCACATCAATCGCAGTTTTTGGCAGTGCAATAATTGTTCAAATAGTACCTGAGGTACAATTAAATGAATTATAGTACACTCATTCAGTCACAAGTACACACATAATCTCAATGGTACACAAAAATGCTTTTTGGCCTTGGTTGTAATAATTAAAAGTAGGTGGCCTTACATGTGGTTTGAGTATACTATTTGGCCCTAGGTGTAAGTCTCCCTAAAAAATGCTTTTAAAAAAGGTATTGAGTATTATTTTATTGGAATGTGTAGAAGTGCACGATATTTTCATAATATTCATTAAAAAAAATAAAAAATATCAATAAATATCGGTCTGTAATATCGACGCCACTTATTTTTCCACAAATTAAATCAAATATTGTTAGATATTGAGAAAATATCGATGAATTTCGGAAAAAATTCCAAAAAATAGTGTATATATATATAAAAATTTGTCAAAACTGTAAAATATATTTAAATTCTTTTGTTAAATTTATGTATTAAGTATTTACTCTTAAATTTTTTATAATTTTTAAATTTACCGATATCGATATATCAATCGATATTTCCACAAATTCAAAACCTCGATATGTCAATCGATAACGATATTTTCAACCTAGCTTGGAAGTGAACTCAGGAAATTAGTTTCTTACAATTATTCATGAATTAGTGGACAAGTTATCTACACATTAAATAGATGATATATAAAATTAAAGATGGTAAAGTATTATATAAACTATTTTCATTATATAAACCACTTTGTAATACAAGGTTTATATTTATGAATTTATCTTTTTTGCCTTATTAAAAAGTAGTTCATGATATGAACCACTTTCACACAATGCCTACTCATTAAAGATATACGCACAGTCAAATTAGGAATGAAAATTTCCCTTAATTATATAAGTATATGCGTATCACGTGCAAAAAATAATCACGAATGAATATAGATTAAGCTTTTGTGTAAAGAGTAGATATTGTGTGAAAATAGTTCATGATAAGCTTATCATAAAATTATTTTAAAATATTAAATATTTGGTTAAATGTATCAAAATATGAATCTGGTGTATCAAAAGTTGAGTTCAATATATAAATCTGATTGACCTCAGCTTTTGATACACCTGATGAGATTTTTAATATACCTGATTAAATGTTTGATATTTTAAAAATAATTCATGATAAATTTATCATAAACTATTTTTATACAAAAATTTGCCAAGTGTACAACTGCACCATGTAATTTGAATGATTTTTAAAAAGTTATCTCGCTATGATCAAATAATTATTTTTATGTTTACTGAAAATTTATCTCGCTATGATTTAATAGATAATAGTTTTCGAATAGAAACAAAGATAACATTTCAATCGTAATAGGATATTCTTCTGTAAATATATTTGAATTTCACAATGTTTATAATCTAAAATATTAGAGTAGGTCTCCCGTGCAATATTGTACGGTACAATATATGCCAAAAAAGGAAAATTTTGAAAACTCGCGGGTCAATATGGTCAAAGTAACAAAATTTGCGGATCTTGAACGGGTCAGGTCAGATTTGGACAATTTTCAAATTTCAAGATTTTCGCTTTCAATTGGTGATACTGTATGAGTAAATTTATGCTACTATAAGGTCAAATGAGTACTACTATAAGAACAAATGTTATTTTTTTTTTTACATATATTCATTTGTTTTTGTAGAAAATAAACATGTTAATACATTGTAAGATCAATATGTGTATTATTATAAGAAAAAATATTCATTTTTCATAAATATTTATTGATTTTTATAGAAATTATTATTTTTTAAGATGTAGTAGCACACATATATTTTATCTTACAGTAGCACACATATGTTCATGTGGTATACATTATGGGATTTCGACAAAATTAATTTTTAAGATGTACATTTTGTCTTATAGTAGCACACATATGTTCATGTGGTATACATTCTGGGAGTGGCGAGATAGTAACACATGTAAGGTATTATTACATTAGCAACATATTATAAACATAAAATTAATAATAAAATGAAAAATAAATTAAGAAACACATATTTGTTCTTGTAAAAATACATATTATTCTTATAGTTACTTTAAAAGTACAAAAAATTAACTTTTTAAATGTAGTAGCATACATTTTGTCTTACAGTAGTACAAATATGTTCATGTGGTATACATTCTTGAAGTGGCGAGAATTTTCTTTAAAAAATTTATTGGATCCGCGAATATTCATTTGTGGATATTACAAGGGTCGGGTATGGTGCAATATTGCATATGGGAATTTGCGAAAATATTAATGTATAACATGTACCAAAAATAGTAAAATCATATGAAATTCAACAACTATAGAAGATCATATCATAATCGAAAAAAAAACACACTCATATAAACCATTTCAGGGTGTAAAATATATCATATTAAAAATTTGCGGGTTCTTAATCGGGTCGAATTTGAGCATTTTTTTTTCAAAATTTTCGCAGCAGTAATTCAAGGTTTTTTTCGCTCCCATGTATATATGTTACAATTTGAGCAAATGCATGTTACAATTCGGCAAAATGTATATTACAATCGGATTAAATATTTTTTTACGTATATATATTCATTTTTTTTATAGAAGTAATATATTTTTTTTCATAAAATTAATAGAAAAATGTTTGTTATTATAAGAAAAAAATTATTTTTCATACATATTTATGAAAAACAATATATTTTTTCTTATTGTAACACACATTTTGCTCCTATATTATATGAAAAATTATTTATTATATAAAAATAAATAAATATATATAAAAAGAACAACATTTAATAAGATACACACATTTGCTTCATATTTTGTATTACAATATGGGCAAATGCGTATTACAATATGAGCAAATGTGTGTTAATGTAATAGAAAATGTACTTTTATAAGAATAAATGTATTTTTTTTTAAATTTAATCATCATTCTTTTAAATCTAGGTATATTTATTCATATATTAACACAATTTTTTTTACTATTTTATGTGTTATTATATAAAAAATATTTTTTTCAATACAATATTTTTATGAAAAACCAATATTTTTTCTTATAATAACACACATTTTCTCTTATATTATGTTAAAAATTATTTATTCTATAAAAATAAATGAATATATGCAAACTAACAACATTTAATAAAAAAATGTAACACACATTTGCTCTTATATTAATACATTTTTACTCCTCGGTTTGTGTTACTATATGAGCAAATGTATGTTACTGTAGAATAAAATATTTTTTTAAGAACAAATATTCTTAAAATTTAATCATCATCCCTTAAAAGCTAGATATATTGATTCATGTAGTAATACGTTTTTTACTATTTTATATTTGTTATTATAAGATTAAATAATTATTTCTATACAAATAAATATATATTTATGAAAAATTAATATTTTTTCTTATAATAACACACATTTTGCTCTTACATTATATTAAAATATATTATTTCTACAAAAACAAGTAATATACATGTAAAATCAATATTTAGTGTGATTGTAACACACATTTACCTAATAGTAACACAAATTTACCTAAATTGCAACATATGTGGGAGCGAAAATTTGGAATTCCGCCCTTGTGCAAATTATTGAGAAAAATACATAAATTCAATCCGATCTGGTCAAGAACCCGATCAAGAATTCATGAATATATATATATATATAATGTTTTACACCGTGTAACGTTTTATATAAATTTTTGTTCCCGAAAAAATCTCATAATTTCATAGATATATTGTTATATATAAATATGTAATTTAGAAATTTGTATTATTAGGAATAATAATTTTACGGGCATGTAAATATTAAAAATTATATTCTTAAAATTTGTAAATATAATCGATTGCAAATAAATTTAAATTGAACTGATATATAATATGTTCAGTATAATTATTTTACAGTTATAAATTAAAAACATATACTGTCCAACATTTGCAGACATAATGTATAACAATTTTGTCATTCACAGAATTGCCCGATTAAAAAATTTAAACTATTCATACTCGATTATTAATCCACAATTTCACAAGGTACAAGTGAAAAAAACATTTTCCCCTGATTTGAATATACTAATTAATCTTAAAACGTATGTACTTTCTGGTCTCGGAGAAATTTGTATTTTTAAAGGTGATACATTTAATTTTTTTTAAATAAAATAATAATATATAATTTTGTAAAATATATAAATTAATATTTATTCCCTCTGTCCATGATAATTAGACCCATTTTAGTTGTGCACAGTTATTAAAAAAAAGTAGATGTGATGTGTAAAAGTGAGAATGTTAGTATAAAAAAATATTTATTTAAATTTTTTTTTGATGTGATGTGTAAAATTGAGTG
The DNA here is from genome assembly GCA_026898435.1 of Prunella vulgaris. Taxonomy (NCBI): domain Eukaryota; kingdom Viridiplantae; phylum Streptophyta; class Magnoliopsida; order Lamiales; family Lamiaceae; genus Prunella; species Prunella vulgaris. Next base: position 193,080 of record JAPKLY010000038.1, read on the forward strand.
TGTATATATTTAAAATAAAAATAATAATTGTAATATTTCTATTTTAGGTAAGTGAATTATTTAGAGGAACACTTACGTAGAAATTTCTACCGTACAAATTACTAAATATGGAGAAAAAGAAAGAATGCGCTCACGCCCGTGTATGGACAAGCCCAACAGCATAATAATAGATATGCAGGGTCTATCACCATTAATCCACCCCTGGCGTACAAACTCAATTCATTTAACTTCCCCCACAGACTAACATGCCAATATATAATTTCATTTATGTTTTTTTTTAAGTTTATTTTAATTTTTAATTTTTTTAATTATTATATATATTAAAATATATATTTAATACTATATTATAAATAATATTTATACTTATAGTAACACACATTTAATCTTACAGTAACACACATTTGTTCTTATAGTATCATACATTTGTCTCTCAATTTATGTTACCATATTGGCAAATGTGTGTTACTATAAGGACAAAATATATTTTATGAGAATAAATATATGTTTTAATTTATTCATCATCCATTTAAATCTAGGTATATTGTTTCATGTAATACATGTGTTATTATATGAAAAAAAACAATTACTTCTATAAAAATAAATAAATATTTGTGAATAGTCAATATTTGTTCTTATAGTAACACACATTTTGCTCTTGCATTATGTGAAAAATTATTTATTCTATAAAAACAAATGAATACGTGTACAATAACAACATTTTATAAAGATAGTAATACATATTTGCTCTAATAGTAACACACATTTATCTCTCTATTTGTGTTACTATATGGGCAAATGTGTATTACTATATGAGCAAAATATATTTTTATGAGAATAAATATGTGTTTCATAATTTATTCGTCATCCCTTTAAATCTAGGTATATTTTTTCATGTAATAAATATGTTATTATATAAAAAAATACAATTATTTCTATAAAAATAAATGAGTATTTGTGAACAATTAATATTTGTTCTTATAGTAACACATATTTTGGTATTGCATTATGTGAAAAATTATTTATTCTATAAAAATAAATAAATATATGTAAAATAATAATATTTTATAAGATAATAACACATATTTGCTCTAATAGTAACACACATTTGTCTTCCAACTTGTGTTACTATATGGACAAATGTGTGTTACTATATGAGCAAAATATATTTTTATGATAATAAATATGTGTTTATTAATTTATTCATCATCCCTTAAAATTTAGGTAAATTATTTCACATAATACATATGTTATTATATTAAAAAAATAATTATTTCTATAAAAATAAATAAATATTTGTGAATAATTATATTTTTCTTTTGAATTATGTGAAAAGTTATTTATTCTATAAAAACAAATGAATGTGTACAATAATAAATATTTTATAAGATAGTAACACACATTTGCTCTAATAGTAACATATATTTATTCTCCAATTTATGTTACTATATGAGTAAATGTGTTTTATTATAATAACATAAATTGAGAACAAAATTTTAAATTTATTATATAATATTATTTACTTTATTTTTAAATTTATAATAATTAGAAAATATCAATGAATCAAAAAACTATTTTGCATGAAATAGTAAGTTAGTAACATGAGCCTGAGTGTGTTTGAGGGAACGAATACCTGGGCATATCTGGGCGCGTGCGAGGTGGGAGAAAGAGTGCGCGTGAGTATGTTTTACTCCCTCCGTCCACGATAAATGGTTCACGTTGCCTTAAATGGTCGTCCACAATAAATGATCTACTTACCTAAAATAGAAAACTTACAATCATTATTTTCATTTTTTATACACATATACCCACTTTTACACATCACATCAAGTACTTTTTTAATAATTTAAATATTTTTTTATACTAATACACTCACTTTTACACATCAACATCTACTTTTCTTAATAACCGTGCACAACAAGGGTAGTCCAATTTTCATGGACGGAGAGAGTATGTTTTAGTCTATTTTTAGTAATTTCTACGGCAGAAATTTTTATATAATTTTTTATCAATTATTTATTGTGACAGCCATTTAAAACAAGGTGGAAGGAATATTATTTTTAATAGTATGTAACTTTGATTGAGATTTTCAATGAGGCATTTGGTTAAGTGTTTTTAAGGGTGAATAATAATAATTAAAATTATAATGTATTTAAAATGATTGTATTAAAACTTGTGATTTCTAAAAATTATAAGATGCATCGTAGCTCAACTATATAAAAATTATAATTTTATTTAACTACCCTTTACATTATACTATACGTCCGTAGAAATAAAAAGAGTTTGCAAATTAATTTGTGTAGGAATATTACTTAGATGGGATGGATGGCCCTTTGATATTCACGAAATAAACCGTCAGTGCCACGTGTACGCTTAGGGTTAGAAAGCGCAAAGTCCAAAGCCTCTCCCCATGAGAAAAGCTTTTTCCTCCTTTTTCTTTTTGTCCGCATTTAATCATTAATTTGTCAAATTGCCTTTTCGGTTCTTTACATTATAAATATACAGACACACACACACACACACGGAAAGATTACACCTTTATAGGCATAAAACACGATGGAAGGTGAAAAACCTGCGAAATCAAGATTCAAGAGCGTCTGTGTTTTCTGTGGAAGTAGTTCTGGTAAAAGGGATTGTTACAGAGAAGGAACCCTTGAGCTAGGGCACGAGCTGGTAATTATTTTTAATGCCAATCTTGGAATTAATTAACCTATATATAATATGATTTTGTTGCGATTTTGTTGGTATTTATGCATGAAGGTGGCAAAAAGGTTGGATCTTGTTTATGGGGGAGGAAGCATTGGGTTGATGGGTTTGGTGGCCCAAGCTGTTCATAGCGGCGGAGGCCATGTTCTTGGGTCAATTTCTTTTCTGCTATATATATGTTTGATCGCATTAGAATGTTTCTGTTGTTGGGTTCTTTCTTTTTGTTTATATCTCAAATGTTGATAATGTCCACAGGATCATACCGAGGCCTCTGATTGGGAAAGAGGTGGGGGTGTTTAATTTTTCTGTTTTCTTGTTGAATTTTCTTGCATTAGGGTGTGTAAAGATTGGATTTTTATGGCAGAAAACTGGAGATACTGTGGGGGAGTTGAAGGTGGTGGCTGATATGCATCAGAGGAAGGCTGAAATGGCTCGTCATTCTGATTGCTTCATCGCTTTGCCAGGTTCTCTCTCTCTCTCTCTCATCTCTCTCAAGGTATTTGCAAGATAATAGACATATATATGTGAGACCGTCTTTGAAAGACATGAACATAACATCATTTTAATATTTTAGATGAGATAAGGTGTTTATTTGTGTATTTTCTCAACATATATAAGACTGTCTCATGCAAGGTTTCGACTGGTTATAATCAGGTGGATATGGCACCCTTGAAGAGCTTCTGGAGGTCATAACCTGGGCTCAACTCGGCATCCATGACAAACCTGTAAGAATATTCTGAATCTTGAATTTAAAATATTACTACTTTTGTACCATCTGAATTTTAATTTAGATGTATAAAATAAAATATGATTAGGTGGGATTACTGAACATTGATGGGTATTACAACTACCTTCTAAGCTTCATTGACAAAGCAGTAGACGACGGCTTCATAAAGCCCTCTCAGCGCAACATCTTTGTGTCTGCTCCAAATGCCAAAGAGCTTGTTCTCAAACTGGAGGTTACTCCTATCTTTATACTTTTACTATTCCGATTATTTTATTTTTTGTTGATAAAATTGTGATTCGAATTTCTGTACCAATTTATCTATCTGGACATTATTTTCTCAGTCCATATCCAGATATTAGAATACAAAGTGCAACACCTAAACTGGCAGAGACGATATTATTGCACTCTTTATCATAATTAATAATTAATTTCCCACTTCCATTTCCCAATGATCTCTAAGTTTCACTAAAATGGCAAAGACAATACGTCTCACAAGGGAAAGAATCTCATTACTTTTGCCTTGCTGTGTCCTGTGTTATTACAGATATCAAACTTCACTAACTTGTCCTTTTTCAATTTCGAATTAAATTAAAAGGATGTTTTATCTTAATGTTGTATAGGAATACGTGCCCGTGCAAGATGAAGTTCTTTCCAAGTTGAATTGGGAGGTGGAACAAGTGGGGTTCACTGCTCTGCAACAACAAGCTGAAGTCGCTCTATGATGAAGAAGAATTAGTATTTTAAATATTTTGACATTAAAAAAAAAAATTAGGTAGAAAAAAGTACTTCATTAACTTTTTCTAAGCTATACTTGTGATTTGAATTTGGGTATCTGTTCTAATCACTGACCCTACCAAAATTGTAGTGGTGCAAAAGAAAGAAGATGGGGAAGACAGTAGTTTCTTCTTGTATTTTGGGAAGTGAAAAAATATGCTTTTGTATCTATCTGTGTACATATAAATGTGTGAGTGTGTGTTTGTGGTGTGGGCTTATGATGTTGTGATATTTTGGTGTAAGATGAAGAAGGTTACAAAAGGAATACTACAAAAATGTGTTCGGGCAGCAGCTTTATTTCACACACAGTGTAGATGGGTGCCTGCATTTTGCCTGACTCTGCCGACTTATTATGGTCACATTTTTTCATAAATGAAAAATTGAATCAGACAGTTTATTTTAAGGTACTGTTTGTGGTGTAGTGTGTTTGTAACCATGCCTTATATTTGTTTGGTGGTGGGGATTGGGAGTGAGCTTAAGGACAAGGAAAGTGGCAGTGCAAACAATTGGTTGTACCGGAAGTTGGCCTTTTTCCTGTTTAGGTTTTGCAATGAGACGGAGAATTCTTGGTTTCTTTAGGAATCCTAAAGAAAGAGGACGGGAATTATATATCCCACACTATTAACATGTTTTTTGGATTTAAACTATATTTAAAATTTAAATTTTGTACTTTAAACATTTTTTAAATTTGGACCTTTTATTTTAATTTTTTAGAAATTTTTATGCATCTTATATTTTCCCATTTATGTTTATTAAATAAATCAGGAAATTTGTGGAGCGGTCTCTCGGCCGGGAAAGGATGGAGACAATTTATTTTTCGTGAAGTTCATGGAAATGAAAAGAGACTCCTGCCATAGGAGGGATGAGTATGGGGATTGACCCTTTGTCCTGTCCCATATCTATCAGTTAACATCTATTTTCTATTTTTCTATATAACTCGTGTTTTCTTAAATGTGGTTTGAGTTTTAGTGGACTGAGTTTGTGTTGACAATTGGACAAGTTATTTTCCCAATCAATTTAACTATCGATTCTATTTAGATAAATAAATTGTTTTAATATATGTATTATTTTTTTGTTTTCCTAAAGATAATAAAGGAGTTTTTGATTGGTGCGTGTGAGGTTGATGTATGAGAATGAAATAAAAAATAAGTGTTCGGTGTGATAAGACGATCCTCTAGGTATGAGTTCTATACTTAAGTAATGTTGTATTGGTATCCAGGTAAAGTTAAATTCTCATTCGGTGCCTTTTCTGAAGGAATGAAAGTCATTCATCATTTAATTAATGTTCATTATTTTAATTTATTTTTTATTCTTCAATTTTTTAATTATTATATTCTATTTAAGCAATATCAAATTAATACACACACATACACATACACTGACACACACACACACACACACATATATATATATATATATATATGTATATAAGATGCAATGCAAATACGTACAAATCATCTTATGAGTTTGGTCACATGAACAGTTGAGTTGGTTCAAGCCAGCTGGTCAGTTGAGTTTGTTCAAGTCAGTCTAGATCAACTAAGTGTATTTGGGTTAGGTTTGATCACATGAATGAATATCAGTTGATCAGTTGAGTCGGGTAAGATAATTTGAGTTCAAGACAAGTCAGTTGAGGTAGTTAAGAAAAGTTCATTTAAGCTAAGTGTATTACTGATTCGGTCGAAATTAGTGAATCGATGCTTGAGATGTTAACAGTTAAATATGAAGTTAGTTACAAAGTCTGTTAAAAATTCCCCTGTGCACGATGGTCAACCGAAGTCAAAGTTGAACGGATTAACAATAAAGGTGAATTAATTTAGTTAATGGGCTTGATTCACACTTATATAGAGAGTATTAGCATTATTTTCCCTAATTGTTAGTACAATCTTAGCTCAATTAGAAATTTAGGGTTCTTTAGTGAGTTGAGAGAATCTGAGAAATTCATATTGGATTGAGTTATAATCTGTAATTGGCTTCACGATTCATAGTAGTATTTTGTCCCGATTCTTCGTGGACGTAGATCTTTATGATTAAACAACGTGAAGTTGATTTTTCTTCTTCTTGATGTTCACTTGATTCTATCATAATCTTTGAGTTGGCAAGTTGATTTAAAAACTTACATGTGGCGGTGCCTGTAGGAAGCGAGTGATTGAGATAATGATGAAGACGCTTGAAGTGAAAAAATTTACTCGCAAAAATGACTTGAAGATCCAGTGAAGAGATTGAAATTCTTGCGAAAGCACATAGTGCTCTTATCTTGAGTTTAGATTACAAACCACTCTGAGAGGTATGCAAAATATAGACTGCATTGGAAGTTGGGAAGAACCTGGAAAACTACTATCAAACCAAGCCAGTTTCTAATAAACAATTAATGAAGAAAAACTTCTTGACATGAAGATGACATATGAGAATGTGTTAATGACCTTAAGGGTCTTGAGGTGGATTTTTAAGATGAGCATAAGATACTCATACTTCTGAATTTTTTGCCAAAGTCATTTGATTCTTTCAAAGACATATTGCTCTATGATAGATCAGATGGAATAACACTAAAAATGGTTAAAACAGTATTGAAGGTTAAAGACCTCAATGAACAATCCATATCTGATAAGAAGACTCGAGCACTTGTTGTTTATGGTCTAAATGTTAAGTTCAAAAAGGGAACCAACAAGAAAAGACAAGAGCCAAAGAAGAAGGATGGAAGTCAGAATGCTAATGACTAGAAGAAATCATCTATCTTTGTGGAGAAGAGAAAATACTACTCTTGCCATATGGTTAGTCACTAGAGAAGGAGTTACCCTGAAAGGGAAGACATAAAATAAGAAACCCAAGAAGATCCAAAAGGGAAAACTGCTGTAGTTGAAGAAGGTTATGATAGTGCAGAGTGTTAATGGTGAGTCATGATAGCTTGAGTACTGGGTGGGTTCTTCACTCGAGTTGCACTTCTTCATTGTGTCTACAAGTTAGCTAATTTCAGAATCTTGAAAGATAAGGGACTTGTTGAGACAAACGAACACAAGGTAAATAGGGAAAACACAACACACACACTCTTTCTAAATAGAGGACCACAGAAAGATCTCTGCCACAAACTCTTACGACTACTAATAATAATTTTTCTGCACAAAAGCCCTTTAAGGCAAAACATAGCAGTTATATACTCCAAAAGACCAATGAACAAAGCCTTAATACAAATACCAAAAATAAAATTCTAAATACAAGGAAAAATTGAAAAAAATCCTTAATGAAAATACTGAAACTAAAATTATGTAGTAGCAAATAAGAAGAATCTAACACGATCATGTCGGTATCCTTGCCCTTCGCCTATAAACCAGAATCAACTTCGGTCCCTTTCTCCAGCATCGGTCTGCCCTTATAGGTAAATCACTCACACAAGGATGAGATGGAGAAATTAGTAGTAGAAATGATGGCAACAGGGATTATACAGCCTAGCTCTAGTCCATACTCCAGTCGTATCCCACTTGTTCTCAAGAAAGATAGTTTTGTGGAGGTTTTGTGTTGATTATTGAGTCCTTATAAAGTTACTATAACCAATAAATTTCCAATTCTAGTGATCAATGAGTAGTTTGATGAGTTACATGGGCCCGTTATTTTACTAAATTGGACACCTGAGGACTTGCCCTAGACAGTATTTAGAACGGACTTGGGGCACTAGGAGTTTCTAGTTATGCCATTTGAGTTAACAAATGCACCAACTACCTTTCAAAGCCTAATGAATAATATCTTTCGTCCTTTGTTGTGTAGATTTATGTTGTTTTTTTTATGACATCTTAATTTACATTCCAACATGGAAAAAACAACCGTTCACACCGACATCAAGTCTTTCAGACGCTGAACAAGCATTCTTTGATAATTAACCCAAAGAAGTGTGTGATGGGTAGCTCACATGTTGAATATTTGGGTCAGAAGATCTCGGTCAACAGTGTTCGGATAAATCCAGAAAAAGTTGAAGCTAAGGTGAAGTGGCCACACTTGCATCTCCTAAGGCCTTGTGGGATTTTTTGTGGCTTACAAGCTACTGTCGCAGATTTATTCAGGACTATGGCAAGATTGAGGGTCATTCTCTAACAACCTTACTAAATGAAGATAGGTTTGCTTCTTGGTAGTGGACAATCGAAGCCGACACAACCTTCAACTCATTGAAGGTGGCCTTTACTTCAGCCCTAGTTCTCCATATGCCAGATTCTGCACATGAATTTATTATTGAGTGTTACGTTTCAGGGCAAGGTTTGAGGGTTGTCTTGATGTAGAACAAACAACCGATAGCTTACTTTAATAAGTATCTTATGGGTTATTTGCTCTCTCGTTCAGCTAACAATAGAGAGATCATGACCTTAGTTCTTATAGTTCAATATTGGCATCCATATTTGTTAGGGGTGTCATTTTGTAGTTTGCACAGACTAGCGAAGTTTAAAGCACCTTGTAACACAACTATTTATAATATCAGCTCCACAAAATTGGACTGCTAAACTCCTTAGCTATGATTTTCAGATTGTGTACAAGAAGAGGATCACGATAAGGCGGCAGATGCCCTATCTCGGCGAGATGAAGAAGTAATCATGGCGGTTGTTCTACACCACATTGGCTGGACTGGGAAGCTCTGCAAATGGCAGTTTGGAATGACGATGAGTTGCCCCGTGAAATTGTGGATCTAGTTGGGGGCCACACTGCTCGAAAATACTATACATGGTTGCATAACACCCTTTTCTATGAGGGCAGGTTCGTTATTCCATGTACCTCCCTGTGGGTCCCTAAAATGATTGGTTAAGTTCCACTCCACTCCTAGAGGAGGTCATTCTTGTGCGCTAAAAACTTAAAAGAGGAGGTTTGATACTGATTGTTTATTAGCCCAGAATGAAAGGGTTGCGATGAACTATATCTCTGGATGTGATATGTGTCAGCGCATTAAATATTAGACTAAGTCCCCGATGGGGCCGATTAACTCGCTATCCAATCCTACACGAATTTGGAAAGATATAAGCATGAATTTCATCACGGGCTTACCTCGTTCATGAGGCCTTAATTGTATATTGGTGGTACTTGTAGGTATTCGAAGTATGATCATTTTCTGGGGTTGATGAGACTATTCACAGCCTGAACCATCGCTGATGTTTTTATTAAATAAGTGGTACGGTTACATGCTGTTCCAATTTCCATAATTTCCAATAGGGACCTAGTCTTCTTGAGTTCCTTTTAGAAGGATTTTTTTAGGTCTATGTGGATAACATTACGAATGAGTTCTTCGTACCATCCAGATACAGATGGCCAATCTGAAGTCCTTAATCGTTGTGTGAAACTTATCTTCGATGTTTTTCATATTAAAGTTCAAAATAATAGGGAAAATAACTTGCGTTGGCCAAATTTTATTACAACACGGATTACCATTCGACAACAGGCATGGCTCCATTTGAGGTCGTGTATGGCCAACCACCATAAGTCATTGCTCTTTTTCTACTTGGTGAAATACAGGTGCATGTGTTGGCAAATGATCTTTGTGATCGGGATAACATTCTAGGGACTCTTCAGTTCCATTTGCAACGAGTACAGCGATAGATTGTTCGAAAAACTAACAAATATTGGTGACCTCTTAAATTTTTGGTTGGTGATCTGTCTATTTGAAATTCGTACCATATCACTAACACTCTTTGTTTTCGGCGGGCAATGCCGAACCAATGCTGCAGTTCTTTGGGCCTTTTACAATTATTGAATGGGTTGGTTCCTCAGTGTATCGACTGCAACTACAACTAGAGTCATGTATTCATCTAGTATTCCATGTTTTATTGTTGAAGAAGGTAATATGTACTGTTGTCTCATCTCCTTATCTGCTGGAGGACTTGCTGGCCATCAAGCCTCTATCTTTCAAGAGTGTATTTTGGACTGATATTCTATGCGACAAAATGGAGATAATATTGATCAGGTTTTAGTTCAATGGAAGGACTAGAGTATTAATGCAACTTTGATGGACGTGGCAGATATGTTAGGGCAATTTTTAGGCTCTAGCCTTGAGGTCAAAGCTGCATTGACCGGGGGAGGCAATTGATAGAACGAGCCCAAAGCCGATTTAGGTATATAGGCGAAGGGCGAAGATACTAACATGATCGTGTCAAATTCTTTTTATTTACTACAAAATAATTTAAGTTTCAATGTATTCATTAAGAATTTTTATTTCAATATTTTTTTAATTTAGAACTCTATATTTAGTATTTGGATTATGACTTTGTTTATGGGCCTTTAGAAGTATATAACTGGTACATTTTTCCTTAGAAGGGTTTTTATGCAGAAAAATTATTATTTGCAACTGTAACGGTTTGTGGCAGTGATCCTATGTTGAGGAAATAAGGGATTCAAATTTTGCTAATTCAGTGATGAAAATTGCTAGGGCATCTGGAATTCACCCAGTATCTTCTCTCGCTCTTTGTCAGACTTGACACCTATAGTCATCATCAAGAAAGAGACTATTAGGTTGGACCAATTGATACAAATAAGCACATGGCAAGTAGGGAAAACACAACACACACTCTTCATCAATATAGGACCATAAAAAGATCTTTGCCACAAACCATTATGACTGCTAAAAATAAATTTTCTGCATAAAGCCCTTCTAGGGCAAAATGTATCAATTATATACTCCTAAAGGCCCATGAACAAAGCCTTAATTCAAATACCAAAAATAGAGTTCTAAAAAAAATACTGATATAAAAATATTAAAACTGAAATTATGTTGTTGCAAAAGTGTGAGCATCAATGGGCTCTCTTCCCGCTCCTCTATGAGGCCTTGACACCGGTCGGAAGTGATTTCTAAGAACTCTTGGTTGTCTCGGTGCCCCTCATCTAACTCGATCCTCTTGTGGTGGCTCATCATCATTGGGCATATTCTCATGGTTCTCGTGCTCATACCCTTCTTCTTGAACAACTCCTCCTACTATCGGATTCAGATTGTTTTCTCCTAGGTTCATCTCTACTCTCTCTTATCTTCTCCTTTTGGAGTTTTGCCTCCTACTAAAGCCTCGATCTATAAGTCCAAAGGTAAAAATGGTTGTTCTCCTCTTTTAGACCTCATGATCATAAGTCATGTTAAGAAATTAAAACAAGTTACAGTTCAAACAAGAATAGTAAAATCAACAAGAAAATAACACCTATTTTTGGTCTTTTCAAGAATATAAGAAAACATGTAAACTCTTGCGATAAACTCAACCAAATAATACTCTAGAACTAAAAATGTCATTCCCCTGAAACGGCATCATAAACTTGTTCCGATATTTTCAACACATAAAATTAAACAACAACAAGTGTACGGTGTCAATCGTAGGATAGTAAATACGAGTCGATTACACTAGGAAGGGTTAGTGTAAAAGTGCAACGAATGGTTTCGTTCTTTCTAGAAAATCACTTAGGGAGGTGTATTTGTTTAAGATTTCGTGGGATTTTAAAGGACTTTTTTCTTATAAAAAAGTCTGTTGGTATTCAATCAGGATTTTAAAGGATTTAAAAACAATCCATTGGTATTCAATCAGGATCTTAAAAGACTTAAAAACAATCCACTGGTATTCAATCTGGATTTTAAAAGACTTAAAAACAATCCACTGGTATTAAAAAATATAAGGATTTTAAAGGATTGTTGGGTTTGATGGATTTTGATGGACTTTTTAGTGTATTTAATAAATACCAACAATCCCATCAAAACCCCTAGAATTTCGGTGGACTTTTTTAATTAGTGACTTTATTTATCCCCAAATTGATTTACATATAATTATTTATTTTTAAGACATAAAATAGTTTTAACCTTATAATTTCATCTCTGCACTTATAACATCAACGATAAAGTAAATACAGTGACGAAGACTAATATAATATTATATATACATATATACTAGAATAAATAAAAATAATTAATAATTAATCATTAAATATATATGTATGTTTTATATAGTATTAAAAAATGATATTGTTCATCTTAACTTATATACAAGACAAATATTTATTTTTTATATAGTATTATTATAATACTAATATTATATATTACATATTTTGGTTTATATTTTGGTTGTGTATGAACACATTTGGGATTAATGGACCTATATTATTTTGGTGTTATTTTAGTGTACTTTGTTGAATTTTTTTTAGGACGTGTTATTTTCATTATTCTATCATTATTTTCAGTTATATATTATTTATATAGGCACAATATCATATTCGAGTATGTATGAAGGTAGTGACATAAATGAAGAAGAACTGAATGACGAAGAGAAAGATGACGAAGGATTTTATGAAGTCATGTACGCATGTGTAATGGCAATTCATGCATTAATGCATGTGTTGGATCAATTTCTAATTATGATACATAATGAACAAATTGAACGTCCATTAAATCGACGGCGGATTACCAATAAAGGAAATGACTATATACACCGAGCATTAAATGATGATCCTACAATATTTCGACAAGTTTATAGGATGTATCCAGATGTGTTTCGAAAATTTTGTGCAATTCTTAGAGAAAAAACACCACTAGAGGATACACGGTGTATTTGTGTTGAAGAAATGCTTGCATCATTCTTACAAATTGTTGGCCAGAATACTTGATATTGTGTAATTCGTAATACATTTGGCCGATCACAATTTACTGCAAGTGAAAATTTTCACAAGATTTTGAAGGCTTTGAACATGATAGCACCTACTTTGATGGCTAAACCAGAGTCAAGTGTACCTGCTAAAATCAGAGAAAGCACAAGGTTCTTCCCTTTCTTCAAGGTGTGTGATAATTATCTAACAATAAAAATTATAAATTAAAATGACACAACTATATTTATATTTTTCATACAAAAAAATTATGTATGTGCTAAATTTTAGGATTGCATTGGAGCTATTAACGGGACACATATTCCAGCAATGGTTAGGGGGCGAGATGTAAGCAGTTATCATAATCGTCATGGAAAAATATCACAAAATGTTTTAGCTGCTTGCAATTTTGATTTAGAGTTCATGGCCATTCTAAGTGGGTGGGAAGGTTCGGCTCATGATTCCAAACTACTAAATGATGCTATAACAAGGAGGAATGGACTTAAAATGGCACAAGGTAAATAATTATTTTTATATTATTATTATTATTATTGTTGTTGTTGTTATTATAATACTAATATTATATATTACATATATAACTAGGTAAATATGTTTTGGTGGATTGTGGATTTCTTAACCGACGTCAGTTTTTAGCTCCATTTCGAGGCGTAAGATATCATCTACAAGATTTTACAGGTCAAGGTAATGACCCTGAAAATGAGAATGAATTGTTCAATCTTCGTCACACATCTTTAAGGAATGTGATCGAGAGAATATTTGGTATTTTTAAATCAAGGTTCACAATTTTTAAGTCAGCACCTCCATTTTTATTTAAGACACAAGCAGAACTTGTATTAGCATGTGCAGCTCTACATAACTTTCTTCGCAAAGAATGTCGTTCTGATGAATTTCCAATTGAATCGGTGGACAAACCTTCATCTTCAACATTACCAGTTAATGAAGACCATGATTTTGAGCCTATCATTCAAACTCAAGAGTAAGAACGACAAGACGCTAATGCTTGGAGGACTAGTATAGCTATGAATATGTGGAGTAATGCTATTTAGGAGGACATGATATTATGATTTATTTTGTCTTTAACTTTTTTTTTTAATTTCAAGGTATGGAAAATTTTGATTTTTTATTGTATGTCACTAATCCATGAAATTCTGCAAAGTCTACAAAGTCCTATAGAATCTATTAAAATCCTGATTTTAAAAGTCTTACAAAATCCTGCAAAATCTTAAAAGTCACAAAAATTCTACAAAATCTTTAAAATCTGCAGGATTTTTTTCAACTAAAAAAATCTTTTAAAATCCTAATCCAATACACCCACTTTAGTTAAAGGTGTTTTGAACTTAAATTATTCTAAATTACCTTCTAAAAATGTCATTAGCAAGAAAATAAAAATAACAACCAAATAAATGAACAAGTAAAGTTTCACGCAATCAAGATCACGAAAATAGACAAATAAAATCAATAAAAGAAAAATATGTTCCAAGGCATTTGCAATACTTTGAAATCCATTTATAGTTAAAGACTAACTCAAATGGTATTGTGTTTGTTCCTATAGGGATGATCACTTAATAAGAATTAATTAATTTTTCAATCTAATTAATCCAAGGGAAACAACATACAAACTTGTATTTCTACCTAACAAGTTGTTGCAACCCAAAATAGCACCTATGATAATTAATTTCCTCCCGATAAATTAATCATTTCTCAAACTCTTAATAAATTGGGTAATGTACTCATGTTCTATTAGTTAATCAAATTTCTCAATCTAAATAAACTAACAACAAATAACATATCATCATTTGCAACTAACAATATGGTTACAATTTGAGATTGAGCACATAAAATAGGAATAGCCACACAAATACCAAAAAATTAAGAAATTAACTCATAAACTTCAATCTAAATATTTAAAAAGTCATAGAACCAAAAGTGTTCTAGCCAACAATAATTATGTCTCAACAACTACAAAATTTAAATAACAAAAAAAAAAAGGAAATTAGAAAGCTCTCTTGTGGTTGATGAAGAGTGAAATTCCAAGCTCAAAGCATCATTTTAAGCTCCAAAATGATGAGAAATAAAGAAAATAGCAGAAGAACACCTTCTAGTGTGTGTTATACTTGGCTGCTACTGTGTGTGTACCTCTCAAAAATCTGAAAATGTGTCTGTTGGTAGGCGAACTAAAGCGAGCTCTTCTGGGGGAATTAATATAATTAAAAGTTTAAGGTTTAGTAGTTCAACCATAGCTCACCCAGATGGCTGGAGCCACGTCACTATCCCTTGACCAGTCAACACAATGGAGGGAGAAAAAGCTCGCCCAGAGCTGGGAACAAGAAACCATCTCCTACTACAAGCATTGGGCCACGGAGAAGCACAAGACAAGAGAGCTCGCCCATATCCGGATTAAAAGTCAGTAGCTTTGTAAACAGCCATTAGTAATGTAGTATGCAAGAGCAGTGTAATTAGTGCATGGAAGGTAGCAAGATGACAAGTGTTAAAGACACTTGTCAGATAATTAAGCTACATAAGCTTAATACATTCCACCTTATCGCATGCAAAGCTTTAGGTCTCTCGTATATGATTTTCTCTTCCCAAGTACATTTTATCCAATAACAAGCCTCTCTCTATTTTTATCTCACTACAAGATTATTTCACAAACATTCATAAACACAATCTAAGTTATTGTTTGGAAGAATTCAAGGATATAATCAGCCACATAAACACATCATTAACAAATTTTTCCAACAATGTATTTATACGTATGGATCAGGGCTCAAGAATCCAGACATACAAAATTACCCACATTTCTCCCCGTTCTTGGAATTTATAAATCTGCCCCCAATTCATCCTTTGTTGTGTGTGCCAAATTTCCTCATTTAACGGGTTTCCCTTTTTCTTTTAATGCACATGGGCTGAAGCATCAGCAAACAATGGGCCTCAGATTAAGCTCAATTCAATTTTCCAAAATCCTTACTTCGCACGGTCCATTCAAACTCCGGCGTCGGTTAAAGGCAGTGGACGACGGCTGTGTGCGTGGCTCTTCACGGTGGTTGTTTCCGGCAAATTAATTCCGGCATCAAGCTTCTGAAATAATGGACGGAGGTGGAGATAGGCTTCGAACCAGAGGCTGTGGATGGCTTCGGATTTCGGCGCGACATTTGCTTGAATCCGAACAGGGCTGGATTCCGGTGAAGGCTTGCGTTGCTGTGACGGCGGCGTGAATAACAGGGGGTGAGGCTTTGAATTTCGGCCTAAAGGGAATTTTCGACAATTGTGGAGCATCGGATGTCTTCAATGGTGGACGGTGGATTTCGGGCTGTTGGCGGCGGAAGGTTGTGCGTCGGCTGTAGTCTGTAGAGCAGGTTCTTTGAACTCTGGCATCGAACAGGCTTCACACACACAAAGGACGGATAGTGGGCTGAGAGATGGGCGGCGCTCAATTGGAACTAGGGAGGAGTGAAGGTGGCTTATCCGGTGAGCTTCGGCAACTTCCAGGCGCGACGGCGGCTTTTGATTTTCTCCGGCAACACAACTTCAATTTTTTATTTCAAGCGGCGACATGGGTGACTACAATTGGCGGGCGACATGAGTGACTGCAATTGGCGGTGGAGCTTCGACTTTCCGGTGGCTATTAAGTGAGAAGATAACAGTTTAGTTGAAAATTGTGAGGAGAATATGATGTCGTAATCTTGAGAGGAAAGCGTAAAGTAAAAGACACAATATAAAGACACATTATTGATGACCCAGTTCGTCACGGAGTGACTACGTCTGGGGGCGACCAAGTCAGGAGATATAATAATATGAACTGCCGTTTACAATGATGTGAAATATAGAATACAAGGGATCGATACCGTATAAATAAGAGTACCTAACCCTAAGTCTTGTGGGCCTAAAGCCCACAATAATATATTCCTAATATTATATCCATTAATATAATAATATATTATCTCAATATATTATAACATTCCCCCTTGGATATAATATGACAAGGAAGAATGCAAGTGTTACTCAGTGGAGTGTTACAAATGACCTCGAGTATTCAATCATCAGGATTGTTTAGCATTTGATACTCCCCCTGAAGATAACAACCTTCCAAGTCGACGCATCCCGATTCCATGTACGTACTTTTCAAAAGTCGTTGTGGGAAGGGATTTAGTGAACAAATCAGCTAGATTGTCACTTGAGCGTACTTGTTTTATCGTGATCTCACTACTCTTTTGGAGTTCGTGAGGATAAAAGAATTTTAGGATATATGTTTTGTCAAGTTCTCTTTGACATAGCCGTTGCTCATTTGTGCAATACATGCAACATTATCTTCGTAGATAATTGAGGGGCTTAAGTCAACAGAAGGGATACCACACGAATCATGAATGTGTTTTATAAGGAACTTTAACCACACACATTCTCGTGCAGTTCGTATAGAGCTATGATCTCTGAGTGGTTTGAAGATGTGGTCACCAAAGTTTGTTTGACAGATCTCCATGAAATGGCTGTTCCACCACAGAAGAAAACATAACCCGTTTGCGATTTCGCATTATAGGGATCATATAGATAACCAGCATCAGCATAACCTATAAGCGTGTTGTCTTGGTTTCTTTGATAGAAAAGACCAAGATCTTGTGAACCTTGAAGATATCGTAAGATATGTTTCACACCATTCTAATGTCTCCTCGTAGGGGAGGCATTGAACCTTGCAAGTAGATTGACTGCAAAGGCAATATCGGGCCTAGTGCAGTTTGCAAGATAGAGCAGTTCACCAATTGCACATAGATATGGAACTTCAGGTCCCAATAGCTCTTCGGTATCTTCCTTGGGTCTGAATGGGTCCTTTTCCAAATCAAGGGAACGGACAGCCATTGGAGTGCTTAAAGGATGAGATTTATCCATATGGAATCTCTCCAACACTTTCTTTAGGTAAACTGATTGGTGTATTAGTATTCCTACAGGGAAGTGCTCGATCTGTAGACCGAGACAGAACTTGGTTTTACCCAAAGTTTTCATTTCAAATTCAGTTTTTAAGATTGAACTTGCTTCTTCAATCTCTTTCCTTGTTCCGATAATGTTTAGATCATCCACATACACCGAGATGATGCAAAAACCATTAAGGGATTTCTTAAAAAAGACACAAGGAAAAGCCTCGTTATTTACGTATTCCTTCTTCAGGAGGAATTCGCTTAGTCGATTATACCACATACGACCTGACTGTTTTAAGCCATATAACGAGCGTTGCAACTTAATGCTGAACATACTATGATGTTCGTTATTCCTCATTTGGGGAATAGTTAATCCCTCAGGGATTTTCATATAGATGTCAGAATCTAATGATCCGTATAAGTATGCGGTAACTACGTCCATTAACTGCATTTCTAAGTTTAGTTTAACTGCCAGGGATATTAGGAAGCAGAATGTTATAGCATCCGTAACAGGAGAGTAAGTCTGATCGAAATCGATACCGGGTCTCTGCGAAAACCCTTGAGCCACTAACCTTGCTTTGTATCTCACAATCTCATTGTTCTCGTTTCGCTTTTGTACAAATACCCACTTGTATCCAACAGGGACTACAATTTTTTGGGTACGAACGATGGAACCGAAAACATTTCGTTTGTTTAGCGAGTATAGCTCTGCCTTTATTGCAGCTTCCCATTTCACCCAATCAGAGCGCCTCCGGGACTCGGATATAGTTTTGGGTTCAGGATCTAGATCACTATTAGAAATGGTGAAGGCAATTAAGGCTGCAAATGTGTTGTCGACAACAGTTGTATTTCTGTTATAAGTTTCTCCTGTGTTTACGAAGTTTGTTGAAACTTCAATGTTTACATCGACCAGATCCTCTTCATTTCCCAAAGGGTATCAAGTCTGATGATTCCGCATTCTCAGAGTCATTGATTTCTTTCGCATGTGCATTTTGACTCTGATTTTCGTCTACAGGACGAATCTCTTATGGAGATTTTAGGTGTGACATTGTGTGTTTGCTAGCTTTACACTTATGCGAATTCAGTTTGCTTATGTTAATGCTTCCTTTACGCTTCTGGCACATGGGGGGATTAACATTTGTCTTCAAAGGGAATTGTATCCTTTGAGGCGCATTTACCGCAGGTATATGCGACTTAGTCACTCCTTTATGATCAGTGAATGCATCTGGCAGATTATTTGCTAAGTATTGCAAATTTATTATCTTTTGAACTTCAAGTTCAGATTGATTTGTGCGTGGGTCTAGGAACTGAAGATCTTTTGTGTTCCAAGTTATTTCACGGCATTTATTAATTGTGGTATTTTTCTCTCCCCCTAAGGCCGGAAATAGATCTTCGTCGAATGTGCAGTCAGCGAAACGGGCTGTAAACTGATCCCCAGTTAAAGGCTCGAGGTATTTAAGTATTGTGAGAGATACAAAATCGATGAAAATACCGAGTTTTCTTTGTGGGCCCATAGATGTTTGATTAGGTGGTGGTATTGTAACATACACTGCACAACCGAATGTACGCAGATGGGAAATGTTAGGTTCATTTCGACGCACGAGTTGAATAGGGGAATATTCATGATATGCAGTTGGTCGGAATTGGATTAGTGATGATGCATGTAAGATTGCATGCCCCCAACATGAAACAGGTAAGTTCGTTTTGTGTAGTAGCGGTCTAGCGATTAATTTAAGACATTTAATTAATGATTCAGCTAGACCATTTTGAGTATGAACGTGAGGGACCGAATGCTCCACTTTGATTCCCAGTGCCATGCAAAAATCATCGAATGCCTTAGAGGTGAATTCACCGGCATTATCCATACGAATGGATTTAATAGGATGATCTGGGAATTGAGATCTCAACAGGATAATCTGTGCAATAAGCTTTGCAAAAGCAGTATTGCGAGTGGATAGCATGGTTACATAAGTTCACCGAGTGGATGCATCTATTAGGACCATAAAGTACTGAAATGGTCCAGATGCTGGGTGTATTGGTCCACAAATATTTCCTTGAATCCGCTCAAGGAATTTAGGAGATTCAGTTCTTACTTTACTACTAGAAGGACGAATTATTAGCTTACCCTTTGTGCAAGCATCACATATGTATTCATTAACAAAAGGGATTCTGTTGTGTGTTATGTTATGGCCTGATGAATTACATAGAATCCGACGCATCATAGTTTGTCCTGGATGTCCTAACCTCTCATGCCATAGTTTGAAAGAATTTGGATCATTAAATTTTAGATTAAGAGCTATATGGAGATTTGAGGGTCTGATGTATATATAATACAAGACAGACGAGAAAGATGGAAGTTTTTCGACGATGTGTTTACGATAATTTAAGTAGTGAGTCATTAACAGATGTTCACTATTGTCCTCAGTATTTGTCTCAATGTGATAGCCATTCTGTCGAATGTCTTTGAAACTGAGGAGGGTACGCTTTGATTGTGGATACAATAAAGCATTCTCGATTATTAATTCGGTACCCATAGGTTGAATGATCGAGGCTCTTCCGGAGCCAACGATTTGTATGTCGTCATCGGAAATAGTAGTGACACTTCCTTTCTTTTTAGTTAATGTTTGGAAAATTGTCTATCTTTAAAGATAGTATGTGTAGTAGCACTATCTACTAAGCACAACACATTAATCTCCATAAGCACTTAAGTGTATGTTTTAGATACGTTTAGATATGACGAATGCTAAGGAAAGCCAAGATTACAGACGCTGATTGATCAGCCGCACAAGGGGTCACTTAGGTCCTACTTTATCAAAAATGTATTAAATTATTTTTGTAGACAATAGTGATCGACAATTGGATTTGACTGTAAAAATAAAGCATCGATAAGCATTCATAAATGAAATCCATAAAAGTATCATGCAACATAGTCAAGATAAAAAAGCCAGTCAAACATGCTGGTTAAACCAAATAGCAAATAGTCTAATAAAGCAAGTAAACAACAGGTTGATGTCGATCACTCATTTTCTCCAAAGGCGTCTACAATCATTGTATCACCCACTAAGAGGTCATCCTTCTCCATATCAAAGCCTGCACCGGGCAGGTTGGTGTGGTGTGATTCACCTTTAGGAGCTTTCCCCTTTTTGTCCTTAAGCATGCGTTGATATAGCTCCATTAGATGTTTTGGAGTTCGACACTGGCGAGACCAATGATCGTCGCATCCACACTTATGACAGAGTTGTTTGTTCTGTGCACCTGAGCTCGATGGTTTGTCTTGAGGTGCATTCTTTTCAGTTGCACTAGATTGTGCATTGTTGCGACCTCTACCTCTTCCCCTACCACAGCCTCGACTTCGGGTCGATCCGCGTTCCCCACTCGCCTCATTTCCTTTTCCACGTTTACGGCCTCTAGAGTTCCTCCGAGTAGCATGTGCTTCAGGCACAGCTTGTGAGCCAACCGGTCTAGTATTGTGATTTTTCATCAACAATTGGTTGTGCTTTTCTGCAACTAAAAGTGCAGAAATGAGGTCGGAGTGTGTTTGATACTCTTTGGCCCTGTACTGTTGCTGGAGTACAAGATTACTAGCGTGAAAGGTGGAAAGAGTTTTCCCGATTAACTGATCATCAGGGATCGGTTCATCGCACAGCTTGAGCTGCGAAACTATGCGATGTAGGGCGGAGTTGTACTCCGTCACAGACTTGAAATCTTGGAAACGAAGTGTTTTTCAAGCATGTCTGGCTTCGGGGAGGATCACATTTTGTTGTTGTTGGAATCGATCCTGGAGGGATTTCCACAACATCGATGGATCTTTTTCAGTGAGGTATTCGTTCTTAAGATCTTTGTGGAGATGATGTCTTAAGAAGATTAGAGCTTGTGCCTTTTGGGCAGTAGTGGATTTCCACCCTTGAGTGGTGGTGTCGGATAAGTCTTTTGAAGCTAGGTGGATTTCAACGTCTAAAGCTCATGTCAAGTAATTGTGGCCATCTAGTGCCAGTTCATCAAATTCGCGTTTGGTGATGTTTGACATTTTTGTTGCTACAAAGAAAATAATTAATAAATTTAAAATTTATAATTGTTTTGTAGCAAAAGGAATAGGGCTTAAGATTCAATACAATGACAAATTAATAATAGGGGTGTATTTGATAAAAGATTGGGTGTATGACTTGTGTGAGACATTTATTAATGGGACTTGAACCCAAAAATAATTATTGGATAAGACCTTTTAAAAAAAATTGATGATTTGGGCTTTCATAATACCATTATGAATTTTATTAATGGGACATCGGACCCAAAAATAATTATTAGGATCCAAATTATTTGGGATCAACTAAAATAAAATTCCCAATCAATTAATTAAAAAAAATGGCCTAAGTAATTATTTAATTAATATTAATATTAATTTTTTTTTTTTAATGTTAAAGGGCTCGTCCCATTTATGAGAACAGACCCATTAAAAAGGTCCAAAATACAATTAAAAGAGGCCCAATATCAGAAAAAGGCCCAAAAGATGGGCGACCCATTTGAATAAGAGCAGGCCCAAAATGTATTAGGGTTTGGGATTAGAAACTCGGAAGATAAAACACACACGACCTATGAATAGGTCAATAGACAGATTTCGTGAGGACACAAAAAATTTGAGTGAAAATCAATTCCGATATACCAGTGGTTTCGCGAAAAATCCGGAAAAAGGTCTGGCCACGTCGCCGATTTTGCCAGGTCGTGGAGTTGCACAGCTATGGTCTGTCGCCGACGCGGAGGAGGCGCCGTCGAGCACTGTGGCGGCGCGTCCCTTAGGTGCCATCGCGCACCAATGGGCGAGGTCAAGTGAAACAGCAGGCGTTCAACATCGACGGAGGTGTCGCCTCACGCCGTCGTTCGCCGTCACTCGTTCTCCACCGGCGTCGTAGGCTCGCCGTCGTGTGCCGGTGCGAGGAGCTCGCCGTCGCTAATGGTCGCAGCCGCAGGCGCGATAAGCCGCCGTCGTTAACGGTCGCAGCCGCAGGCGCGACAAGCCGCCGTCGCTGCGGGCGCGTCGTCGCTGCCGTCCGACAAGCCACTTCAGTGGCCGTCGAATTTCCGGGTAGGTTTCTGATTTTGGGTTTCGATTTTGAAGAATCGTATTTGGTTTCCGATTTGGTTTTGATGATGAAAACCGAAAAAAAAAGTTTTTGAAAAAACCGATTTTAATTCGAAACTTGATTTTCGAAAAATAGATTTTTGATTTCTGATAAACTAGTATCAGATTTTGTTTCGAGAAAAAGAAAAATTTCAAAAATTCACGATTTCCGATCTAGGGTTTTTGAAAAAAAGGAACAATTGGTTCTGAAATTTTGAAGAAAAATTTTCTTTTCTTTTTCGAAAAATTTGATTCTGGATCGATTGGAAATATAGAAGCAATTTTCATAAAACATTGAACCAAGGTTTTTAGCAAAACGATTTGGAAAAATTTTCGAAAAACAAAAAGGTTTTGTTGCAGATTGTATTCCATCAGAAATAGGGGTTTTTGGATAAAGGGGAAATCGATCGAGGGCGATCGGTCTTTGTTTCCATGTTTTGTTATGCTCATTAGAGAAAACATGTATACACATTTAGACAGATTCGGTATCAAAGCAGTAACAAATTCGTATGTACATGAAACATACAGGACAGTATATAAGCGTACAGCTTTGCAGTGAATCAAGTATCTGATTAATAAATCGTATATATGAAACATATGGATCATGAATATGGATGCATATATACAGGAATATAGACATGGGATAATCACATAATCGAGTCATATAAGGCATATGAATCATGTGAATTGTTTTGAGCATGTGAGCAGTACACGGAAATAAACATAATCACAGAATACCCATGCTTTTGATTCAGAAAATATGATGAATAAAAACTCACAGAATTATTGCTTATTTTCCAAATAAAAATCTGAGTTTTGAATCCGATTCGAAAATTGCTGGAGCAATCCTTTCGTAAATCCTTAACGCTCGTAGAGACTCGTGCTGATAACGTGTGTTGTAATCTTGAGAGGAAAGCGTAAAGTAAAAGACACAGTATTGATTCGTTACGGAGTGACTACGATCCGGGGGCGACCAAGCCAGGAGATATAATAATATGAACTGCCGGTTTACAATGATGTGAAGTACAGAATATAAGGGATCGATACAGTATAAATAAGAGTATCTAATCCTAAGTCTTGTGGGCCTAAAGCCCACTATAATATATTCCTAATATTATATTCATTAATATAATAATATATTATCTCAATATATTATAACAGGTGAGACCACGTTTTTTCCTGCAAGATTAGTCAAAGTGAAATTAAAGATAGAATCATGCTTTCCAATTCCATTACTAACGTGATTGTTTCATAAAGCAATTTATTTCTCAATTCAATTGACAACTGTGCTTTCTTTTTATATTAGAATTTAATTACATGGACCTTCATAATTTTCTTTTGCCAAATAATAAAAAATTTAATAAATGTATTTCAATTGGGCTCAAATATTAATCCAAACTATTTAAT
Organism: Prunella vulgaris; assembly: GCA_026898435.1. Taxonomy (NCBI): domain Eukaryota; kingdom Viridiplantae; phylum Streptophyta; class Magnoliopsida; order Lamiales; family Lamiaceae; genus Prunella; species Prunella vulgaris. Next base: position 217,309 of record JAPKLY010000038.1, read on the forward strand.
CGATGAATTAATTCAAAATTCATATCAAATTGTGACACAATATATAATTTCTCAATTAAGCACAATAACTCAAAAATTGAGTAAATAAAGCATGAAATTTCAATAAAAATAGACAATAAAAGCACACTAAATTCACACATTTTCACCTGAATCAACTTTAAGAACAAGTAAAAAGTACTCATCTTTACACAAGTGAATAGTAACAAATGTAAGATACCGGAAAATATGTTACTTAAAAAACACAAAGGTGTTGCTCTATGGAAAAAAGGTGTACTGCTACATAAACAAAATTAGTATGTTGTAGCATAATTGATCATGAACTGAGGCTAGAGATGTTAAACGGGCTAGTCCTAACGGACTTCGGGGTAAACAAGTTAGGGTCTTATCCGGTTCGCTATTAAAGGTCCTCTAATATTTGAGACATAACTCCAAACCCAAGCGGTTCTCGGGCTAAACGGGCCATAAGCGGCCTATGTCACAAAAATAGAAAAAAATCTAAATTGTAACACATAATCTAAAATAATGGTCATAATATGTTAATATTTAAACTAGAACCTAAATATTGTCTATAATTTAATTAAAAATAATAAAAATACTTTAATATAACTACAAAAGTTTAAACGTCAATACTTAAATACTTAAAGTTCAAAATATTGGTACTTAAAATTCAAATATAAATACTTAAAATTAATATAACACCTAAACAGAAATTGAGGATGACTTCAATTAATAATAATAATAATAACTAATAAGTATATTATATATTTAATATGTATATATAAAATGAAAAGAAAATATGCGGGCTAGTGGGCGGGCTCAGTTAATCGGCAAGCTAGCCTGTTTATCCCGCATGCTAATAGGGCTGGGCCAAAAAAAGCCCGGATATAAATAGGCCTATGAAAGCATAACCCTAACTCTATATTTTTCAGGGTTAAATCTCTAATACATATTTTGTCTTAAAAAATTCTAAATTTTCCACTTAAAGAGCGGTTACAGCTATCTAAGTACAGTGAACACTTAGAAAGCGATTCGTAACCACGCTCTAAGGTCATTAAAATTTTTTTACAGCATATGTTCTCGCCAGAGTCGCCGCTGTCCGGAATCGAGACTCCTGCCTCCACTGTCTGTCCTTTACAGTCGGAACTCGCCTCCATTGCTCTCCGCCGTGAAATCCACTACCAAGCGGCACAACTCACACACAACTCGCTAAAAGTCGCCTGGAAAATGTAACCGCCAGATTCGAAGCCGGAAATAATGGCGCGACTCCACCATTGCAAGATTCCAGCCTGTCGCCCTCTACAATCGTAGAACAGCCACAATCGCTGCCCTCTATTTCGAAACGCCTTCATCCATCCAAGAAGATCTCCTCAACAGATCCAAAACATCAACTCAAAATTTCAAAATATCAACAAATTCTAAAATTCATACCTAATGAATACAAATTCTAAAATTCATTCCATAATTCATACCTAATATTAACAAATTCCAACAATCTCATGTCTGAGGAACCAATACATTTCGATACATATGCATACCGATTTTAATCGATACATATACATACAAATAAATCGAGAAGGAATCAATATGATTCAATACATATACATACAAATTTTAATATACATATATATATATACAGATTGTAATATACTTCAGCGCGGGGGCAGCCATGTGCGTGCGGCAGCCTTCATCAAGCGGCCTTCAGCGATGGCTATGAAATGGAATGAAGAAAAAGATGAAGGAATGAAATGGAATGAAGGGTTAGGTTAAAAAATAGACTAATTGGGCTTTATAGCGGTTTTCAACTGCTTACAGCCCATAGCGGTTTCACTGCTTTCACCTTTATAGCGGTTTTAAACCACATTTTAATATTTTTTTATTTTTTTGGTTAAAACGAGTTTTAACCACTTTATAAACATATTATAATTTATTTTTTATTTTCTTATATGATTGGAGAGCTCATTTGTCTATGAGCTCCTAAGTAGAACTATGGAAGCTCTTAATTGTAGTAGTAAATGGACCGGTCCTATTAGCACAACCCAAATTAACATCTCTAGCTGAGGCTCAATAGATAGACGTCAGGTTCAATCACGCACTCAAAAGCTATAGTGAAGGTCTAAAAACGGCTAAGGCATGGACTTCGGTCCAAGATCATTGCCCTTCATACATTGCCAGACTGATCAGGCAACGGTAGCCTCGACATGAGGTAAACTTATTTATTGTTAAAAATGAAAAAATAATATATAAATAAATATTTATTTCTATAAGAGCTAGCAACGCATACAACCCTTATAATAACACAAACATAGCATGTGAGTGAGTGTTCTTGTTTCTTTAAATGGACTAATATTAAGTAGTGTGTGTTAATTAATTCTTATTCTATCGAGCTAGACTATTAGTATGGATTCCATTTTTTTTCGAAATCTATCATTAAAAAAAAAAAAAAACTCTCCATCCACGATAAGTAGTCTACGTTACCTTAAATGGTCGTCCACAATAAATAGTCTACTTAACTAAAATAAAAAATTACAATCATTATTTTTATTTTTTTATACATATATACTTATTTTTACACATCACATCAAATGCTTTTTAATATTTAAATAATTTTTTATACTAATACATCAACTTCTATACATCAACATCTACTTTTTTTTTTAATAATCGTGCACAAACAAAATAGATCAATTATCATGGATGGAGGGAGTAATACACTATAAATTTAGATTAATTTTAGATGATTAAATTTTTTTTATAGTATCAAGGTATTGATTTTGCCCATATACTGGAGCTGAATCTCGTAAAAAACAACTCTATTTATATTAAATCATGATGATAGACTTGAGAATGTGAAATCATGAGTAAGAAAAAATATTAAAAATCAATTAATTTTACATTTCGCTATAATTTTAAACTTTCAGGTCATAATGATTATTATTTTTTGACTTATATAATGTAATTTTGTTTACTTCTCCTTTGACATGGTCCAGCTTTCGAAGTGCAATATATAAAAGTTCCAGGAAATTCCCATGAAAGCTACTTCTTCGACTTTCGGCATCATCCAATTCTTCTTGTCGTACCTTGTAAAAGCATCAGTAATTATAGTAGCATCAACGAATATATATATGGATATTAATTAATAAATGTACTTTGTTATCTTGAATATAATATATACAACAATTAATTAAATTATATATATATATATATATATATATATTTTAATCAGGCAAAATGATTCGAAATTTCGAATCCATAATGTATCTCATGTTAATTTTCAACATTAGTGAAAAGATATATTTTCTCAAGGCAAGGCATAAAACTTATGCCATAAGGTTTTAAAAAATATTAATATTTTATTAATAAAATAGATATGTTAGTATATAGGTCTATTCATAAATAAAGTGTTATTAATAAATAAAATAAAATAAATGACAAATTTGAGAAATTTAATAATTTCTTGGAAAATGAAGATAAAGTATGGTAAGATTTCATTTTGTCTACATATATTAAAATTAGACGAATTAAAAATAAAAGACAAAATTTTGTATGAAACTAGTTTCAAAATTCAAAGTATCAAACATGAATTAGGAGTATAAAAAAACTCATCAGATGTGAAAAAAAAATCTAGGCCAATGATATTATGTTATAATTGTTATAGATTTTATTGACCCCGACTTTTTGATACTCTTGATGAATATTTTGATGCACTTGATTTTATTGACGTCGACTTTTGATAATCTTGATGAATAATTAATACTTCGAAACAGTTTCATGATAAATTTATCACAAATTATTTTTCATATAAATCCTACTCAAAATAAAATTACACCTATTAGAATCAGAGGATGAGAGAGTAAATAACAACTTGGTTGAATATAATTAAATTAAAATTTCATGAATTGCATACGGCCTCCATATATAAATAATGGTAATCATGTATATTTGAAAAGAAAAGGGAATGGAATGAGTCAAAATAATAAAAGGGAAATTAGAAGGAAAAGAAAATATGTGGTCTTGACACATGAGTCAAGAAAGGGGACCCATTTTGCAGTGGACGTCTTGTGGGAAGACTTTCCAAGTCAAGTGAAATAGTAGCAGTATTCTTTTAGTATTTCTTTTCTCCAAATATGGTAGTATTTCTTACAAATTACAATGATGGTTGAGACGCGTTTATGACTATTGAGGATATTATGATTCATCAATTTGGAATCGGTAAAATTTGGAAAATTGTTTATATTCTGTTATCGAAGATACTATCACTTTTCATTTTCAGCACATCATACGATGTTCCCCACTGATTCATGTAATTATATACTCGCTCCGTCCTATGATAAGTTGTTCGTGTCCCATTATATATTGCTCATTATTTTTTTATCTATTTTGAAAATTACTATTCATTTTTTTATTATTATTTTCACTACTTTTTACACTATTTTCATTACTTTTTCATTTTTCTTCGTCACATCATTTATATTTTTTAACTTTTTCTATCACATCACTTATACTTTTTCATTTTTACCTTAATTCGTGTGCCCAAAAGAAATGAGCAACTTATAGCGGGGCGGATGGAGTACCTTATTTTCCGATATAAGTTGCTCGTTGCTTTTGGACATACGAATTAAAATAAAAGTGAAAAAATATATGTGATGTGATGGAAAAAGTGAAAAGTATAAATGATATAATGGAACAAAGTGAAAAAGTAATGAAAATATTATAAAAAATATTGAAAATAATAATAAAGAAGTGAATAGTAATTTCTAAAAAAGATCAAAAAGCAAATGAACAACATATAGTGGGACGGACGAAAATGGTAAAATGAGCAACTTATAGTGGGACAGAGGGAGTAATAAGATTCATGTGATTATAAAAAAATATATATACTCCCTCTATCCCACAAGAATTTACACACTTTTCTTATTTGAACGTCCCACACAAATTTGCATACTACTAAAAAAGAAAATATTAATTTACGTGCACACTCACAAACCTATCACATATTTACCCATATGCCACTATTTTATATATAAAACATATTTTCTTTAAAAAATGTATCGTCTCGTAAGATGCAAATTTCTACAAAACGGTGGGAGTATATTAAAAACAATAACGAAGTTGATTAAACCGAAAAATAACTATATTTTGAGCTAAATTAAGTTAACCTAATTATTTTAAAACTTGTTTAATATTTTTTGAACAGCAGAGGTGTCGCACATTATAAAAAGGCGACTGATACTGATAAAATGATACTCCCTCCGTCTCAACTCTTTCTTCCTGTTTTTTCATTTCGGGATGTCCCAACTCTTTTTTCACACCTTAAAAAAGAAATAATTTACACTCACAAAAGTCAATAAAGTATACTTTTTATATTTTATTATTTAATTTCACACTCACATACTTCAACTTATTCTTCTAGACATGAGTCACACAAATGGATTGAATGAAATTATATGATGATATTCTCCCAGAGTAGATATTGTGTGAGAGTGATTTATATTATAAATCACTTTTTAACAAGACAAATAAATAAATTTATAAATATAAAAATTGTATCACAAAATAATTTATATCATGAAAATAATTTATATAATGATCTACCTTCTTTTCAAGAATTTCAGATCACAGTGATTGGTACAATCTGAAACTCCACCAATAATGATTGAGGATCGAATTTTCTGTAAGCACAACAATGACAATAATATTGAAAGTCCACTAATTAAATGTAGTCATATCTTCACAATCATGTTCATTTTTTTAAATATTCAATTCGCCGAACCGAAACTCCCAACCACCACCATGTTTAAAGGCCACACTGATCGTGCAGGTTAAAATTGTAAAAGCATGTGTAAATTATAGGATATTTTGGTCATTCATTCATGGGATTATATAATCTAAACTCTTAGAGCAACTCCAATCCATCGCTATGCACCAATGTGGAGATGAATTTTACCTCCAACGCAGCGCTACAATTCAGCGCCACATGAGAGTTGTGAACAGTGTACCGCTTATTCTAGCGCGCATTGGTCACCCGCACTAGATTTTTTTTAAAACATAATTTTATTTATGTAATTTTTTGTAATACTTTTAAATTTAAATTGTAATATTTTTAGGTTTAAATTGTAATTATATAAATTAAATTTATTAAAAATTAAGAAAAATATATGTAGCATAGAATGTAGTGCGAACCGTTGGAGATGTATTTCAAATTCTGCGCCACTTTAGTACGAACTCTGCGCTAGAGTGACGCAAACTGTTGGAGATACTCTTAGGACCAACTTTGAGTTGGGATAAGATTAAATCTCGTGGCTTAAGTCCATTGATGCAAACACATTATTAGGTTGGACTATTGCCCTAGTTCAACTCAATCCACGAAACCAAATGAGATCTAATTAATGGATAAAAGAAATGAGCGATTCATATTTTAAAATATACTATCATTATAAGTTATAAAGGAATGAGCTAGCCACCATTTGCATCGATGGGCTATCAAACCAATTATTTAGATTATTTTCTCTATTTCATGATAATTTAAATATTTTAAAATAATTTTCACACATAAAAATTTGAGAACATTTGGTAACAATCATTCTCACAATATCTGCAATTTATACGATAAAAGGTGTATATTTTATAAGTACTCATGTTAATAAATAGTAAAATAAGACTATGAAGATGATTTTTTTATAATTTTATTGAAAATATTTTAATTAAATGATTATCAAACATATATACATATCCATTTGTATTAATAATTAGTGAAAAATATTACAATGATTATTAATTTATAAATTTTATTAAAAATATTATAATTAAAACGATCAAAAAACGTGTATATGCATGTTCTCGTGTTAATAAATAATAATAAAGATTATAAATGTGATTATTTTTAAAATTTTATTGAAAATATGCTAATCAAACATGTACACATGTATTCATGTTAATAATTAGTAAAAAAAGATTACAAAGATAATTAATTTACAATTTTATTGAAAATATTTTAATTAAAAGGATCAAGAAACGTGTATATATACATGCACTCGTGTTAATAAATAGTGAAAAGATTACAAAAGTAATTATTTTATATTTTTATTAAAAACATTTTAATTACGTGTACTCGTATTATCTAACAAAGATGATTATTTTATAAATTTATTAAAAATAGTTTAAATAAAACGATAGAAAAACGTCTATATATCTAATTGTGTTAATAAATAGTAGAAGAGATTATAAAGATGATTATTTTAAAATTTTAATAAAAATATTTTAATTAAAATGATCATCAAAAGTGTATACATGCATATGTGTTAATAACTAATGAAAAAAGATTATAAAGATGATTAATTTATAAAATATTAATTAAAATTATCAAGAAACAAGTATGTAAGTACCCTGTTAATAAATAGTAGAATGTTACAAATATATGTAATTATTTTATACTCCCTCCATCCCACTATAAGTTACTCATTTACCATTTTCGTCCGTCCCACTATATGTTGTTCATTTGTTTTTTTTTTGTTTTTACTTTTTTTTAGAAATTACTATTCATTTCTTTATTATTATTTTCAATATTTTTTACACTATTTCCACTACTTTTTCACTTTATTCTATCACATCACTTATACTTTTTCACTTTTTCCATCACATCACTTATACTTTTCACTTTTATCTTAATCTGTGTGCCCAAAATCAATGAGCAACTTATACCGGGACGGAGGGAGTAATTTATTTAAAAAAAATTTATTAAAATAATATGAAAGCAATATTTTATATCTAAATATAATAATTAGATAGTACTACCTTCGTCCCAGGAAAGTTTGCAGTACTTTCCTGGGCACAAATTTTAAGAAAAAATGTAATTAGTAGAATGTGTATGGTGGAGATTGTGAGGTAAAGATTTTAAAGGTGGAGATTTAAAGGAATATTTCCATTTTGGGAGTATGCAAACTTTTATGGGACAAACTAAAAATGAAAGTATGCAAACTTTTGTGGGACGAAGGTAGTATATATAACAAATAATTAAAAATATATGCATGTAATAAAGAATAATATAAATATATAAAATAAAATATATAAAACATATATAATACTTTAAAATATAACACGTAAGATCTCTCCTATACTTGAAGGTCGTGTGTGGTGCCCCTACTTTGCTGTACTGTGCAACACGAGAACGGTTACATTTTGCTGAACCGCTGTCTAAGTGAATAAAAAAAATAAAAAAAATCTTAAACTACCACTTTTTAAGTGGACACTCGGTGAACAATATTTTAATAGCTTTCTGAATTTAAAGAGTTTTACTTAGAAATTCCTTATAACAGGTACCTAAATCCAATTTTAATAGCCCTTCAAAGCTAAATCTATATTGGTGAAATACACACATTCCATTTTTATATATATAAAAAAATTATAAAATTATCATTCGAAGCCTTATCCCTTACTCAATTTTCTTATTATGTATGGCAAATCTTTTGCAACTTAGATTGAATGGAAGGAGTATGTTTTCTTTTTGAGTAAAAAAAATATATTTAATATTGTGGCAGTAGTTTTTATAGTATATTTATTAGTTATTTTGTGGACTACTATCAGGTTTTGAAAACGATAAAAGATACTTCCTATGTCAGAAGAATTCACACTCTTTTTTATTTGGACGTTCTACACAAATTTGTATACTATTAAAAAAGAAAATATTGATTTATGTGCACACTCACAAACTTATACACATATTTACCTATATGTCACTATTTTATATATAAAGCATATTTTTCTTAAAAATGTGTTATACCGTAAAATGTAAATTCTTACCGTACGGAGGGAGTATTATATATTTGATGATATTGTGTATATTAACAATGAACACATTTTGTAAATGCACATGCCCACCCAATTAGATGGCTTATACATACAGATTGATTATATACGGTGTCTGTTAGTTACATGATTGACGCTGTTCAAAGCTAAATTTATATTAGTGAAATGCCCACATTCCAATATTTTTTTCACTTTATATATTTATAAAATTATCATTCCATGTCTTATTAATTACTCAATTTTCTTATTTTGTATGCCAATTTTTTTGCAAGTTAGATTAAATGGAAGGAGTACGTTTTATTTTTTAGTACAAAAAGATATATATTTAATATTGTGGCTGTAGTTTTTATTGTATATTTATTAGTTATTTTGTGGACTATTCACAGGTTTTCTAGACGCTAAAAGATATTCTATATTTGATGAACACATTTTACAAATGATCATGCCCACACAATTAGATGGCTTATATATACAGTAACAGAGTGATTATATATGGTGTCTGTTAGTGATATGATTGACACTTCATATTTAACCAAATTATTAATGGATTAGTCTTGTATGCACCAGTTACACGGTAAAATTCAAGTTTATTTTTTAAAAATTACATAAAATATTATTGAAAAGTTACACATGTTATTACTAAAAAATGTATCTTTCATAGTGTAACTTTTCAGTAATAATTTGTTAAATTTTTCAGTAATAAATTGTGTAACTTTTTAAATATACACTTGAATTGCACGGTGTAACTGGTGTACATGAAACTTACTCATTATTAATTAATTAATGTTGAGGAATAATATATAAGTAACCTAATAATGACGGTATTATGACACAAATTAAAGACTAAATTAAATATATTTCCATAAATGTAACTTCTATTTCACATATCACGTTGATATAAAATATGACTTGCTTAATTTTTATTATTAGTTTACAATATATATATATATATATATATATATATACATTATTTAAAATTAATTGTGTAAGTATTTATTGGAACAGTTGCATTTTTTCTAATACATGTAAAGGCCAAAAAGGAAAAACTAGATCTAATTTATCTTGTATGACTTATTCTAACATTGATTTTTATTTTATTTTTTAAATGAGAAGAACGTTGATCAAATTTCTAAGTGTCAAATATTGAAAGAAAAGGACCCGAGATTTTTCAATTCCTTTCACATCTTCTTTTAAACTCGCAATTTTATTGCATCTAGATTATGAAGTAAGATTAAGATGCAATTTGACTTGGTATAACTTTGATTTTCTTGCACATACTTCGTAAAAGGTCGATTTTAAAATAATATTTAATTATTTTTAATATTCCCTCAGTCCCAACTTTTTTTTTCACAATTTCTATTTTGAGATGTCCCAACTCTTTTTTCCTACCTTAAAAGGGAAATAATTTACGCTTACAGAAATCAATAAAATAAAATTTTTATATTTTATTAATTAACTTCACATTCACATACCTTACATTTTCGTAATCTATGTACCCAAGTCTTTTGGAAAAAAAAACCGTGACGGAGGGAGTAATTTTTTAATAGTCATTCTGTATTTGTAGTTGAAACATTTACTTAGATGAAACGTTCTCATTTTCATTTTTAAACGTACCACAATAATTTTTTTTTTTATAATTTTATAGTATTGTTAACTTAAATACTTCCCCCGTCCCATAATTGTTTTCACACTTTTCTTTTCCGTCCGTCCCATAATTGTTTTCACACCCTATAAATGGAAACTATTACTTTAACTTTATCTTCACAATCCAACTAATCTCATTATTTTAATAATATTATTTTACACAATACTCTACTTTTCTTAAAAAGTGTGTCATCCCAAAGGTGAAAACACCTCTGGGACGGAGGGAGTATTTAATTTGACAATGGTACCATATTTCGCTTTGGAAAGGCTCAATTTTATTTTAGTCGGACAAATAATGATTTGAGTGCATGATCTTGTTATGTAAGTAGTTGGACTCTAATCACTTAGGGTATGTTTGTTTTGGGACTAGCACGGATGGACGTAGGACTTTGCGATCACGTCTCTACACAAGTTTGGGATGTAACATCCGGATTTCACATCCCAAACTCAATCCACACCTAAAAATACCTATTAAACCTATTATTACTCTTTCCAACACAACACTCATAAAATACCTACTATACCTATTATTATACCTATAAAATCAATCATTATCACACTTTGATTTGACATAAAGTAACATCCTACCCTACTAAAATCCAAAAACAAACACACACTTTTACTATTCATCAAAGTTTTTACATATCAGGATTTTAAAGTCATGACTTCCCACGACCCCCTTAATCCCAAAACAAACGTACCCTTAAGTTATAGCACTTCATATAGATTCGAATTTCCTTAAAAAAATGCTCCCTCAGTTCCTTTATAAGTTGTTCATTATTTTTTGACTCTAATATTAATAATATTAAGAAGAGTATAAAAATATTGATATAATATAGGCAATGTAATGGAAAAAGAAGAGTAATATATTTAAACGAGTGATAAATATATAAATATAAATAAAGAGTATGTATATAGTAATGTTATTTTGTTTTAAAAAATGGTATGAGCAATATATAGTGGAACGGAAGAGTAGAAAGAAATCCAAACTCTTTTTAAAAACAGAACTAGATGTTACAATACAGAACTAAAACGAGATGGATAACAATTATATAATTAAGTCTCTCGTGTACTCAGTGGGCAGAATACCAATGACCAATTGAGTAAGTCTCTTGTGCACCAGTTACACGGTGCAATTTAAGTTCTTTTTTATAAAATTACATAATTTATTACTGAAAAATTGCACAAATTATTACTGAAAAGTTACACTATAAAAGATACATTTTTTAATAATAATATGTGTAATTTTTTAATAGTATTTTTTTATAACTTTTAAAAAATGAACTTAAGTTGAACGTTGACGAATTATATTTACATAGCTTTTATATTATTGTTAATTGTTTTTCGAAGCTAATATTATTGTTAATTGAGATAAAACAAAACTCTATCATCTCTGCTAAGCAAAGAGGGTGCATTTACCTCCCACCTTTCAAGGATGAAGAATGGAAAAAGCTTCACATGGACATCCATTCCATTTGATTGGAAATTCAATAGCAAAAGCGAACCGAAACCAAGAAACATTTGATCTTGATCTCCATTTTCCGCTAATCATGATCAAACTCTCAAACAGACACAGAAAACGCGTTAGTCTAGTCAATTTGTCTCTTACTCACAAGACTTCAAAATCGATTGGCCCACTTCACTACTTCCCCACATTCTTGTTTCCCCTATATAAATCCCCCCATGTTTTCTTGATAGAGAGAACGACAGACAGAATTAAATCAAGATTCCCAAGAACTACCATGGATGAATCAAGATGTGAGCTTAAGTTGCCTGGATTTAGGTTTCACCCAACCGAGGAAGAGCTCCTGAATTTCTACCTCAAAAGCATGGTGTTTGGGAAGAAATTACGCGGCGATATCATCGGTCTATTGAACATATACAATTATGATCCCAGGGAATTGCCTGGTAAAATAAATTTACCATCTCTTTTCAACTTTTTCATTGTGATTGGACAGGACAATCCGTGGAGCTAATGAATGCGGATTGTTTTGAAACAGGGTTGGCAAAAATAGGTGAAAGAGAGTGGTATTTTTTCGTGCCTAGAGACAGAAAGCACGGCAGTGGAGGGAGGCCCAATCGGACCACTGAAACTGGGTTCTGGAAGGCAACCGGGTCGGATAGGCAAATATACAGCGTATCGGATCCGAAGAAGATTCTGGGGCTGAAGAAAACTTTGGTGTTCTACCAAGGCAGAGCGCCACGTGGAAGAAAGACTGAGTGGATCATGAATGAGTATCGCCTGCCGGAAAAATGCTCCCCGCCTAAGGTACGTTCTGTTTCTGTCCAGCCGAGGTTTCTAGTAATTTAGCATGTGTGTTTTCTGACAAATGTTGTTGCAATGCAGGACATTGTGTTGTGTAAGATATACATGAAGGCGACGTCGTTGAAGGTGTTGGAGCAGAGGGCGGCGATGGAGGAAGAAATCAAGGCCTACACTACGCTGTCTCCCGTTACACCTCCCATGGATTCCGTATCATTCAGCTGCAGCCAGATTGAGGACAATATAAACATGGGACTCAAGAAAGAAAACGAAGAGGTGATGATTGTTGAAGAATCATATCATGAGGAAACTAATAGTGGGAGGAGTTGCTCTAGCCTCGTCTTACCGAATGAGATACTGAATTTACGCGAGCTTCAGCTGCCTAAATTGAGCTCCGATTGGACGCAGGACGCCTTCTGGATGCAGTTTAGTCCCTGGCTCGACAATTTCGCCCCCTTCATGCCAATGTGCTGATTGACTTTCTGATTGTATTAACATATGTATAATGTATTGCAAAAGATTTTATGATTCTTTGTTAATTTATCCTACTAGTACTTGTTGCTTGAGGCTGTTACAATAGGTTAAGAAATAAAATTCTTGACTTGTGATTTGTAAAGGTTGAATTTATGCAATAGGACCTTTAAAATGTGACCTTCGTGGTCGATTGTTTACTTCTCCAAGTAATTGAAATGAAGATCAGTTATTTGGCAGCAGTATTGGTTTAATCACTTTGCTAGTGATTTAACTTGTGAATCTTTTTTACATCTTTGGGGCGTCATATGCAATCGTCTAATCTGCCGAATTTTAATGTTTATCGAATCATGGCTATTGGCTTAGACTGTTGATGAGGAGTTACAGCTACAGATTCCAATCTTTATAGTTGAATTCATGTTTTGTCACAGGTTTACCTATTTTAAGATCATTTTCTTCAGTTGTTTCCAGGTAATGTTCTGTGGCTCATAAACAGCATTGACCTTGTTGACTCTCTCAAATGTAATAACAAAAAATCATATGTAACAGAGGATTTCTTGTGTTTTTTTTTGTATGAAGGAGGCTTGTTCGAAGGTTGTTAACTTCTGTTTAACAGTCTAGATTATAATTTATTAGCCTACTATAATATTTAAACATCAGGAAATAAGAATAGTTGTGTAATAAATATTTCTGTTTCTTTAATTGTATCAGTGATAATCTATAGAAATGTGCAAGTGTATAATGTATTTCAATCTACATACAAAAATTTCAATCTCATCATGAGTTTGAAGCCTAGTGATTGAGACTGTTCAGGAGAGTAACTCTGGTCTTTATCAACTGCCTAAACAAGAATTCTAATTCTTGTTCAAGAGCTAAAATGGTTGAGTCCATCTCTTTTAAGTGATTCACTAGCTCTGTGTTTTCGTGGCTCTGTTGCAAGAACGAATCCACCTTGTCGAATTCATTCGAATATGTGTTTGATGCTTTCTTGGAATAGATCAGCTTTGACCACCCACTTTGCCTTTCTTGCCCCCTTGTGTATGCCATCAATGATACTAGCACGGAAAAGGCAGCTGATTCTGCGTCTTTTAACATGGATACAGGAGATATTCCTTTCTCCACCACATCACTTGTAGAATTCCTCAGATCTTTCAAACAATTTTGGATCATTTTCTTGGACTTTCTTCTGGAGATGAGGTAACCGTGGATGCCATTTGCATCCTTTCTCCTTAAGGAAGACAGGAGCTCTCGTAATTGTTGCTTGGTGAGTGAGACGAGATCTTTGACTCCACTGCAAGCATCCAGTAGCCTGATGTAATCGTCCATTATTTTCTCTGAAACCATGTGTTGATTGTGAGGATGCAGAAGCAAATCATCAACGCTGTCGTACAAATTTGTAAGGCCATTTACTCTGCTGTTCATAGATGAAAGCGACGAACAGGCAGCCTCTGAAGATGCCAATGTGGACAAGTTGTCATCAAATTGAGAAGTGAAGGGATTTGATAGGGTGGGCAAGCTAAGAGAGCGGCCATGATGAAGGATCCTTGATCTCGCCATTGTTTTTTCTTGGTGAAAAAAAAGAGGCTTTGAATTGAAGTGATGATTGAATGAAGAAAGTTGTGATGTCTGTAGCAACATGCATTTGGTCAAATATATATAGGGGTGCAGTGGACACAAGGAATCCATCGATGATCCTGGCTTATTTCTATGCAATGTTTCCTACCATTTGGACCCAAGTTGATCTATATTATTAGCCCCTACAGGGTGTGCAAGTGAGATTGGAGATCATATTTCAATAATGTTGTCTGCTACAATTCGAATATCGACGACTTTGGCATAATAAGACGATAAATGGGGTGTGTTGCGCTGCGAGCACATTATTTGTATTAAGTTTGATCAGAATGTGTGCATGCATCATCCAGCAAACCATATAGGCAATGCAGATTAGACGTACGTGTAGCACATTGTTTATGCCCACACTTTATTTAATAATAGATTGTTTTACCATCATACGTGTGGAAAAATATTTGTGTCCTCCAATGAACGTGGACAATTTTTTTTTAGGCATGGGCTGACCAGCTAGAAATGAGATATTTTACAATTTTTTTTTTCAATCCGAGCACTATAAAATGAAAAAAACAAGATTGTATACGGTTGCTAATGATATGCTTCTGAGTTCTGATGCCTCACATTAACTATAAATTTAAAAAATTTAATGCTCCTTTTGCTTTGATCTAAGTATTGTACTTTAATTTCATATATCTGGAGTCGTTTTCAGACTAGTGGAAGATAAAATGTAAGAAAGCCTACTAGACCTTTTCTTTAATCGCTTTGAATATAATAAGGTTTTGCACGGATGCAAAAAGATATTGATGAAAACAAAAACATGATCATATATCAGGAAATGAGAGAAAGTCATAGTTGTATTGTATGAGTACTGGTTCTTTTTCTTTATCAACAAATTGTCATTTATAGAAATGTACAAGTGTATTTTCATCTATATACTACAAATATTTTCACGAGTTAGCGATTGAGAAACTCTGGTTTTAATCAACTGCCTAAACAATGATTCTAATTCCTGTTCAAGAGATAGAATGGTTGAGTCCATCTCTTTTAAGTGATTCAACACCTCCTCATTTTCTTGGTTCTGTTGTAACAACGAATCAACCTTGTCGAATTCGTTAAAAAATGTGTTTGATGTTTTCTTGGAATGGATCAGCCTTTCTTGCCCCCTTGTATAGGCCATCATTGAATCCAGCATGGAAAAGACAGCTGATTCTGCGTCTTTTAACATGGATGCCAGACTCATTTCTTTCTCCACGACACGTTACTTGTACAACTCCTCAGACTTTTCAAACATCTTTGGATCATTTTCTTTGACTTCCTTCTGGAGATGACTTTGTAATTTAATAATAGGCTGTTGGATCATCATGTGGAACTATATAATAAGTGTTGCGTTGTGAAGATGGGAAACATTACACAAACATATATAGGCCGGATCAATCCAGAATTTTGATTCCTCTTGACCCCTGAACTCACCCACCCTTATATATGAAAGGGTAATAATTTGTCCAGAGACGGGGGGTGGATCAATCAAGAACAAGATGAGCAGCCTCGAAAAGTTGTACAGCACAGCACAGCACAGCTGATGATTGTCTTGCAGTGAGTGCCTCACATCGACCAAAGTCTAGAAAATTGGATTGATGAGAGAAGAGAGGTGCAGTGCAGGGCATGTAATAGTTGTATGTGAGCTCCAGGAGGAAGAAAATGATGAAACCTGAAACCTGCATCAAGTCACTGCTATCCATAAGGGCATGTATCAAATCAAGGCACAGAAACAACTGAATATTTTGGATTGAAGATATTGAAGAAGAGGGGGAGTGTTTGTTTACTGATTAAAAATGAACTCTGTCACATTTCTATCCGGACTTATAATTTTCTTCTACACGCTACACTGAGACCTGCCAAACAGTTTATGCTTACAAGATGTTTAGTTAGGAAATGACTTAATCGTGAGTACGACAAAATCATAAATTCACATATATAGCTGTGGTGACAACTGATAAAACCAAACTAATGAACTCAAAAAAATGAATAGAATGGTATATGACTTGAAATTCAAATTAGCAGGAACCGCAAGACATGAAATTTCTCAGAGGAGTTCTAATTACTATATCTAGAGTCGTTTTTATACTTGTGGAAGATTATATCTAAAAAATCCTTTTTCGTAATCACTTTGAATATAATACAGCAAAAAGAGATTGATACATGAAAAGATGATCAAATATAGTCATATTTGTATAGTATGAGGGCTGTTTCTGTTTCATTAATCTGTCATCAATAGAAGTGTACAAGTGTATTTTCATCTATATACTACAAAATTTTTCTATCTCATCACGAGTCAGTGATTGATTGAGAAGGGAAACTCTAGTTTTAATCAACTGTCTGAACAAGGATTCTAGTTCTTGGTGGAGTCCATCTCTTTTAAGTGATTCAACACCTCCTTGTTTTCTTGGCTCTGTTGCAAGAACGATTCCACCTTGTCGAATTCATTTGAAAATATGGATGATGCTTTCTTGGAATGGATCAGCTTTGACCATCCACTCTGCCTTTCGTTCCCCCTTGTGTAGGCCATCAATGACTCCAGCACCGAAAGGGTAGCGTCTTTTAACATGGATGCAAGACCCGTTTCTTTCTCCACTGCCTTACTTGTACAACTTTTCAAACAGTTTTGAATAATTTTCTTCGACTTCCTTCTGGAGATGAGGTAAGCATTAAGGAAGACAGGAGATCTCGTAGATGTTGCTTGGTGAGTGAGATGAGATCTTTGACTCCTTGCTCGGAAATCATGTGTTGATTGTGTGGCTGCAGAAGCAGATCATCAATGCTGTTGTACAAATTAGTAAGACCATTTACTCTGGTGTTCATGGACGAACAAGCAGCCTCAGAAGATGCCAATCTGGACAAGCCATCTTCAAATTGAGAAAGAGCAGGATTTGATAGGCTAGCTAAGAGAGCGGCCATGATGAAGGGTGTTTGATCTCAAAGGTGAAAGAGCCATTGTATTTTGAAATTGAATTGATTGTTGATTGTTGATTGAAAGAAGTAGTTGTGATGTATGGAGCAACATGCATTTGGTAAATATATATTGGGGGGAAGTGGAGAGAAGGAATCCGTTGATCTATCTGCAGGAGTATTAATTAATTGTTGTGGCAATGTGTATGGTATGGTATGGTATGTTGTCCCACCATTTGAACCCAAAATAATGTAGGTGGGTTGATCCATATTATTAGCTCCAAAACCAAAACGGAGTTAATATTTGAGTAATGTTGGAGACATTAATTAGAATCTTGGTATTATAAAATAGTGCATGTTAGCCACATCATCATTAATCCTCCTCACATTCACCAAATAATTTCACAATAATGTGGGTAAACATTGATCGAGCACATAATGAATATTACATTTATGGCAAAAATTTACGTGAGATCGTCTTATTAATTAGTTATGACATAAGATTATATAAATTAACATCTACCCACTACTAATATGATAATGAATTATGTTTAATTTATATCTCATTTAATTGTCTTATGACTATTTTATACAAGATTAACTCTACGTTTATAAGCTTTTGGTTGCCTCTTGTCCATCACATAAAACATGCATGAAAGGGAGAGAGAAAGTATCCAATCCGGTTTCATCACCAATTCAGTTATAAAAATACTGAATTCAACAAGTTCCTTGGGCCCACAATCCACCTTCACATTAATTACCCAATTTTTTCTATGGGCTTCTTTTTTAAATTAAATGCCTTCTCAACACTAATTCCTGCAAAACCCAAAACAATTACAATAAAAGAATTAAGGTAGAGTTTATTCCATTAAATTTTTATAAATAGAAAATCACATGATTTTAATATCATTGTATTCAATAAATTGCCGTCTAATAAATAAAAAATGCACATAAATTTCTACTTATCAAAATCCCCCACACTTAATCTTTGCTTGTCCTCAAGCACACTCATACCAAACCCAAGAATTTAAATCTCATACACCAAAAAGTTCAAGATAACACTTCCAAGAATAATCAAATGGTCATGACTAGACCCGTCAAAATGGGTTAAGCCCGTTAGGCCAGCCCGCCCCACTATAATAAAATGAGGGTTAGACCAAGTATTTTTGAGCCCGCATGGAGGTTGCCGCGGGTTGGGGCGAGCCAGCCTGCCAGTTTTAATTTATTATATATGTGTATTATATATGTGTATATATATTAATACATATATTATATATGATTTTTTTAATTATTTGTTAAATTAAAAATTTTATTATTTATTTTTTAAATTCATTTTTTAACATAATAATAAATTGTTATTTCCCTTTCACCAAAAGAAAAAAAACCTAGTAGCTAAGCCTCAAACCGTCGGCGCTGTAATTAATAACGCCGACACTTTACGCAATCCTTCGGCTCTCTGCCGTAGTCAATTGCTGTCGCCAAGATGATTTTAATAATATAATGGTTGATGAATTTTGAGAGATTTTGTGGTTTGTGCTAAGTTTTTATCTTCAAATTATTAAATTATTTTGTGAATTTTATTTTATAAAATTTGTGACTCTCATATGAGATTTGCATTATATTTGACGAACTTTACTTTATGCGACTTATGACTCTCGTGATGAGATCTTAGTTATATTATATATCAATTATGTGATTTTATTTAATAAATTTAGTTGAAGGTATTGTTCATAATTATTTATTTAAAAAAAATTGGAATGACCCACCGAAGCCCGCGGCCCGCCATATTTTCAGTCTGTCTCGCCTCGCTCCGCCAAAAGGCGGGCTTTTGCGGGTTAAGGCTCGCCCCGCCGGCCCGTTTGACAGCTCTAGTTATGACTCATATGCAATCTAGGAAACCAAAGTGTTTCACTAACCTTCAGCAATTTCATTGGACTCAAATGCGCAAAGATTCAATATCCTCACAAAAGATATCACTCACTCACGCTCAAGTGTATAAAGGGTAGATGAATACTCATGTCAATTTGTAATTTGTCATTACTATATACTTGCTCAAATATCAAATCTCCACCAAGCCTAGCAAGATCAATCTCATCCATTCCTTTCAGAAAATGCAACTCACTATTTGCCCGTTTCACACTTTTCACTATAAAGAGTAGACAAATTTTCTTAACATTAGCCAGCATAAGCTTTTTACATCTCATTCATCTCTCTTTCTTCTTTTTTTTTCTTTTCTTTCAAAAATACCAACTTATTTTTTTTCAATTTCTATGGCAGAGATTTTCTTTCTATCCTTGAATTTTTTTTCTTATCACCTCCCATTCTACAATTACACTTCTTATTAAAGACAGTTGTCATGCACCTAATTTACAATAAAATTTCAATTAAGGGTGCAAACGCTAATGAAGCTGTTACATATTACAATCACAACAAAAGACAAAATTCCGGCGAGGAATTGTGCATCACTGCGTATGTAAGTTTTGTGTATCTATAGGCGATATAGTTTTGTGTGTGATGATGGTGTATTGACTCTCTGGAATCCCATCTCTTTCTCAGCTTCTAAGAGCTGGTATTTATATGTTGTGGGACAGTGTGGTATGCATGAGCCACGCTCATATGGTCCCCATAATCTATCAATTAGGCGAAAATCATGCTCCGCAAGGTGGGCGTCCAGTGCAACCATTGTCTCCTATTCTATTCCAATGAGGGGGCGCCACGTAGGTGGATTCCCTAAACAAAATAGTACTCCTGCCAGACTCATAGGATGCGCTTAGGTTGATTTGGTTTCCTTCGGAGATCTTCTAAAGTGGATCTCTGCTCAGGCAAATGGTTACCCAGAGGTCGGTCGTCCTTGCTCGAGGCGCTCAAGCTCTAGCTACCCTGCTCGCTCCTAGCGAGGACTATGCTGGTCATCTGATCGTGAATGGTCGGTCGTATACTGATCGCGTTCCTCGCCCAAGCATTATTTGGGTGCCCAGCGCATGCGGTGACTCACTATACTTGCGCCGTCTTGCTCGAAACGAACTCAGACTTGCTCGTCGTATCCTTTCTAATGCTTAGTAGTTCGCCCTTGGTCTTCTGACCACTGCGCTTGGACTTAATATGGGCCACCTATCCGGCGCGGGCTCTTGGGCCGCTTGGAGGTTATATTCAGCCCACAACAAGACGAAATTCACCGCCATCGCAAATCGGTGCCCTTCTTCCCATATGCGGCTTCAGATCCATATAGAGAAGAGAGAGAACTGGAGATGAGAAAAAAATGGAGAGAGAACTGATACAAATTCAATTTAAAAAGGTTGTATAAGGTGATGTGTGTGTACCACGTCATAATAATTCAAAATAAAGTTGATCTGAGTTGTCACTATTCATCTCTAAAAAATGCAGAACTTTTAGAAATGACAGTGGATAAGATTTTGCTCCTAGTTGTATTTAATTAGACATCATATGCAAATAAAATAAAGTGATATCTTTAATTGTAAATATGGTTCTAAAAGATCCCCAAGCTGTAATAAATTCATTCGGATTCAATAACATCACATGTTCTGGCCTAGTAGTTATCCACTTCTTTTGAAACAAGATGTTCATGGTTCAAACTTTTAGTTTGCATTATTTTTTGGTGTAAATTTTTTGTCATGGTTCAAATCCTTACTCCCTAAGTTCCGTAGGAATTTGCACCCTACGGGACGACACATTTTTTAAGGAAAATGTATTTTATATATAAAATAGTGACATATGGGTAAATATGTGTATAAGTTTGTGAGTGTGCACGTAAATCAATATTTCCATTTTTAGTAGTGTGCAAATTCATTTGGGAGTCTAAATAAGGAAAGTGTGCAAATTCCTGTGGGATAGAGGGAGTAGTTTGTATTATTTTTTGGTGCAAACTTTTTTTTTAGATCGAACCACATAAATCTTGTCTTCTTTATTGACTTTAAGTTTTCGTTTCTTAAATTAATTGCTTTTGAGTTGATTAAATTATTTGAAGGTTAACTAAGAGTGGGATTGAAAACTAGCTGATAATCCTAACACTATACTTTTTAATTATTGAGAGAACCCAAATACTCTTTTTCAGATATCAAGAAACAACTTTTCGAGATCTTTTTTCTGTCGAAAAATATATGAGTGATTCCTCTTGTGGAGTAACATTAATTATGAATTGTAGTTCCACGGGGTGGCAATGGGAAGGGTTCAAACTCGGACCCGCTACGAACCCGCCCCATACGGGCCGGGTAAAAACCCGGTCAAACGGGTCACGGGGCGGGTTTGGACCCATTTGACCAAAAATCCGCTGAGTTTGGGACGAGTTTTGATATTTGGTGGACCCGCCCCGTATATATGTATATACATGTTAATTAAATATATATAGTTAAATAAATATAGTATATTATATATGTATAATTAAATATATAAAAATTAGACTATTATTTAACATAGTCATTAAATTATTAAATTAGATATGTTCATAAAGTCACAAGCAAAAGTTGTACAAATTAGGGTTCATTAAATTTTTTTATTATTTTAATTTCAATGAACAATATATGTATGATTTTAAATATTTATATTTAATATGTTGAAACTTGAAACAAATTATTTTGTATATTTATTGTTGTTTAAACCATTCATATGCATATTAATGTTATATTTTAAAATTTAATATATTTTGTGTAATGCGTTTTATATTTATGATAAATAAAATAAAATAAAATAAAAAGTAGGTGGGTAGGCGGGTCGGGACGGGTAAAACTCGCCGAGTTTGCGGGGTGGGACTGGTCTCGGATCCAAAAAATTCTTGGAGGGCGGGTCCTGGGATAGGCCAAACCCGTCCCAGACATGCCCCGTTGCCATCCCTTCCACCCTGATTCCACATTTCTCTGTCGTAAATTGTAAGGAATGAAAATCAATCCAGAGAGTAAAAAGAAACTGGAACTAGATGTTGGTGTAGTTGATATTTTCTAGAATATGATATTTGCACGGCATTTTGTATGTGAAGTCAATTGGTGTTTTTTTAAGGTAGCATCAAATCCTAATTCATCATGTATCATCTTCTACTCCAAGAATCAAGTGTAGCAGATAATTGAAAATTAACATCACCAAATGATATTATTTATTATATTTTAATGAGATTATAAAAATAGATTAAAAAAAAGATAATCACTGACTCTATAGTAATAACCCTGTATGATACTCATTATCGTTCTCATATTAAATTCGTACCAAAGGCACCCTAAAAAAATATAAACACACTTAAATATTTGTAAGTGAGAGACAAGCTAATCATAAGTTGTATGATAAGTTCTGTTTCTTTTGCATTAATTTGCCAATCACTAAAAACGTACAAGTGTATTTTATCTACATACTACAAAATTTTCAATCTCATCACGAGTTAGTGATTGAGAATGTTGAGGAGGGAAACTCTGGTTTTGATCAACTGCCTGAATAAGGATTCTAGTTCTTGTTCAAGAGATAGAATGGTTGAGTCCATCTCTTTTAAGTGATTCAACACCTCCTCCTTTTCTTGGCTCTGTTGCAATAACGAATCAACCCTGTCGAATTCATTCGAAAATGTGGGTGATGCTTTCTTGGAAAGGATCAGCCTTGACCACCCACTCTTCTTTTCTTGACCTCTGGTGCACGACACCAATGATTCTAGCACAAAAAATGCAGCCGATTCTGCGTCTTTTAACATGGATACAAGACTTGTTTCTTTCTCCATGACATTATTTGTAGTACTCTTTAGGTTCTTCAAATATTTTTGGATCATTTTCTTTGATTTCCTTCTGGAGATGAGGTAACTATTGGTGCCGTTTGCATCCTTTCTCCTTAAGGAAGACAGGAGATCTCGTAGATGTTGCTTGGTGAGTGAGACGAGATCTTTGACTCCGCTGCAAGCATCCAATAGCCTGATGTAATCATCCAATATTTGCTCCGAAACCATGTGTTGATTGTGTGGCTGCAGAAGCATATCATCAATGCTGTTGTACAAATTAGTAAGACCATTTACTCTGGTGTTCATGGACGAAAGAGACGAACAAGCAGCCTCAGAAGATGCCAATCTGGACAAGCCATCTTCAAATTGAGAAACAGCAGGATTTGATAGGGAGGGTAGGCTAAGAGAGCGGCCATGATGAAGGGTCTTTGATCTCAAAGGTGAGAAAGTCATTGTATTGAGGCTTTGAATGTAATGAATTAGATGACTAAATGAAGAGAATTGTGATATCTCCAGCATCATGCATTTGGTGAATATATATAGGAGGGAAGTAGACACAAGGCATCTTTTGATATGGAATTTCGATTATGATCTGGCAATGTCTCCTCCCACCATTTGAACCCCAAATAATTACAAAATGCATGCAGTTGGTTGATCCATATTATTAGCTCCAAATTGGAGATGATATTTGAGTAATGTTGTCTCCCAAGAGACAATTTGAATCTTAATAGTATTAAATAATGTATGGGGTCTTGTGTTGGCTAGCACAACGCATGCATGCATCAAATTAGCATATCCAGCAAATCATGTAACCAATTAGAGATGGGGCAGATTGGATGTACGTGCAACACATTTTTATTAAATTGCCTGTCTTGCTCCAGGTTGTTGATGGTGTGGAATTATAAATTAGGTCGCCTGCTTGTGCTCTCTAACTAATTCTCTGGCCAGAAAAATAAGGGATATACGAACTTGATAATAATGGAGGCAATTATAGTGATTCACATGCCGATTTGAAGACAGGCAATGTATAAATAAAGGTCTTGTGTTGAGAGGATGGGAAACATGATCGTAAATCCAGATCAATGAAAGCAGAATTTTGATTCCTGTTGTCCCTTTCACCAAGCTTATTATATATATATATATGTAAGAGTGAGACTTTGTCCAGAGGCAGAGCTTTTGAGCCTAAAATCTTCAAATCAAGGCTCTGGAGGAATTCAAGAAAACAGAAAGCGTGTTGCAAATGAGGCCAGATCACTTGAAATTTATGGAGTCAAACATTCAAGATTATAGGGATGAGGAGGAGTGCTTGCTTATAGAGTGGAGTAAAAACCAGAGGATTTTTTGTTGTTGAGGTGGAAACTGGATATTAGAGAAGGAAGGAAATGGAAGAATGCAATATGCAATGTCATTCTGGTATGTTTTGATGAGGAAATTCTGAGAAATTCCAATATGCTTGGAATCACTTGAGTTTGGGCTTACCAAGTTATGGTACTGGTTTTGTAGTAATTAGTTAACACATTGACAAAGAGTTTATAAGTGCGGATCAGATGAGAATGTAAATCAAGTAGGAGATGCAAGGAGCGGTTATACAAAAATGAGGCCAGGCGAAATAAGTCTTGTCCCTTTCGCCAACCTTATATATGAAGGAGGGAGGTGACTTTGTATTGGTCATGTATATATAAGGATCAATGGTGGAGTTAATCTGTACTCTGTAACTTTTCGTTGCTTGATTAGTGAAAGTGGATCATCTTGATCGAACCAAGTAAATCGGTGTTGCAATTTCATTTTACAGTTGTATGATAAGTTCTATTTCTTTTGCATTAATTTGCTATCACTAAAAATGTACAAGTGTATTTTCATCTACATACTACAAAAATTTTCAATCTCATCACGAGTTAGTGATTGAGAATGTTGAGGAGGGAAACTCTGGTTTTGATCAACTGCCTGAACAAGGATTCTAATTCTTGTTCAAGAGATAGAATGGTTAAGTCCATCTCTTTTAAGTGATTCAACACCTCCTCCTTTTCTTGGCTTTTCTGCAACAATGAATCCACCTTGTCGAATTCATTCAAAAATGTGGTTGATGCTTTCTTGGAATGGATCAGCTTTGACCACCCACTCTTCTTCTCTTGACCTCCTGTGTACGACATCAACGATTCCAGCACGGAAAATGCAGCTGATTCTGCGTCTTTTAACATGGATACAAGACTTGTTTCTTTCTCAATGACATTACTTGTAGTACTCTTTAGGTTCTTCAAATAATTTTGGATCATTTTCTTTGACTTCCTTCTGGAGATCAGGTAACTATTGATGCCGCTTGCATCCTTTCTCCTTAAGGAAGACAGGAGCTCTCTCAAATTGTGCTTGGTGAGTGAGACGAGATCTTTGACTCCGCTGCAAGCATCCAATAGCCTGATGTAATCATCCAATATTGGCTCTGAAACCATGTGTTGATTGTGAGGCTGCAGAAGCAAATCATCAATGCTGTTGTACAAATTTGTAAGACCATGTACTCTGCTGTTCATTGATGAAAGCGAAGAACAAGCAGCCTGTGATTTCAATCTGGACAAGTTGTCATCAAACTGAGAAAGAGCAGGATTTGATTCAGAGGGCAAACTAAGGGAGCGACCATGATATGTCTTTGATCTCAAAGGTGAGAAAGTCATTGTATTGAGGCTTTGAATTTAATGAAATAAATGACTGAATGAAGAGAGTTGTGATATCTCCAGCATCATGCATTTGGTGAATATATATAGGAGGGAAATGGACACAAGGCATCTTATGATGTGGAATATCGATTATGATCTGGTGATGTCTCCCACCATTTGATCCCCAAATAAGTCTATATAATTACAAAATGCATGCAGTTGGTTGATCCATATTATTAGCTCCAAATTTGGCGATGATGTTTGAGTAATGTTGTCTCCCAAGAGACAATTTGAATCTTGACAGTATTAAATAATGTATGGGGTCTTGTGTTGGCACATGATGATCATTCTCAATGCATGCATGCATGCTTCAAATTAGCATCTCCAGCAAATCATGTAACCAATTAGAGATGGGGCAGATTAGATGTACGTGCAACACATTTTTATTAAATTGCCCTGTCTTGCTCAGGTTGTTGATCGTGTGGAATTATAAATTACGTCCCCTGCTTGTGCCCTCCAACTAATACTCTGGCCAGAAAAATAAGGGCGATACAAACTTGATAATAATGGAGGCAATTATAGTGATTCACATGCCCAATTTGAAGACAGGTACTTCGCGTGCAATGTATAAATAAAGGTCTTGTGGTGTGAGGATTGGAAACATAGGCGGGAGGGATACATGATCGTAAATCCAGATCAATGACCGCCAAATTCTGATTCCTGTTGTCCCTTTCACCAAGCTTATTATATAAGTAAGAGTGAGACTTTGTCCAGAGGCAGAGCTTTTGAGGTAGCTTCGTGTTAGTCATTGAGGTAGCTTTGGCCTAAAATCTTTAAATCAAGGCACAAAAAACTCTGGATGAATTCAACAAAGCAGAAAGCGTGTTTCAAATGTGGCCAGCAGATGAGTTGATGAATGATCACTTGAAATTTATGGAGTCAAACATTCAAGATTATGGGGATGAGGAGTTCTTGCTTAGATAGTGGAGTAAAACCAGAGGGTTTTTTTTTTTTTGTTGAGGTGGAAAGTGGATATTAGAGAAGGAAGGGAAATGGAAGAATGTAATATGCAATGTCATTCTGGTCTATACTGAATCAAGTCTCAGCATAGGAAGGTATGTTTTGAAGCAGAGAGTTGATGAGGAAATTCCGAGAAAATCCAATATGCTTCGAATCACTTCCTCGCTTGAGTTTGGGCTTACCAAGTTATGGTACCTGGTTTTGTAGTAATTAATG
Organism: Prunella vulgaris; assembly: GCA_026898435.1. Classification (NCBI taxonomy): domain Eukaryota; kingdom Viridiplantae; phylum Streptophyta; class Magnoliopsida; order Lamiales; family Lamiaceae; genus Prunella; species Prunella vulgaris. The sequence continues at coordinate 244,595 of JAPKLY010000038.1, forward strand.
AATACATCGACAAAGAGTTTATTAAGTGCAGATCAGATGAGAATGTCGTCAGCATAAATCAAGTAGGAGATGCAATACACAAAAATGACACACTTGAAATGCCAGGCCAGGTGAAATAAGGGAGATCAAAGACATGAAGGACATTAAGCAAGAAAAACCAGCTGAATCTTAATTTACTCATATGACATATCTAGGTACCTCTAAGATAAAATAAGAGAGTGTAGACTTGAGCCAAATTTCTGAATAAAGACAGGGACCGTCAGGCCAGGACACCTGAAAGAGTGCAAGCCTTCATTATTTGTGGATGGCTGGTAATGGGGTGATCACGTTCCTCTTACCCTGCTAAGTGTATGATTTAGGTGTCTGGGCTGCATTGAAATAGTTGCGGATGATTATTTCAATATCCCCCGGTTGTGACAGTTGACATACGCTCATCCTTAAGAGAATCAACCAAATTTCCCCCTGATGTTTCTTTGCAGATCATGCCAATGTTGTTTGGCTGTATGTTTCCGCAGAAAATTCACTTGTGTGGAGGTCAACTATCACTGAAGCACATATGAAGCTGGCTCCAAGACGTGATTTTTCCCAATTACGCCTGCTCACACTTAAGAATTTTAAATTAAAGGGGGTCATATCCATCCTCCATGATTTTCTTGGAATCTGCAGAATTCGAATCTGACACCTCATTTCTCCACATATTGTGAAGAATGGAAGTTAGTCTATCGCTGGAACAACATTTATCATACATGATTCATTGTATATCATCTACTCCTACTATCAAGCCTAGCTGATAATTGAGATTTACAATCAAGAACACAATTAAGAAACATGAACATACTTAAATATTCGAAAATGAGAACAAGCTGATTGGTCACAAGTTGTATGATAAGTTCTGCCTCTTTTTCATTAATTTGCTATCAGTAAAAATGTACAAGTGTAGTTTCATCTACATACTACAAAATTTACAATCTTATGATGAGTTTGAAGCCTAGTGATTGAGGATGTTGAGGAGGGAAACTCGAGTTTTAATAAACTGCCTGAACAAGAATTCTAGTTCTTGCTCAAGAAGCACAATGGTTGAATCCATTTCCTTTAAGTGATTCACTAACTCCGCGTTTACTTGGCACTGTTGCAATAATGAATCCACCATGTCGAACTCATTCAAAAAAGTGGGGGATGATTTCTTGGAATGGATCAGCTTTGACCATCCGCTCCTCTTTTCTTGCCCCCTTGTGTACGACATCAGAGACTCCAGCACGGATAAGGCCACTGATTCCGCGTCTTTTAACATGGAAACAAGGCTGGTTTCTTTCTCCATGATGTTACTTGTAGAACTCTTCAGACTTTTCAAACAACTTTGGATCATTTTCTTGGACTTCTTTCTGGAGATGAGGTAATCGTGGACACCATTCACATCCTTCCTCCTTATGGAAGACAGGAGCTCTCGTAAATTTTGTTTTGTGAGTGAGATGAGATCTTTGACTCTGCTGCAACCATCCAGAAGCCTGATGTAATCATCCAATGTTGACTCTGAAACCATGTGTTGATTGTGTGGCTGCAGCAGCAGATCATCAATGCCGTTGTACAAATTTGTAAGGCCATTTACTCTGCTGTTCATTGATGAAAGCGATGAGCAAGCGGCCTCTGAAGATCTCAATCTGGACAAGTTGTCATCAAATTGAGAAACGACAGGATTTGAAGAAGAGGGCAAGCTAAGAGAGCGGCCATGATGAAGGATTTTTGAAGCCATTGTAGTTTTTCTTGATGAGAAATGAGGCTTTGAATTGAATTGGTTTGATGATTGAATGAAGAAAGTTGTGATGTTTCCAGCAACATGCTTTTGGTGAATATATATAGGACGGAAGTGGACAGAAGGAATCAATTGATGTGAAGTATCGATTGTTGTGGCGATGTCTATGGTATGTCTCCCACCATTTGGATCCCAATGAGTTTATATAATTACAGAATGCTGTAGGTTGATCCGAATTATTAGAGATGTTATTTGAGTAATGTTGTCTCCCAAGAGACAATTGGAATCTTGGTATAATTAAATAATCAATGGGCTTTGTGTGAGAACATGATCATTATGAAGTTTCACCACAATCCATGCATCGTAATTAGCAAATCGTGTAACCAATGTGAGATTAGACGTACGTGCAAAACATTGTTATTAAACAGGTAGTTCATCGTGTGGAATTATAATTTGGGTTGCCTCCTTGCGCTCTCCAACTAACGTGCTGGCCGGAGAAATAAGGGAGACATAAACTTAATAGTAATGCAGATATTCACATGGCTGATTTTAGGACAGGGTGGTTTAGTATGCAATGTATAAATTAAGCTCTTGTGTTGTGTTGTGTAGATGTGGAACATTGCAAAAACGTAGCCGGGATGCTCGTGAATCCAGATCGATATCACATTAATTGACAGCAGAATTTTGATTTGTCTTGTCCCTTTCACCAAGCTTATATATGGAAGAGTGAAACTTGTCCAGAGGCAAAGTGGCTTTGTATTCGTCATATTCGTGAAGGAAAAATCAGATAAAATGGCCTCAAACATTCAAGGTTTCTTGCCAGGAGATCAGTTGATGAATGATCATTTGAAATTTATGGGGAAGAGTTAGAGTGCTTGTTTGAAGACCGATTGTTTTTTGTTTTTGTTTTCGGTGGAAACTGGATATTAAACAAATGGAAGAATGCTATTTAATAATATGCGAATGTGATTCTGGTGTAATATCATCGAGTGGCTTGATGAGGAATTCTTTGTCAGCACAACAAAGAGAATTTTCGTTGAAAACGACCAAGGTACTCGCCGTCTGATGATACCACCTACATTCCGAGATGTCCTTAATCACTTCGTGGGCTGAATATGATAGTTTTATCGTTGTTAATATTATTTAGGAGGCAGATAAAATGTAGATTACAGATATTGAGCTTCATCCATGATAGCTCTGCCAAAGATGAGAGTGTCGTCATCAAATTACAAGTGGGAGATGAACCAAGCAGCCTTGATGCAATTAACACATTCAGTGATGAAGATATTTACCGATTTCATTACTAGTAAATGGCTGGTCAATATGTGATCACATAACATCATTCGTTATTTATTTCTATCGATTTCTCCATAATTGCGTTTTAAAATCCTAAATCTCTGAAAGAGCTATGGATGATCATTTCGATATCCTCCCACTTGTGACATGCATTTTTGTGGTTATCCTTAAAAGAATCAATGTGATTTTTCTGTACAGGTTTGTCTGCTAGTGTTATGGTCACCTTCATTGTGTTTTGCTCTTTGTTTCCCAAGAAATTTGAGCCTTTTGTGGGGCCTGTTTCACTTGAAGAGGTAGAATGTCTTTTTTCATACTTATCAATTTTGGATTGAAGTGAATCGTCATCTATTGTCCCTAATGACTTTATTACAAACCTGATCCATCATTTCTCTACAGATTGTAACGAACGAATGAAGGTTAATTTAATCTCCAGACTGAAAATAGATATTAGAACCACATGTTGGTGTAGTTGATATATACTAAGAAGAGATAATATGATATCTGCACAGGAATTTTTTAATATAGCCTTCTAATTCATTATATATATATATATATATATCATCATCGGCTACTCCTAAGATCAAGTGTAGCTGATAATTGCAAATTACCATCAAGGAAATAATTTAAAAAAATATACGAACATAATCAAATATTTGTAAATGAGAGACAAGCTAGTCATAGGTTGTAAGAGTAGTGTATCTGTTTCTTTGCATTAATTTGCCATCACTGAGAATGTACAAGAACATTTTCGTATACAAAATTTTCAATCTCAAGATGAGTTTGAAGCCTAGTGATTTAGAATGTTGAGAAGGCCGGGAAACTCTGGTTCTAATCAATTGCCTGAAAAGGGATTCTAATTCTTGTTCAAGAGCCATCCAGAGTCTATTTCTTTTAAGTGGTTCAACACCTCTTCTTTTCCTTGGCCTTGTCGAAAATGTGTTTGATGCTTTCTTGGAATGGGACCACCCACTACTCTTTTTGATGTACGACACCAATGACTGCAGCAGGGAGAACCCAGTTGATTCTGCATCTTTTAACATGGAAACAAGGCTAATTTCTTTCTCCAGGATGTTGTTACTTGTACAACTCTTCAGACTTTTGGATCATTTTCTTGGACTTCTTTCTGTAGTTGGCGCCTCCACATCAAACCATACCTGCAAAAAATTATTGTTATTTAATTGCCTGGCTAAGCTTAGCTTGTTCATGGTGTGGAATTACAAACTAAACGCGCTGAAAGCAATTATATTATTTAATTAATATTTTCTCCAACTGAAATTCTTTATTCTATCACACATATAATTTCAATGCACTAAATTTGTGAAAATGGAATTGATTCGTGAAGAAAATCTCCTTCTTATTCTAAATGCGAGAATCAACAGTTAGTACGTGGAATTCAACCAGCTCAATTTTCTTCAGTTGTAGAATATTGATTGGTCGTTCCAACATTGATATCAAAGTTAATGTGTTGGATTCACGTACATATGGACTCTGTTTTTGTATGTTTTTATTTATTTTTATGAATTTTCTGATATGGTCAAGTTAGGGCCTGAAAAAATTACAGTATGTGTTTTATATAGTTTTGATTTGATTTCCAAAGTTTCATAATTTTTGGCCCTACCATTTAAACATAAAAACTATATTTCCAAAAATTCAAGAAATTTTAATTGAAAATTACGAACAATCTTATATATTAGTACAGACTCCCTACTCTAGCTTCTGCCATCTGTCCTCCTTTAAATACGGCCACGTGTTTCTTTAAAAAAAAATAACAACTTACCTTTTAAACTATTTTAATGAAAAATATTAATTGGTTTAGTGAAACGCTTTTAATTGAAGAAATGAAAGGATCACTATCTGCTCTTTCGGTTGCCCATCCTCACTCTAGAAAGCAAGCAACAGAATGAAGAAGACGGAGATGCAGGTCAGAGAAGCTTTTTTCCCTTTTTAACCTTTAGTTCTCCACTCTTGGAAATCAAGCCGCGGCCAATTCCCTAGTAAAATCTTCAAAGATCGCATATTAGATTGCTGATCATAATCAGATATGAAATCGGATAAATCGTCCTCTCTCCTAACACAATTTTCACTTTCATTCGCAGCGAATCTTCAGATTTATCTTCAAAAGGTCAGTATCAGGTATTAGATTAGATAATCTGAGTGTTTTAGTTTTGCTACTCAATCTCTGTGCCCCATCAGGGAGCGGATCTTCTGCTGGGCACCCAAACCAGCAGAGAGTGCTTGCCCATGATATGATGTAATTTTAGTGGTTTTAGTAAAGTAATTATATTTTTGGAAATTGCCCCTTGAATACACGAACTCATTTCACTTTATGCCCCACTCACCAACCAAAAATGAATTACCTCTAGCTCATAATATAGTATACCCCTACTGAAGAAAACTACCACCCCCTATATCTGCTCCCTACGCGGAATAGGGAAATGGAAATATAGAAGTCAAATATTTCAAAAATTCAAAATTTTGAATCGGATATCTTCTTCCAGACGCTTCAGCTAGGCGCTTTGATATACCAGAAAATGGAGTTGAAGGAGTCGTTAGGTTGTTTACTTATCCCAGTCATCATCTCCCTACGTTTTGTCAACAATTGTGTTTACAGTTAAGTTCAAATAGTCCTTCTTCAAAATAAATAATTATGTGCCCCAAATTTCGGCAGTCGTGTTGGAAATATTGTTTAATATATAATTTTTGTTAATTTCTTGCAGAATTTCGTTGCCAAATTGTTTTACTGAAGAATGAACGCAAATAAAATCCTGTTTAACTTCAAATATCATGGCGTCTGCAAGTTGTTTTTGTGTGCTGAGAATTCCACTTATGAAGACATTATTAGTCAGCTCCGAGGTTGGTGGTCTGATTTGTTGATGATGTCTTTTAAATTATTATGTCAAGTGGGGGAGTTTAATAACGTGGCTCTTGAATGTGATGACGATCTGAAGAATATCTTCTATCTAAGTTCAGTCTTGTCAATTACTATTGTGAATGTGGAATTATGTGTTAAAAATTCACACTGTACAAGCGCCCACCCAATACACACTGATAGTGTTCAGTATATTCCATTAATTAGTAAAGGCTCTAGTAAAAGTAACAGTAGGAGGGTGTTATCAGCGAGTTTGAGCGAGGATTTCAACAATCATAAAAAATGTGTTAATAACAATAAGTATGGGGACCCCTCTGTTGAACGGATTGAGAGAATTGAAATTTCAGAATTTGATAGGTGTGCTTTGTCTGAAAGAGAACCATTACTATAAGATGATTGGGGCAATATAATGAAACATGGTGTAGGAGCAGTATTTAGTGGGGGTGCTAAACACTTTAGATCCTGTCTTATTAAGTTCACTTTGAAGTCTGGATTTAAGTTCAAATATTATAGAAATGACAGTCGATATATACATGCAGTCTGTTTTTTTAATGAATCACATTGTGATTGGTTTATCAAAGCCAAGCTGGATAGAAATACCAATTCGTTTGTTGTTTTTAATATAAACTTGGTGCATAAGTGTGTTGGGAATTTAATTGGAAATGATACCAAAAGGCTTGTTCCTAGAATGGTGGGGGATTTTTTTCATGGCAGATGTGAAAGACAACCCGAATATTAGTGGTAAGAGTGTGATTCAGAAAATGAAAAACTTATATGGCATTGACATACCCTATTGGAAGTCATATCGTGCCGTAGAACGTGCTAGGGAATCTATTTTTGGGAAATTTGATGATTCATATGATGAGTTTAGGTGGTATTGTGATGCTATTAAACGAACAAATCCTGGGAGTGTAGTTGAAATTCAATGTAATGAACAAACACATCATTTTGAAAGATTGTTCATAGCATTTAAGGCTTGCCTGGATGGTTTTTGTTTTTGTCGACCAATGATATTTTTGGATGGGACATTTTTGAAAGGACGCGCAAAGGGAACGTTTTTGTCAGCAACAGCAAAGGATGGCAACAATGTTATGGTTTTTTATTATTTCATGTTGTAGAGTCATGAATAAATAGTATAATGATGTTTATGTTTGATGTACACAAATGAAATGTAGTTTTGATATATGTTGAATTGTTAAATGCAGGGTTGTTTCCTGTCGCATTTGCACTTGTGTCAGCTGAAAACAATGAAAATTGGATATGGTTTCTACAGATGGTACGTCGTGCCTTGATTCATCATAAACAAATACTATATTTTTCAGATAGGCATTTGGGTATATTGAATGCGTTTAATGAAATTTGTGAAGAGCCTGTCCATTTTTTTTATATCATTTGTTAACCAATTTGAAAGGTTGGTTTTCAAAGGGTTGGAACAACTATAATAGAGAAAAATTATGTGAGTTATTTCGGGAGTGTGCATATGCCCCATTTGAAAAATGGGCAGTGGCTTATGCCCCTAATATAACATGGTATGGTGAAATGACCTCGAATGCAGCCGAATCTATCAATGCATGGATTGTAAATGCAAGATCACTACCAGTATGCCAAATGGTTGAAGAGATTCGTGCCAAGATTAGTGATTGGTTTGTTAATAGAAGAGCCCAATGTGAATCATGGACTGGGGCACTTGTTGTTAGCAAGGAGGAGTTGTGGAATTTTTATGTTCAGCGTAGTAGCAACTGGAATGTTGTTGTATGTCCGAGTGGTGTCTTCAAGGTGGATTCAAAACCCTCTGTTGTTGTTGATCTAAATGGTCAAACTTGTTCTTATTTTCAGTGGCAGTTAAAGGGCTTTCCGTGCGTGCATGCTGTTGCAGTAATCAAATTGAAATGTACATCTATTTTCCCACATGTGGATGAATGCTTTTACACTTCAATGTACAAGAAATGTTATGAGTGTAATCTACATCCCATTCTTGATACGGAGAAGCTGAAGTACAAATAAAAAGATTGGGAGAATAAGATCTTACCTCCATGTCTAGGGAAGAGACCTGGTCGCCCGAAAAAATCACGGAATTTATCATATGGCGAGTATCACAAGAAGAAAAAATCAATATGCCAAAGGTGTGGGAAGATTGGTAGGCATGATGAAATCACATGTGGGCGTTTGCTAGTGTGACCAATATATCATCCCAAGGTTACTCTATTTCATATTTTTTAAGTTACTATTTTTAATAATAGTTGTACATTACTAATCATAATGTTTGCTGTATTGCAGATTACCATCCCTCTCCTGCTCTGTACGTTGAGCCTCTATCTTGTGTTGTCAACTAAGGTGAAGAATATGCTGTAAATGGGTGTCATGCAGAATGGTTTCAATGATAGCAGTTGATATGTTTTGGGCTTTCTTATTAAAAAGTGAATACTTGTTTGATGTGTTATAGTAGTTAAACACTATGTCCTCAGGGTTGGTTGTTTATGAATTAATATGATGGAGTTGTTATTTTGGATCAAGTCTAAGAGGTAGTGGTTGTATTGTATGAGTTGAATGATTGGATAACTCACATATGTTAATTTCTTTTTGAACCTACAACTCTTTCATTTGAACTTTTGTGTATCCGGTTTTTGAATATATTTTAAAGTTTGTACTTTACCTAATGACACATTATTTTGAATTTTATTTAAATATAAACATAATCCATAGTTTATAAATTTTCAATTCATGTAGTTGTATTCACAAGTAATGATGTCAGTTTGAACAATTAGATGTAATGGTGTATTTAGTTTTTGGTGCCCTCTATTTATGGAATATTTGCAATCAAATAAATGTCAAATGGATTGAATTTTAACATTCTAACGTTGTAAAATAGGTATAGGTGATATGTGGATATGAAAATGCCAGAAAAATAAAGGGAAAAATGCTAAATATATTTTTTATAAGTTTGTTCAGTAAGGTGCTGAAGATGATTTTTCGTATATAGTCTTTATAATTTGAATTCAAGTTTAACTTTGAAATTAGTGAAATAAATAAGTATCAGCAGACTACAGTATAATCTTACCACGAATATGGATACGATGATATGCGTATGTTTTACGAATAAAATTCCTAAAAGTGGGGTGTGTGCTACCTATAACAATTAAATAATATTTATTAAATCAAGGTAACTATAGCAGCACAAATATAAATTCAACGTCTGAATTCAATTCACATTACAGTCGCAACCCTAAACCCCCCTGCAAGCAATTCACAGTAAAATGAACAGGAATTCTTCTAATCCAAACCACCGTACTGCGTCGTCGTCTAATTCATCGCCGTACAGTAACATGTCTTTGAATAATCTATGGGAATTATACCCCCGTTTCTATCCTAAACACGATGTAGAAGGTAGAATTTTCACTTCCTACACCGAGGAGAACCCAGGTCGGAGATTTGTGAGATGCCCAATGTCGGAGGTAAAATTATATTTATACGAATGTTTTCTCTATTTAATGTTTTTTTAATAACCTCTGTAAATCTAGATATTAGGCTGCTACTTTTCGTCTTTCATTATTTTGTTTATTTACATTGAAGTGAAATTTTTATTTCTGACAAAACTTATTTAAATCGTTTGTGTGGTTTTGTAAGCATGGAGGATGTAACTTTTTTGAGTGGGTTGATGAGGAAATACCATTTCAGTACAAGGTGTATTCGGCTCGGGTGGCAAGAAAGAAGAACAATGTAGAGTTTTGTTTAAAACAAAGTAGGGAAAAACAAAATCTTCTGATTGAGCAGGTTGAAGGTCTTCGAAAAATGGTTCAAACACTAGAAAATCGGATTGCAGTTCTGGACGTGATAAAGAAAGATAACGCTGGGGGGCCTGCTCAACTAAACCTCAGGCGTCCTCATATAAATGGAAAATATTGTTCAGTCAAGGTAGTTTTGTTGTTCATTCTTCTCGTTGGTTGTGTGTTGGTCCTTTGGTTTCCGTATTTGGGGTCTCTGTAAGATGTATTAAATTAATCCGATCTTAGATGTTTTGTTTTGATGGAATCGAGGGGGATGATGATTTATTATATCTGTATAATTAAAAGCCTTTATCATAATTAGAAGGTATCTGTTTTGTCAAGCCATCGCACCTAAGTTTCAAAGATTATTTTTATATCTTAGAATGCTTGCATCTTAATCGAGTTGTTGCTGTCACATAATAAATTTCATCAGTAAGTATTAAAATTGTACTTAGGAATTATATTTTTTTATCTTCAGAGCAAATTTGCACTTGAGATATAAAACCGGTAGTTATATTCGACTATGCATTTTATGTTGAAATTTTTTTCATTTTTTTTGTGTTATATGTTCTATTGATTTTGTGGTGCATAATTATAATTTGTATTACAACAATTAATCGTTCTCCGATAACATAATATAAAATAAATATGAAACAGTAATACATGTGAAATACAAAATATAAAATATGGAGTTCTCTTTATAAATGAATATTTGAGGTTTCCAATATGAATATGGAAAGATAAATTGAAAGATTAATTATGTGTCCTGGAGAAGAATTTGTTTATTTTATTACCTGCAATGTAGTAGTTGTATTAATTGAACTTATGCAGAAGAAATAAATGTACATATTTTGTAAATTACATTACTAGCCCTACCCCAAATTGATTAAAAAAGATAGTATATTAATTTTTGACCGAAATAGGGGGATGTGTATTTTGTGATATTAACAATGTTTTCAAACTTGTGAAGCTTGTTTTTTTTAATGTTTTCAACAGAGTAATTAAATGTATAATTCTCTTTTTGGCGATATGCCAAGAATAGGTTTAACCTAATTGGTGAAATATAGGATAGTAGAGGACTGTAGCTAAACTCAGAAGTTATTGTAGTATTTTGCTCTCTTTTCATTTTATATTGTAGGAATATCACGTTATATTTATTTATCTAGTCAAAAAATGTGGAACAATAAAAAATATCATCTCATTATGTAGTCATTTACTTGCTATCCTCGTGGTTTAGGAGAACAACATCACAAGTTTACTATCTATATATTTGAACTTTTATATTTTGTTTTGCACTTCATATTTAGATATGGTATCTAATTATATAATATTTCCTCAAATACATATATGCTTACATCATAGTTGACCACATGAAATTGAGATTGGATCCAATGGTCCTAAGAAAATTGTGTCTAGTTGGAAGTAAGATCAAATAATTGTGTGTGCATCAAAAAATAAATTAACATTCTATTTATATATATCATGGTAATCATATCCATTGTTCGTGTATATATATTAAAATTTGGCTTGTGTTAACCTTTTTGTCTAATGTCCTCACATATTATGCATACTATTTTAATGTAAAAGTTATAATTGGCCCAATTTTTTTTTATATAACTGAGTATCTTCCATTGTCCGCGTATCTAACCAAAATATCTTTTTCTCATGAATACATGAGTATCATTTTTGGGTTGCATATATATGAAATTTAGTTTTCTATTAATTTGTTGGGGTAATTGAAGCACATATATTGTATAAGTTCTATAAAATAAAAGGGATATGCGACATAGAAATTTTAATAATATTTTTTTATAAATTATATTAGATCTAGTAGTAGGCTCCTTTATACTACATGTTGTTTGTCACCAACAGAACCCAACATGTTGAAGTACTCATTATACCTTGTTCACATTTATAAGATTTGGTTTTTCTAATTTTAATTGAAATGCTCTCAAAAAATTTAATATTAGACTATATTTTTTTTATTCTTCAAAAGGTTGTACTAGTGGAATATTAGTTGTGTTAATTGAAGTCATATTAGTTGTTTGTTTTTTAAATTGGAGAACAATATTATCCATTGTTAGCATATATGAAAAATCGTTTTTAGTCAAGTTGTGAAACATAGGATAGTAGAGGACTGTTGATAAAACTCATTGTTGAAAATGTGTTGGCTCATTTTTTTTAAATGCATAGTTAAAAATACACACATATAATTACACATTATCATTATGTCAATATTATGTCATATCAATTGTAAATGTGTTTGAGTGAAATACCAGTTAAGAGGGAAGCATCAATTGTGAAAGAGTAGTGCACATATCAATGGATTTATGTTTAATAGCAATTTTACCCCCATCTTTGACCATTACTGGCTGACCTGGAAGCTACATTTAATTAATATAATTTATTTTCCTTCAGATGTTTATAGTTTGCTTGAATAACTGACCTTTTACAATATTTCTACTTTTGAACTTAAAATCAGCATATTGAACCAATATGTGATACATAATATGTTACTAAACAATCTGCTCGCTCATTCAAACATCTGATACTTCATATATGTAAGTATACGTTATCATAAATCATTATCACCTGACTAAAGTATATATTCATAATTAATCATAATAGCAGCAGCATTATAAATACATAATAAACATGCCCTGAGATATAAATTAAGGTGCCTGGAAAGTTTCATTCTTATACGAAAAAGGCTAAAGTGTAAGAATATTTTCATCACAAAAGCAATTGGTTCAGCAGAATACCAACTTCAACAAGTAACCCCATAATTAACTTACATAACCTTACCACACAAACATATTAGTATACCAAAATACCAGGTTCAATTGCTATATATATTTTTTACATTATATTAGATAACTATCCCCATCATACGCTTAGACATACCTTGAAAAGTAGCATCATAGTGGAACAAAAACAGCCAAAAACAGGGGAACACTTGATGCATGACTAACATGTGGATCACGAGAGACCTTCGACAATTGGGAAAGCACTTGAAGCAATGTTCACTACTTGTTCACCAGCAAAAGGTTGGAACCTATGGGCTTCCAAATCCCAACACCAAAAGGTGCCTAATGGGTTAACACGGAACACAATCTTATTTCGTTTTGGTTCAACGAAATAGAGGGGTTAAAAATTGATAACTCGGTACACTTCTCTAATGGGGAAATCAAGTTCAACATAGTGTCTTTCCCAAGAGTTATCATCAGAGTAATTAGTCAATATCCATATTTCCACACGCTCATTAGCCATATAGAATGTAGGGAGCAACACAATTGTATCATTATTGAGGGTAGTAAATGAATGATGCCTATAGTCGCGATTTACTTGTTTAGGCAAAGTGATCAGTCGAAAGCTTTCCCTCACAAGATCAAAAGCAACAATATGTTCAGAGAATAGCAACCAATGCACACAATAATTCGCATATACCCCAGGGCTATTAACCAAACGAGGATGAGGGAACTCACCAAAATCCTTCCACTGGTTTGTGCTTTTCGAGTAGATCTTCAGCTCCGATTTCCACTCCATGCAGTGGAATAGTGACAGCCTCAAGACTTGATAATCACCCTCCCCTGGATTGTAACCAACTCCAAACAAGACACTAGTAGAGTTAGTACTGGGGGGGAAGCCAATAGGGTTATGGGGAAGAAAAAAATGCTGGTTTGTGGTCGGATTCAACAAAAAGATTTTGTTTCTCAAGTTTGCGACGAGGACGAAGGTCTCGCAGCTGGTCACGTACTCGAAATCTCTCATTCCTTGATAAACACCCCTTCGATTCATCCGTTGCCCGTCAATCGTCTCCAAATATTGCAAGGGCAAGAAGCAATGCTCCGGTTGTAGGAGGATGGAAACTCTATTTTGAACCGACATATTCGCCAAATGCCTTCTGATGAAGGGGGTGCCGGAGATCTGTTGGTACCATTCTTTGGAAAGAATCTTGCATTGCGTTATCTCCTTCGTCGGCAATCTCTCGAAGATATCCTCGATGATGTCGTTTAGTAGTTGGGGAAAAACAGACATTTTTCGAAGGGTTGTGTGTTTGGAAGTCGCCGATAATGATGATAAAAAGGGGAGTGGTTTCCAAGTTGTGCAGAGTGATTTGATAGTAAGAGGTATAGAAGGTGGCTAAGAAAGATAGTGTTTGGCCATAGGTAAGAAACTTTTTCCCGGGCATTTTTTGGTTGCGTTTTACTATTAAAAAATAATATATAAAAGGAAATTAGTCACAACATTAAATTGATTGTACTTTAGGACATGACAATGGAGAAAAAGTAAAGTTCATTTTGGAGTTCCCTTTGCACCTTGGGGAATGTTCCGAAACACGGTGCCGAATAAATAATAAATGTATTATCATATTATAATATTCAATTTAAGTGCAAACTAATTAAATAATTTTAATTTCCTTTGACGGATTAGGGAACCGTTGTGGCTAAATTATGTGATGTGTAGTTTGAATATAACTCTCATTTGAGGTAGCCTAAAGAATCTCTAATGTAATACATATTGAAATAAAAAAGATTTGTAAAAAAAATAATACCTACTAAACACAAATTTGTAAGGTAATTTTAAGTGAATATATATCAAAAAAGTATTTGTAAAAAATGCATTTATTGAAATTAAAATAGTTATAATTGTTTAATATTTGTCCTAGTATATTGTAATTGCTGTTTATGTTTTTAATTTTTAAATATTTGTGTATATCTAACAGTATGAAGAAAGCTTTCTGGGTTGGAGGTCATATGAACTTTCTAAAGTTTTGTTTATTAATTCTATTAATTTTGAATAATATTTTATTAAATTTGTTCTGCTCAGGAAAATTTAATTCTTATTTTCTAACCTCATAATTACTTACCACACTAATTATACTTATTAATATATAAAATAAATATACGACTACTTTTTTGTCTGAAAGTTTAAAAATAATGATTTAAAATTATTTACTAGTAAAAAATTATTTTAAAAAAGCATGATTAACACACAATTGAAGATCTATATTTTTAAAAAAAGTATTTTTAAAGAATGAATTTTATTAAATACGGATAGTTTTTATTGTTGGTTATTGTTGTAATATGTGTGAAAATGGTTACCGTTTTTTTTATATATATTTGTTTCCCATATATATTTAAGAGAAAAAAGAAGGCAATTTGTGTGGGAAGTAATATGAACATGTTTTTTCATTGGGTTCATTATTGTGTCTTCCATAATTAGTTACCACCAAGGATTGAAATTTTGCGAAATTTCGCCGAAATTTCGAAAATTTGAGAGTACCGATATGGAAATTCACTTGAACGATTATTTTTCCAAAATTTTGGTCAAATTTCGGTAAAATTTCAGAAATTTCGATATCGGTCCAGAGTAATTCAAAATGTGCAGATTATCGAGAAATATCGTGGAAATTTCGGTAATTTATCGGTCAAAATTTCGAAAAATTTTGGAAAATTTTGGGATTTTTTTATTTTTTTTAATTCTCAATTCTCGGGTCATTTGCTTCAAGAATTTCTCTAATTTGATGACTTGGTACCATTATTGCTTAGACCAAGATGATCTTTCTTCTTTTACATTTGAGGCTCATAGGACATCATTTTGGTATTAGTTGTGTAATATTCAATAATTATGAACAATTGTTGTATCGTTTTATATGTCTTACGTATGTTTTCTTGATATGTTTGTTGTAAGATTCTCATTTTATTGAGATTTTAAGTTCAATTAATGTATTAAGACTAGTAATAATATTGTTTAAAATTTCATGTTAAATTTCCATCATTTTAATGAAATTTCCGTGAATTTTCTATTTTTTACCGATATCGATATTCGATATCGATATTTCCACCGATATATCCATAAATTCAGGGTACCGATATTTCCGTCGATACCGATATTTTCATCCTTGGTTACCACACTAATTTATGTATAATAGTAATAAAAAATTGAATTTCTACATTTTTTACTGAAAGTTCAAATATATTGCACCATCTGCTCATTTTTTGCATAACGTTCAAAATATGTAGAGCTTAGAATTAGTTACCACATTAATTTGTACTTATTTAAATTAAAAATAATGAATGTCATATTTTTCTATGAAAGTTCAAAAATATGCTTTGTACTGCTGTTTAACCCTTAGAAAGTTCAAAAATATTTGAGGGCCTTTCTGGAAATATTATCCAGAAATTACCCCAATAACATCTACACATGTTCCCTGAAATTACCTATTAATCATTATTTATCATAAAAACATTAAATATTATACAGTTCAACTGTTTTTGAACTTACAGCCATTGAAAATACTTTGATTTTTAAACAAAGAATTATTTGTCATTTACTATCAACTTTTGTTTCAATCATTGAACAAATTCAATGTATATGATATTCTGCTATAAAAAATGTAGAATTAAACTCGGTTTAATTTAATTAAATTTGCATGTGCATGCTTCATGTTTTGAAAATTCAAGCTTACCACAAATGGAAAAAACTTAACATCCAGTATCTCACAAGTATCAGCAGAACCCTAATAGTGCTATATCTAGTCTTAGGAATTGTAATTAAAACTGTTACATGTCTCTAAAAGTGAATCACCAAACTATTCATCATCCTCAATGGATAAAAAGTCTAGAAACCATTTCACCATTTTTGCCGGATATTTGCCAGCTTCGTCGTCTGAAAAGTGATATTGGTCAGCTGAGCGACTTAGCAGTGCATTTTCGATGTTGTAGCACATAATCACTCCGCAATTAACAGATGATGGTTCCTGCCTTGGACATACCCCTACAGAAGGTCGCTTGGCTCCAAATTTCAAAAAAGGGTGTGATGGAGCTTTTGTTGAAAAGGTCGCTTTGAGTTTCTCCTCGACATATTCAACCTGCAAAAAATAGTTGAATACGCGATTGGAAGGTTAATTTTGACTCCAACTTTAGTATATGATGTTCAATTGATAAGAAGTATTTTGATATGGTTTACTATACTCTATGCATAAGGACAATTACGTACCACTGTCAAGGGTCGTTCATAATGTATGTCTCGTCCCCTGCGTGGACGTAGTGAATTAAAAAACTTCCACTCACAATTTGTTAGGTCAAAACTCAACATTGTCCAGTGATCTCCAGAACTACTCGAACGCCCACTCCCTTTTGTTAGGAGAGGGAATATTAGCACATCATCCATGCCCACTTTGTTTAATCGTTTATCTAGTAAAGCATGCACAGAACCTATGGAATAACGTTCTTGGTCATTGATAAAATCCTGTAATATGTTATTCAAACCTTGTCAAAATGAATGAAAAAAATAAATTCAACTCTATATATATTTATTAATTTGAAAGTTGTTATTGAAAAGAATATCTACCCAACAGCAAGCTGTGAAGACAACACATGTATTTTTCTTCTCATTGTCTTTGTACAATTTCGACAACAAATTTGTCCAACCATCTATCATCTGTGTGTTCATGCATAATAACAAATGTTTAAAAGAATATCATTATGCCAGTGATATTTGTAAAAATTGATTCATGGTTGACTTACTGGAGATGATAGCCGCTCATGATTCAGAATGGATAATATGTCATTTAAAGTAACATCTCATAAGGCTCCACCATATCTCCAACATATTGCACTGACCTCACACAAAAAAATATTAGTAATCTATTATTGAATTAGTATGTAAATTATATCTTTTGATTATATTTATTGACAAATGTTTACCTTTCACCATGTTCATTTCATAGGTTTGCTATCATCTCGCGTAACTTTGGTGGGATTAGTTGTATTGCTTTCCTTGATTCATTCCATTTGAAAGCTGCACTACTTGATCCATCTTTCTTAGTAGTTAGGTTTTGAAGCAATTGGCCTTCTGGACTAAACACCACTGGTCGTCTGTCGTCATCCGTTGTTCTCCTTTTCACTCTTCTTATCATAGTAGATGATGTTATGTATTTCTTTGTTCGCTGTTTCTTTAAAGCTGGACCTGCTTTGTTGTCCTCATTCTCAGCTTCGTTTATCGGTGTCTCCATGTTTAAATCAAATGGAATAGCAGCTTGAACTAACGTTTGTGCCCCTGATGCAGTGTCATATTCAACTTGCTCTTTTCCTTTATCTTTCCTGCTAGACGTATGTTCTTGCTCGATCAGCTCAATAGCTTTCAGTTGTTCTGTATTGATGGATCCCCAATCATCATGCTCTATAATATCAGGGGACTTGCTGCCCTTGAACTCTGCTGGTGTGGTGTCTTTATTTGTTGCGCTGTCAAATCTAAACTGAAGCTAGGTGCGTCGAACCCATCACCTAACTCATCCAAACCTGCTACATGTGTTGCACCTTCATCAAATGCCTCATTGTTCACACTGGAAATTGTGTTCATTTCAACATTAATCTCTGTGTCTTCATTGTGGGCTGTACATTGTTCCTTGTTATTGCTCTTACAACCACTAGTTGTATCCTCTCTAAGGTTGCCGTCATCCTTTGTTGGGATTTCATATACGTCCTCATTTGGTGGTTGCTGATCACTTGTGGTGGCCCCTCCTAAATCTCCTATCTCATCTTCTTCAGTGTTATAAAATTGAATCATTTCAATTTCAGCACTGCTTAATTCGAGTGGGTCTTTCATCACCTAAAGTAGAAAGTATATACCCCACAAATTGAATGTAAACAACATTAATTGAAAATATGGACGTTTAAATAAGCATATCAATAATAAATAATACTTACACTATCAATTTTTAACAGAAGAAGGTCCATTTTATCCAATGTGTTGCTTAATAATTTTAAGTCCCATCTCAAGAAACGTGGGAAAGCTTCAGTGCTTCATGGTCCAATTAAACAAGTGTGCTCACATAACCAATACTGCAAAAACATCATTATATGAATAAAAAGTAAAAATCAGTGTCAGATGCATCTGTTTAAAATTACAATATCATAAATACCAGTAATTGTTATACTTACCGGCAAAAGCATTGCACACCCACCAATGATTAGGTTATTGCAGGAACGTATCTGTGACAGTAGGTGATCTGAAATGTATTTGCTCTAATCATACTCAAATATCTGAGATAAATTTTCCAAGTACACAGTCAGGTGGAAAGACATGGAACCGTTTTGACCAGGTGCCAATAAGGAAGCCAGCAGATAGCAGTGAGTTAATCGTACAACATCATCTACACTTAAAGTGTCATCATCATTAACAATTGTCTTTAACTTATCGTATATAAAATGTTTGTACAAAAAAAACTGGCCATTCTTTCCCTTCATCTCTGCTCCAAAACAACGTTCTATCCATGGGGGCAGTTCATAGTTCTTGTCTGTAAGCGGTATTGGAATAGGTCCTCCAATAATTCCAAAAACAACCGTTACATCAATGCTCCGTACATGTACTTCTTGTCCGCTAATAATGAAGCACTCTTTGTAAACGTCAAAAGTCCGCAATATGTCTTGAATATCTCCTTCATTCTTGTTACACTTGCTTTTCCAGATCTCATGATTTGTTGTTATCAATGCATTTATAAGCAGCCAGAAAGGACTCATCCTTAGACTGTCTATGTGAACAGCTTTGAAACCAATTGATTTCAAGTCCTTCATTGAACTCTTGAGATTGCTCCTATAATATGTTGTGTTTGGCTTAATCTCAACATGAACTGTAGAGTAATTATTGTTATTATTATTTATTGAATGGGAAGAAATATGAGAAACATATGCAGTAATATGTGGGGACTTCATACCAAATGGATTCCTTGGCCTTTTTGTTTGGTTTTGTGATGTGCATATTTTCTCTTTCCCTTTTCTTGTACACTTACCACCAACAGTCTCGGCTGTTTATGCAAATATAATCCCAATTCATGAATAAGATACATTAAAAGGATCATGTTTTCATGTCATTATGAAATCTATATTTATACCTGTAGATAAGCTACCTGATGCACTTTTTTGAAGCTTTTTACCTCTTAGAACCTGATGCACTTTTTTTATGCTTTTTATCTAACTAATTATTTGTGCTTTGAGTCTCATATGTTCACCCCTTCTATTTTCATTTTCTTTTCCTACTTTCTTCTTTGTGGTGGAAATTAATTTGAATCTGAATTAAAAACTCACTAACGAAAACGAAGAACATAACTTATTTGACAAAGACAACAGTTTTGGAATCTTTCATTTGACCTTTTTTAACAAACACTAAAGCAAACTTTTAACTTAAAACAATGACACTTATATTCCTTACATAATTTTTGTCTTATTAGGCTTATAACAATATTAAACAAATGAATTCTCAAACAAAGTTCATGCTATTCAGAGACATTCCTGTACCACGATTTATGCAGTTAGGTTTTGGTTTACAAAGTATAAATACTCGTAAAAAAGGAAAACATTTCTTACCTCTTTTCCGCAACTTTTCGTCTTTTCCATTAGATCCACTGATACCAACTTTCATTGAGCATTTAATTGGAGCCCTCTGTTTTTTGTCGTTCTCTTTCACCATAGCAGCACATTTCCTGCAAATTTGCACCGATATAAATAATCGTTCGCAAAACCCTAATTCAAACTTTCCCAGGCGAAAATGAAGAAACCTTAAACATAAATTTAATATAAATATGCAACAATACACTAAGTACTAACCAATCTTCAAGATTTTTGAATGTGATTTCTATAACTGTTCAGACCTATATCAGAACCCAAGTTCGGAATGAAGAATAATGATATGTAAACTTCAACAAATTTGAATTGAATAATATTTGGAATACCCAGGGAAGAGTGTAAACTTAAATCTCAGAGAACTGTGATATGATTGACGTGATTAGGAGGGAAAAATGGCATGTTGGGTTATGTGCAAACCTGGTTGATAGTTTCTGAGATGTAGGGGTATAATCGTCTTTCTGCACTTACGTTTGTACTGCGTGGGAAACAATTTTTTTGTCAATGAGCATGCAGCAAATGAACATTCTATTTTGTACCCTGTAGCATGTTTCCCTTATATTTTTTTATTTTATGTTCTACATGTAATTTCTTTTAATACTTATTTCCATTATAATTATTTTATTTATCTTATATTTAAGAAAATTTAATTTCTTTTTTTATGTACTCCCTTCGTCTCAAATATTTATTTTCACTTTTAATTTTCGTCCACCTTCCAAATTTATTTTTATTTTCTTTTTAAAAAAATATTATTTTATTATCTCACTCATAAATAATTACTTTATTTTTTAGTGAAGCCCACAATTATTTTACACTTATACTTGTCATTTTAATTTTCGTCCGCCTTCCAAATTTGAAATTATGCATTAAACCACCCCATTTTAATTGCTGATTTTTTTTTTCAAATTTTTTTTTCTCTATAAATTATTTTTATTAGTTTTATTTATTGTTAGTTCCTAAGTAAATTTTTAATATTTTTTAAATAATAATTAATATGTGAAGATATTTTTGATAGAACCGTTAATGAGGTGATTGAAAAATTCCACTAGTTATAGTTGTATATATTACATGTTTGACCTAGTAAAGGAATAAAATATTTACAAGATCAATTTAAATTAAATCTTGATTTACTTAATATACACGATATTAAATAATATCCTTAATATTGTTTGAGTTTTTTTATTTGTGACGTCAATTTTGAGTTTATTTATTCTAGAGTTTTTAAGAAAATAATTTGCTTAAATGACGATGAAGTAATTATTAATTAAAAAAGTTAAATAAAACATTTATTAAAAAAATTTGCTAACATTTCTCGACAAAGCAAGATAGTGTATACACATAATAGTAATAATTAATAAATTTGAATTCATCGTGAACTCGGGTTTATACAAATTTTTGTATGATAATAATATATAAAATGAGTTGGAATAATTGTGGGGTCCACTAAAAAATAAAATAATTATTTATGAGTAAAATAATAAAAGAATATTTTAAAAACAAGAATAAATTTGAGGGACAGACTAAAATTAAAAGTGGGAATAAATATTTGGGAAGGAGGAAGTACATAAAAAAATTTAAATTTTCTTAAATAGAAGATAAATAAAATAATTATAATGGAAATAAACATTAAAAGAAATTACATGTAGAATATAATTATTTTATTAAAATTACTAAAAATACATCGTATCATGGGCCAGCATTCCCTGCTGGTTTGGGTGCCCAGCAGAGGATCCGCTCCCTGCCAGATCAAGTGTTTTCATGAATTTTATTTTATAAATCAGTTAATATTAAGATTTGCATATTTGCAGATTTTCTCAAGATTATGCCGATTTGAGTAAGTGATCATGATCAGATTGAAATCGGATAAATCGTGCATTTTGCCTCTCTCCTAACATAGTTTTCACTTTCATTCACAGTATTTCCAAATTTATCTTCGAGAAAATCAACAGTTCAGATTAAATAACCTCAGTATCAGGTATTAAATTGAATAATCTGTGTGTTTTAGTTTTGCTACTTACCCTCTGTGCCCCAAGTGTTTCGTTTAATTTTATTTTATAAATCAGTTAATATTAAGATTTGCAGATTTTCTCAAAATTATGCCGGTCTGAGTACGTAATAGCATTCTCTTCACTAGCATCACATCTCTGCCCTCTGTCGTTGTCCACATTTCCTATTTTATATAACCAGTACTGTATTCATCGCACCGTTGGCGCCGCTCATTCCCAGGTAACTTATCTGGTTTGTTTCTCAACTTTAGTGAAAAACCTCAATTTACAAAATATGGATTTAGAGTACTCAATTTTAGTATATGCCATCAGGTATTAAATTGAATTATCTATGTGTTTTAGTTTTGCTGCTCAATCTTTGTTCCCCATCAAGTGTTTCATGAATTTTGTTTTATAAATCAGTTAATATTAAGATTTGCAGATTTTCTCATAATTATGTCTTTGTCCACATTTCCTATTTTATATAACCAATGTATTCCTCGCATCGCCTTTCTTACGCACTGTTGACGTCACTCATTCCCAGGTAACTTGTCTAGTTTATTTCTCAACTTTAGTGAATAAACTTAATTTGCAAAATGAGATTTAGAAAACTCATTTTTTAGTATATAATATGCAATATAAATTGATTGAAGAACTTCAGGAGTTCTCATCTACTTATCAATACATTTGTGTCCCAGATTTTTATTTTAAATATTACCAGCTTATTTGTCATTTCAATGTCTGAAAAACTACCACGTGTTGATCATTGATTAATTGAGATCAATAATATATCTCTTATTTACAATGGTGGGTAATAGTTAGACCATTTGCGATTTTTGAGATACGAAGTTGACAGATTAATCCATGATTAGTGTTTCTATCTCTTTGAAAATTAAATATGCTGACGCTAAAAAATATGAAGTGAAAAAAGTCATTTTGGGGTTCATCAAGTTTCATTGTTTATGAAGCTTTTTGTACATGATTGAAAAGAATTCTTGATCTTAGGTCTATTACATAGTTTATTAGTTACATTGATGTATTTTCTTTTTACCAGGATTTATTATACCTTCCTGTGAAGAACGTTATCCTTCCTGATTCAGAAGGTGAACGTGTTGCAATAAATTATTATTCAGATGACTAGCGTAGTAATAGTGTGTAGGAATAATTCGAAAATAATATATTTTCCAAACCTCAAAAGACAAATGCCAGGAGCAAAGGTACTATGAGTTTTAAATTCTTTGGCATATTGAAGTGTTGGAATTGGCATTTTGTTATGGGAAATAGCCTTAATATGTTAGTGTTGCATTGGAACCGATATTTGTAATAGTTGTGTTCAAATTATATCAAGCATGATGTTAATTCATTTTTTACTTTATTTAATTGGGTCGTTTACCTTTTTTCGTGAATTTGTAGAGGAACTAGATGTCTTGAATGTAAAAGATTTGCATCGAAAGTGAACCTGGTAACTGCAGAACTCGAAGAATTCTCACTTCTACTAAATAATACATTGAGAAATTGCCATCAGATCTTTATCTGAAGATCTTTTGCTGGTTGGATCATCAAAATCTTGCAGCTGCTAACATGGGTATATATGTTCTAAATTTCAGATCTTGATTTCAATTTCGGATTTTTTTCAAAATTTTTGTTGTTTTCTGTTTTGGGTGAAAGGGATTTTATCACTAATTTCGAATTTTTTCAAATTGTACATATCTGTGTGTGTTACAATTCTGCTGACTTTGATGAAAGGGATTATGATGATCCAATAAGTGTAAATATGTGTGCTTGATCATTTGGGTTTAAAAGAAATTATGACATATAACAGATTGAGTTACCCTTAGGTGGTGGTGTAAGGCTTGCTGGAAAATGGGAGGTCGTTATACTTAAAAGCCTATTTTACCAAATCCACATAGGAAATCAAGATAACTGAGGATTGACAAATATTGACGGACATGAGAGGGCCATAATTGCGGGAGTATTTTGAGATAGGAAAAAATATCAGAGATATCAATTTGGTGGATGCTGCCGATGATTGGTAGCCCTCTTGGACCTAGTATACGACGTTCATTATTTGCTCGGCATTTATTTTGCATTAAAATGAGAAAAACGAAGAGGATAATTTAAAGGGCTATGAGGAAATGAAGCAGAGGCATAATTTTGGGGATTGAAGATTAATTTGTGATGTTGTGCAATGCAATTTTGTTGATAGAGTGTTGTCACATTAGTTAAAAGGCGAATCTTTCGTGAGGCTTTTGACGCCATGTTTTCAGTGTGAACCTATAAATTAATGTCCATCATAATTTAAGAATGGGTAAATACATTGATCACAGATAATTTTTTTAGCCATTTAAAAAAAATAAATAACATGTACTTGAAAGAGCTCTTCCAATAATGTGGGGAGTATTTGATCCCTTTAAATAAGGACCTTTAGCATGCTACTTATTCCTCTCAAATTATAATACAAATTATTTCTTGTAAAACAGTAATATAGGATTAAAATTTTGGCAGTAATATATAATTAAATTTTTGGCATGTAGTAAATTTTAAATGTGGTATTCTGTTGTTTGGTACATTTCAACATGTTATTGCCTCTTAGGAGACTTTTTAGTAGAAATAATTTTGATAGAGTTTTTAAGGAATCTCATTCGATTCAGCCTTTTAGTAGAAATAAGTTTTGCAGACTTGTAAGGAACCTAAAAATGAAATAAGAGACATATTTTAATACCTTATTTCCCCTTCGCAAGTTGACCATATTTACTATCTTTATGGTATTTAACTAAGATATAGTTATGTTGATTATTCAGAAATTTCTTGAGAGTTGGCGTGTTTAAATGAATTAGGAGTAGTTGTTTCACTTTATTTCTTAATGTGGGTGTTGAAATATTTGATCTTGATTTAGATTCTAGACATGTTATACATGTATATCTGTCATTCTATTCAGATTATTATATGACGCTTGTAAGAGACAATTCCTAAGCAGTTTGAAGAACTATTTTTAACTCAAAGAGCATAAAGGATTAAAAGGATCATATAGACTATTAGAAAATGCATGGGAATTTTAACATGTATTAATAAATTAAGAGTAGTTTCAGTTAACATCTTAACGTGGGTGTGAAAATTATTTGATCTTGAGCCAATTCTATTCATGTTCTTAACATTGTATTCCTATATATTTGTCATATTCTTCAGATTATGGATCGCTTGAAGAAGATGATCACATCGAATGGGCAGCTTATACGGGTTCCGACCTCCTCGATTCTAAGAGGTAAAAAGACTTTCAATTTTTTAATCATGCTATATAATCAGAATCGATTCTGGCTCATCCTTATAATGACTTTTATAAATATATTTTTGAAACTATTTCAATTGTTTACATTAAATTTTTCCCGTTCAGGATTAGTTCAAGATAACAAATATATTATCTGTAATTCTTCACGTTTTAGAGCTACATCAACATGTATTTTATAATTGAGCTTCTAGCAAGAATATGCATGGTTGCTAGCATGCCTTCAAAAAAACAGGGGCAATGGACAGACTGCGGAGGAACATCACATCAGTTCAAGCAGCGAATTGAGGTTGGTGGATAGTAGCACTTTTAGGATAAATATGTAATGATTTTAATAACTGTTGATACTCTTTATTGAACTGAGTGTAATCTGCATGCAATCTAGGTGATGGGGTATCACAAATACAAGTGTGAAGATTTAGTTTAAAAAATTGATCCTCTACAAAAAGAACGGGAAGTGATAAAGTCTTTGAGCTTCATCTAACTTTGAATATTTTAAAAAATTATTTTCCATTATATATGTAATTCCAAGCCAAATAACAAACGCGTTATGTCTTGCATGATTCAGACTCTGTGTGGGTTAACTCAGGGATTACAAATATCATCCCTTGCAACACTAAAATTTTGAATGGCATATTGATAAGGATTGATGTGTCTTCAGAATGGCATCAATAATGGAGAATCACCGCTGGAAGAAGAGGGATGTAATATTGGACAATTACTCATTTTCATTGGACATTTAGCTATTCTTAGTATCTTGGCAAGAGGACGATGGAGTTTCAAAATTTTATATTAATTGTGGAAGGAAAAAATATGTGTACATTTTTAACATGAAAAAATATAACTATCAATTTTTTTAACATAAAAAATAGATACATAAATACGAATTAAAAAAAAAATTGGGAGAGATTCGTGAAAAATGTCTACTTATATTTATTTTATTTTATATAAGACTTATTTAAATGTATAAAATTTATATTTTTTCAAATCAAAACAAGAATATTGAAAAAATTTCAAAATAATCCCTTGCATTGCACGGGCAAAATCTAGTATATAATAAATCGTGATGAGTTATTGGTACTAGATTAAAGTGCTTTTAACGAGGATTTTATTGATATAAGAAAAATTACCACTTAGGTACAATACACTAACAATTTTTATCACAAGATACATTCAATATTATTCTTTTCCCATCATGTACAATACACTAACAAAGAATTTTGAACTTGTGAATGGAGCTGACAATTTTTGCCAAGCCCGACGGACCAGTCCAACCTACCCAAGATTTGGACTGGATTGGGCTTAAAATATGATGGCCCAAAAAATTGGACCGTTTTAGCCCGACGGGCCGTGGGCAGCCCATTTGGCTCGATAGAATTTTAATTTATTAAATAATCACTACTATAGTTTGGAGCTTGCATAGCTCTAGTTAGAGAGCTCATTGGCAAATGAGCTCTAAGTATATACGAAAATTTAAAAAAAAAAAAGAAAAAAATTTTTACATAGCGGTTAAAAACCGCTTTAACAAAAAAATATTTTTTTTAAATATAAAAAAATATGAGAAAGCGGATCAAAACCGCTATAAAGAGTTAAAGCGGTGAAGAACCGCTATACTTTAAAACGGTTTATTCAAAACAATTTAGCTTTCTAAGAATGATATATAAAAAGTTAATCCTTTTCTTTTTCTTCATTTTCAGCTTTTAATTATATATTACTTTGTTACTCTGTTTTCTTCTCTAATTCTTACAGTTGCATTAATTGATTTTCTATTTAATTGTTTATTATGATTTTTTTATAATACAATCAATTTGTTTCATTTCACAAACTGATACTAATGTTTGAAAATTATAATTTTTCATTCTCTTTAAATTTTGTTTTTTTTTACCTCAAAATCATGACATCAAATATTAGCCGAACGGATAAAAATAGCACTAAAAAATATAATTTTAAAAAAAAAGACCTTAGAGAGCCGTGAGTAACTGCTATGTAAGATGAATTCTGGGACTGCAGTTGAGAACTGATTTCTAAGTGCTTTTTGGAGAGCGGTTTTTTAAACGCTTTCTAAACTTAGATAGCTTTGGCTTGGAGAGCTCTTTTAACCGCTCTCTAAGCGGAAAAATAAGAGCTCTCCAAGTTTTTTTTCTGTACTAGTGAATTTTTTAAAGCTCAATTAATTGATTATTAGAGCTATAGTTAATTTGAAAACCCTCCTCATTCACCATTGCAGTCGTTGTTAACATAAGTAATTTTTTGGGAATTTTTTTTCTATCTCTCTATCTTTTCAGATATATTCAAATTAGTAATTCAGAACTTTTTTCTATTAGATGATATTTTTCTGACTTATTAAGCTATATATCGTTTTTTGCTTATTTGGTATTTGTGTGGCTATTCCTATTTTATATGCTCAACCTTAAATTGTAATGTTATTTGGATTGATGATATGCTATTTGTTATTAGTTGATTTAGATTGAGAAATTTGATTAACTAATAGAACTTGAGTACATTACCCAATTTATTATGAGCTTGAGAGATGATTAATTTATTGGGAGAGAATTTAATGATCTTATGTGTTATTTTGGGTTGCAACAACTTGTTAGGTAGCAATACAAGTTTGTATATTGTTTTCTTTGGGTTAATTGTATTGAAAAATTAATTAGTCCTTCTTAAGTGATTATCCTTATAGGAACAACACAATATCATTTGAGTGAGTCTTTACCTGTAAATGGATTTCTAGTATTGCAAATGCCTTGGAACCTATTTTTCTTTTTTTTATCGTTATTTGTCTATTTTTGTGAGTTAAATTGCATGAAACTTTTTGTTTAATCATTTATTTGGTTGTTATTTCTATTTTCTTGCTAGTGACATTTTTAGTAGGTAATTTAGAATAGCTTAAGTTCAAAAACACTTTTAATTAGGTGATTTTCTAAAAAGAACGAAGCCATCTCATAATAATTTTATACTAACATTTTCTCGTGGAATCGACTCATATTTACCATCCTACAATTGACACAGTACACTTACGGTTATTTAGTTTATGTATTGAGAAATATCGAACAGGGGTTCATGAAGTTTAATGTATTACATTATTAGAATAATGTAATATTACTTTTCTAGAAAAGTTTTTTTTTTAGTGGGAGAGGCATTTTAGGTGCTGAATCATTTTGGAACTGAAATAATCACTCTCTGTCAGATCCAAGTGGGAGTAATTTAACGTGATTTTTTTGTAGATGATATTTACCCATTTAAGATCACATAGATTTTCATGAGAGTAATCATCTTGATAATATGTCACATTTTCATTCCAGCAAAACACTAGAAAATATCTGTGGCACCATGAATTTCAGAAAATAGGACATGTCTTTAGTGGATGAGATTGTGTCTACATACATTCGATAGGTTATATCTCATATTATAAAAGGCTAGTGAAAGAATGCAATAGAAGATGATATAGAAATGATGAGATCAAATCAAGTCTTGAAAGTTGTAGACATTTTCAAGGGCACATAATATTTGGAAATAGTTGAATTATTGAATAATTAGTAAAACCAATTTGATTTTAAGCAAGAAAGTAGTATTCACTCGATAGAAAAAGAATATACTCAATAATGGGTGTATTAAATTTTTTTTATAGTGATATCTACTTCGATTCGTCAACTTTTAGCTAAAGTGTCTTTTTAGACTTACATCTAAGTTGGACATTTAATTCATTTACTCAAATGAAGAACTAGAGGAAGATATCTACTTATTACAATATGTAAGATTTATTTTTCTAACATGAGATTAATGTTTGTAAATTGAAATAGATTTATTTATGAACTTATCTATCCTCACTTGAAACTTTATTTTAATGATGCATCTTATATCTTTGTTAATGATAGACAAAGATTACTGTATTTTCTGTTAAATGATCCAACACGATTTTATAATTCTATATTTTATGTTGATACATTGTTAATTAAAATTTGTAACAATGAGTATTTTCTAGTGAAAAAATTCGTTGAGTTTGCTCGAAGAAATTACTTGGATTGTCTCAAGAAATATATGAAAAGAGACTTCTAAGAACAATTCAGAATGAATATTAAAAATCTGTGAATACTCATATTGTAAAAGACTAGCCATTAAACTGTGATAAATGTCCAAAAACTCTAAGATAAAATGTTACATATCATATTAAATGAAATTGGAAGTCTAATATTGGTAAAAATTGTGCATGTATCGAGACAATTATTGAGTTATTTGTCTTGGTTAATAGATATCAATTATTCTGAATATACACTAAAAGATAGTGTAAGGAATTTATCTGAAAGTACGATAGATTATTATTATCTCAAGGAGATAATTTAAAGCTAAAATATTTTAAAGACTTGTATTGGAATAATGATGATTTATACTAGAATAAATCAATTTCTGGTTATGTCTTATTGGCTATTGCTATTAGTAGAGCAATTTCATGATTTGTAAGACATTGTTTTCTATGAGAATCGAACTTGTGGTATGTGCATCTCCGATACAAGTGAAAGATTGGTTAAAAAGTTTCTTAAAACATTTAGGAATATCAAGCAGTTTAGTGGGGCTATAGTAATAAAAAAAACCCACCCCCAATTCCATTAATTCGTTCCCGAAGGGAATCGAACCTAGGCCACCTACTAAAGTGAGGAGCCCAATGGCTAGGTGAGGCCATATGTATGGTTAGGATTGAAGGAGACAGTCTCCAATAAATTTTGTTTATCGATTGAAATTGATACAATTATATTTATTTATTATTAAATGAATGTTGTGGTAGTACTGAATGAATGTAAAAGTATTTTTGAACTAATTTGATTACGTAGGTAACGGGAGAGTTTGCCTCGGAGAAGACACTGGAACTAGATGTTGGTGTACCAATTTTTACAGAGTTGTGTATGTGAAATCGGTACAAGATAGCATGATATCTCCTAAATCCGCAACAGCTATCATCTTGGCTGGAAAATTGTGTATAAACATGCTTGAATATGAGGAAATGAGATAAGTCATAAGTTGTGCTAGTATTCTGTTTTTTTTTGCATTAATTTGTGATCAAAAAAATATACAGGTGTATTTTCATCTATATACAAATTTCAATCTCATGATCTAGTGATTGAGAATGTTGAGGAGGGAAACTCTAGTTTTGATCAACTGCCTGAATAAGGATTCTAGTTCTTGTTCAAGAGATAGAATGGTTGAGTCCATCTCTTTTATGTGATTCAACACCTCCTCGTTTTCTTGGCTCTGTTGCAATAACGAATCAACCCTGTCGAATTCATTCGAAAATGTGGGTGATGCTTTCTTGGAATGGATCAGCTTTGACCACCCACTCTTCTTTCCTTTCCCCTGTGTGTAAGACATCAATGACTCCAGCACGGCGAAGGCAGCTGATTCTGCGTCTTTTAACATGGATACAACACTCGTTTCTTCCTCCTCCACCTTACTTGTACAACTCCTCAGACTTTTCAAACAATTCTGGATCATTTTCTTTGACTTCCTTCTGGAGATGAGGTAAGCATTGATGCCATTGGCGTCCTTTCTCCTTATGGAAGACAGGAGATCTCGTAAATTTTGCTTGGTGAGTGAGATGACATCTTTGACTCCACTGCAAGCATCCAATAGCTTAATGTAATCATCTAAAATTGCCTCTGAAATGATCTGTTGATTATGTGGCTGCAGAAGCAAATCATCGGTGCTGTTGTACAAATTTGTAAGGCTGTTTACTCTGCTGTTCATTGATGAAAGCGATGAACAAGCAGCCTCGGAAGATCTCAATCTGGACAGGTTCTCATCAAATTGAGAAACAACGGGATTTGGTGCAGAGGGCAGGCTAAGAGAGCGGCGGGTCTTTGATCTCAGAGGGGAGAGAGCCATTGTTCTTTTTCTTGGTGAAAAGTGAGGCTTTGAATTGAATTAATTTGAGATTGAATGAAGAAAGTTGTGATATCTCCAGCAGCATGCATTTTCTCAATTTATATAGGGGGAAGCAGGCACAAGGAATCCATTGATCTGTACAATCGATAATTCTGGCGATGTCTATGCAATGTCTCCCACCATTTGAACCCCAAATAAGTTTATATAATTTCAAAATGCATGCCGTTGGTTGATCAGTATTATTAGCTATGTTGTCTCCCAAGAGACAATTGGAATCTTGGTATTATTAATTTATATATGGGCTGCTGTGTGAGCACATGATGATTATTAAGTTTGATCACAATCCATGCATGCATATGATAATTGGCATCTCCAGCAAATCATGTAACCAAAATGAGATGAAAAAGATTAGACTTACGTGCAACAAATTGGTATTAAATTGCCCAGACTAGCTAGCTGTAAAAAGAGGTCGTTCATCGTGTGGAATTATAAATTATGTTGCGTCCTTGGTTCTCCAACTAACGCGGTGGCCAGCAAAATAAGGGAGACATAGACTTCATAATAATACAGGCAACTAGTGAAGTGAAGACAGGTGGTTTAGCACGAAATATATAAATTAAGCTCTTGTGTTATGAGGATGGGAAGCATTCCGTAGGATTTGAATCTAGATTGTATATATCACAGAAGAATCTTGATTCCTTTGTCCCTTTTACCAAGCTTATATATGTAAGAGTTAGAATTTGTCCAGAGGCATAGCTTTTTGGCCTCAAAGCTTCAAATGAAGGCACAAAAGCACGATCAATTGAAATTTGTGGAGTGGAGCATGCAAGATACTGGGGAAGAGCGGGAGTACATCTTGTTTAGTGAGTTGAAAGAGTGCATGGGTTTGAGTGATTTATGGACTTCATTACCTTATGTCTGGTCAAGTTAAGTGCAAGATGTATGTCTGCATTCAGATACTCTGAATAATAGTCATGGATGATCATTTTCAATATCCTTCCTTCAGACATACAATGCCGTGCTTATCCTCAAAAGAATCAATGTGATTTTTTCAAGATGTAAGAAGCTAGCATTACGGTCACCTTTTTTATGACAATGTTGTTTTGCTTCTTGTCTCCAAAGCAAAATCTGTTTCTCCTTCGCAAGCAAAATTGAGCCATGCGCGGAGGTGAAATAGCTCCTCTTTCACTTGAGCAGACATGAAGCCTGGCTGAATATCTTCTATCACATCAGTTATTTTTCTTTTTAAATCTTTGCATTTTACGCCAGAGTTTTGGATTGAAGGGAGTTGATATCAGGGGAATAATTGTCCCCCTTAAGGAAGACAGGAGCTCTCGTAAATTTTGCTTTGTGAGTGAGATGAGATCTTTGACTCCGCTGCAACCATCCAATAGCCTAATGTATTCGTCTAATATTTGCTCTGAAATTATGTGTTGATTATGAGGCTGCAGAAGCAAATCATCAATGCTGTTGTACAGATTTGTAAGGCCATTTATTCTGCTGCTCATTGATGAAAGCGACGAACAGGCGCCCTCTGATGATCTCAATCTAGATAAGTTGTCATCAATTTAATTTGACACAGATAGCATAGGAGGGATACTTGTGAATCCAGATGAATATCACATTAGTTGACTGCAGAATTGTGAGTCCTCCTGTCCCTTTCACCCGGCTATATGTAAGACACAGAATTTCTGCGGCGTAAAGCTTTTGAGGTAGCTTATATATGTTCATCATTGTCTTAAAGAATAAACAAAATAAAAGCTTCAAATATAGGCACAGGAACGACATATTTAGAGGTCATATATGAGGGACTATGTGCCATAAATTGTAATGAAGTCTAATGGCCATCAGTTGACACCAATCAGTGGATTAATCACTTGTATTTTTTTAATTCAAGTTTCATACATATAAAAGTTTCGATTTGGATACATATTAATGGATAAGGAGATAAAAAGTTTTGTGGTCCCATAACTTATTGAGTGTCCGATTTTGGTCCCAAAATTTTTAACTTTTCAATTTTGGTCCCGTAATTCTCTGTGTTTGTCAAATTTTGGTCCCATTTTTACCGAAAAATGTAAATAATGTCATTTTCTGCCATGCACAACGCATGTTTTGGTTGAATTTGGAATTTTTCTGGCACTCTTGCTGACTTGGGTGCCAAATAATTAATCTTTTTATTTATTTTGTATTTTTTTACTTATTTTTTCTAAATAATAAAATATCAGCAAGGATAATGAAAAGTTCCAAATTCAACCACCATGTGCACGGTGCATGACAAAAACAATATTAATTTCATTTTTGTGATAAAAATAGGACCAAAATTAGAAAAACTCTAAGAGTTACGGGACCAAATCAAAATAAAAAAGTTAATTTTTTTGGGACCAAAATTGGACAAACACTAAGAGTTACGGTACAAAATTGAAAAGTTAAGATTTTTGGGACAAAAAACGGACACTCAATAAGTTACGGGACTAAAAAACTTTTTTTCACATTGAAAATGCAATAATATAGTTTCATATCCAAATATCCAGATTATACTGAGGATGA
>JAPKLY010000038.1:278471-364527 GCA_026898435.1 Prunella vulgaris
TCAAGCAAATTGAATATGAGAGGGTCTCCTATACAATATTGCACGGTGCCATATAAGCCAAAAAAGGAAAATTTTGAAAACTCGCAGGTCAATAGGGTCAAAGTAACAAAATTCGCGGATCTTGAACGGGTCGGGTCGGATTTGGACAATTTTCAAATTTCAGGATTTTCGCTTCCAGTTGGTGATACTGTATGAGTAAATTTATGTTACTATAAGGTCAAATGTGTACTATTATAAGAACAAATGTTGGTTTTTTTTATATATATTCATTTGTTTTTTAGAATACAAACATGTTAATACAATGTAAGATCAATATGTGTATTATTATAAGAAAAAATATTATTTTTTCATAAATATTTATTGATTTTAATAGAAATTATTATTTTTTAAGATGTAGTAGCACACATTTTGTCTTACAGTGGTATACATTCTGGGACTTTCGAGATATAATAACACATGTAAGGTATTATTACATTAACAACATATTATCAACATAAAATCAATAAAAAATAAAAAATAAATTAAGAAACACATAATTGTTCTTATAAAAATATATATTATCCTTATAGTTACTTTAAAAGTACAAAAAATTAATTTTTAAGATGTAGTAGCACACATTTTGTTTTACAGTAGCACACATATGTTCATGTGGTATACATTTTGGGAGTGACGAGATAGTAACAAATGTAAGGAATTATTACATTAACAACATATTATCAACATAAAATTAATAATAGAATGAAAAATAAATTAAGAAACACATATTTGTTCTTGTAAAAATACATATTATTCTAATAGTTACTTTAAAAGTACAAAAAATTAACTTTTTAAGATGTAGTAGCACACATTTTGTCTTACAGTAGCACAAATATGTTTATGCAGTATACATTCTGGACGTGGCGAGAATTTTCCTTAAAAATTTTATTAGATCCGCGAATTTTCATTTGGAGATATAGCACGGGTCGGATATGATTCAATATTGCATATTAGACTTTGTCATTGAATATATATATATATATATATATATATATATATATTATGTCTTTCTTTTTTTTTCTTTTTTGTAAATCCATAAACATATGTAATAATCCTAGCATGAAAAAAATAAATTAACTTAAACCAACAATTAATATTGTATAGTTGAGAAAATTAGGAATTTTTTAAAATAATTTTATTTTACTGATAGAAAGATTTTAAATATATCTGTTTCTCTAAAAGATTTTTTCAGCTAGCTAGCAATTAGAATAAAAAGATTACATCTTTAAATGAAAAAACAATTATTCATCTTAACTTGAGGATTATACAGTTAACCAAATACAATTTCAACATTTATACTCATAATAAAAAAAAAAAAATTGTCTTACATGCTGTAAGCAATTAAAATTGATTGCCAAAGCAAAAAAAATAACATGTTAAAATAATTTATTATTAGGAATTTAGATAAATTTAATTCTTAAATAATAAATTCATTTGGGCCTTAAAAACCTAATAATTTAATTGGGCCTCAAAAGCCTAATAAATTAAATTGGGCCTCATAAGCCTAATAAATTCAATTGAGTCTCAATAGCCTAATAAATTCAATTGGACCTCTAAAGTCCAATTAATTCTTCTGAATTTTTAAAGTCATCAAGCCCGATCTTTAAAAAGCCCATGAAATCAAATCTTCACAAATATCCTTGAAGATTATCAAATCTTCACAAATATCCATGAAGATTATCAAATCTTCACAAATATCCTTGAAGATTATCAAATCTTCACAAATATCCTTGAAATCTGAGATATTTTGTAAATATTCCCAAATCATATCTTCCGGCCCATCAAATCTGGCCTACAAATCTAGAATTCTACACCTATAAATAGGGTCTCATTATAGTCATTTTCATTCACAATAACATCTACAACAACAAGGAGTCAAGAAGATCAGAGCTTAGAGAGAAGCATCAAGATCCAAGACTTCGGGCATCTTCGAAGATTCAAAGGCGTTCTTCACGATCTTCAAGAGCGTTCTTCGAGTTCTTCATCAACAAGACGTTTTGATCCGGGATCACGGTGTGAAGTCTCCGGTCGACGTTCTTCATCAACATCGGCGTTTGATTAGAAAATACGACGCGAAGCCCTCCAATCAACGACCATCCATAAGTCTTCAACAACGACAACAACAACTCAACAAATCAAGACTCGAAGAGAAGAATCAGAGGAATACATAGAGATTGGACCAAGTCAATCGCTTGATATTTTTATATTTATATTCTTTGTAATTTTCAATTTTCACTTTATTAATAAAGATTTATTAATATTTGTGAAGAAAAATTTGCAGGTTACACATGCATAGTGGCAACAAGGTGTGTGTATAAACGACAACTAATAGGCATTTTCTTCGAACAATAAATCAAGCACTTTCACAATTTTTTTTTTATAAATCAAGCAACAAAAAGTGTATGAAATAGTATATTAAGAATCTAAAAAATTCTTGAATGATAAGAAAATACAAATATATTAACTTTGTTACAAGATCATGCATGGTATTATAGTAATAATTTTATAGTAATTGTTACAAAAGGAAAATTTTCATTTGCACAGTAAAATAAACATTCACATATTTCATGAGATTTCGCTAATAACTTAAAAATTAAGGAAAATTTTCATTTGCACAGTAAAAATAAACATTCACATATTTTATGAGATTTCGCTACGCTTAAAAATTAGGTAAAATCTCTGCGTACTTTTTGCATAATTCCAGGTGAGTTCATCTCTAAGAAATAATAACAACATTTTTTTTTTTTGCAGAAGTTTTTGTACGAATGAATGAAATATTTGGATGAATTTATTTATACTTAATATTTTGGGTGGCAATAAATGTCTAGTTACACCAATAGTGTAATATCATCTGTTATAACATATAGATAAAGAGTAATTAAGTTTCTTGTGCACATTTTCATGTGCAACTCAAGTGTATTTTTAAAAAGTTACATAAAATACTATTGAAAAGTCACACTTAATGCACGCAAGACTAATGCGTAAATAAATGACACATAGACATTGTGATTAACTAAAAACATGAGATGAATTTTGATATTAATTCATTTATATTAATTCTCTAATACCCTCTTATCCGTTGGTTGGATTATCTAGTACTCAATCCTCTGAGGAGAAGGTTCATTGAATGAACAATTTAATAAGGTAGAGTTGCTTTCAGCTTGAGTCAAAGCTCTGGTACCAAGAAATAATTCAATCTCATCTAAAAATTCGAATTTATAGATAAAATTGAAAATAATTAATTCATATTAATTCCCTTATAATTGACTTTTAAGATCACCTATTTTATTTTAATGTTTTTATTGCATGTTTAATTAATTTTAAAACACTACACATTAATTTGAGAATATCATTTGTACTATATGTGTTAAAGATAGTAAATCATGTGATAAAATATTAAAGTGGGCACAATTTATTTTTCATGCCACTGTTCCCTTTATATTACACATATCTCTTTCTGCATATATCTCTACATTTAATCTAATTCTACTAAAATTACACATAAAAGCATATTTCAATAATTTCATTCATTTATATTAATTAATATTTTTTTATAAAAATATTATTTTATCATTTAAACATTATAAACCAACTCCACCAAAAATAGGTTGAAAAATTATACGGAAAATAAAACTGGAACGGGGGAGTATTAGTTAATTTATTATACACTATTATCATTGAATAATATATTTTAATAAAATAAATATTATATCTAAAAATACATATGTAAATACGAAATGCAAAAGTTTCAGTAAAATTAGTTCACAATTGCACTTTGATTTTACTTAGTTACTGAAAAGTGAAAATTAATTTTATTCTATTGTGATTAACTAATTGTGCGGTGGTGAATTAAATTTCTTTAAACATGTATAATCATTATAGTTTTCTCAACAATTTTGTATTTATCCTTTCCAGTAATTGGATTGCATATATAACTGATTTCATACTCCATTTATCACATATAGATTAAAAATGAGACACTCTTTTATGCAATATTGGATATGTAATATTAACACATAGGAAGGTGGCAATTTTAATTCATATTATATTTTGCCTTTACTCAAATTTTGAATTTTTTAAATTTTATTATGTATTGATGAGCTAGATGTGTGGTGGTGAATTAATTTATTTTTAATCTATATAATCAATATATTTTTCAGTTGGTTGATTTTGTATTTATCCCTTTTAGTGATAACATGTCTGATAATAGATAAATTGAACTTTAGATAGGAATTGAGAAATGAAGCACTTGTCTATGCAGTATTGAACATGTAATATTAATACACATAATAAAAGGGGCAGAACTTTATCCAAAATATATACTTTGCTTTTATTCAAATAATGATAATTAATTTTATTGTTGTGATAGAGTTAATTGTTGGTAGTGAATTAATTTTCTTTCAATCTATATATCGTTATAATTTCCAATTGGTTGATTTTGTATCTATCCCTTCTAGGGGATAGGATAGCATTAATTATTTCTTACTCCATATACGTAACATAGATTAGGGTTACTTTAAAATAAAATTACTATCTTTTTAAACTGTAGCATAATCTAAAAATGTCTGAAAAAGTTGAAAATGTGTAAGTTATCGGATATAATTTTTTAAATTATATATATTTAATAGAACGAAAGCCAAAAATAAAGTTATAAGACGAATAAAATATTTCCCTGTATAATGTGGTACAAGTAAGTTGCACAAAGTTCATGAGTTTAATACGTTAGCAATTACGTAATATGAAGTTTACACACAATTTTGTACAAATTTATATGGATTTAAGATCTGTGCAAATTAATTTTCGTCCTTGGTCCATCTTAATTTATTTGAATATAATTAAAATTAAGTGACATGCGGATGCCTTACGAGTTCTAGTTTGTTTATTCTAGAGCGATTTTCACAATGCATGAATTCACAAG
The DNA here is from genome assembly GCA_026898435.1 of Prunella vulgaris. Taxonomy (NCBI): domain Eukaryota; kingdom Viridiplantae; phylum Streptophyta; class Magnoliopsida; order Lamiales; family Lamiaceae; genus Prunella; species Prunella vulgaris. Next base: position 283,426 of record JAPKLY010000038.1, read on the forward strand.
AGATATATTCCGAAGTTTAATTAATATATATGTCTAAGGTATAAATGTCTTTTACTTTATAGGTCTAGTCAAATTCGGATATAAGTGTGACTAATTTTCATGTGATGGAGAGGGTATATATATATATATATATATTAAGTCTCATGTGCACCAGGTGTGTTGAAAATTGTAATTTTTCCATATATGAAAATGAAGAGTTTTACAACCTTTATAGATGTGTATCCTCTAACTAACTTTACATGTAATGCACATGTAATTCAAATGCATAGTAAATGCGATCCTAATTCTGTTATGATAATTTAGATAAGCATGCAAATCTAACTAACGTGTGTATGATAAGCATGCAAGCCTGCATGTGTTGATTTACTCTAACATGCTCCCGAAGAATCTAGAGTGTGGGAAGAAAACCAATTTTGTCTCGAAGAAGGCAGAAACGAGTTGGAGCTAATGCCTTTGTAAACAAGTCTGCTGGTTGATCGGCAGAGGGAATGTATCTAACATCAAGAATGTTGGATTGAACCTTTTCTCTTATGAAATGAACGTCCACCTCGATGTACTTTGTTCGTGAGTGAAAGGCAGGATTAAAGGCAAGTGTTATCGCCCCTTGATTGTCACACCATAGTATGGATGGAGTAGTAACAGCAAAGCCAAGCTCCTTGAGAATTGAACTAATCCAAATAACTTCTGTAGACGCAATTGACAATGACCTATACTCAGCTTCCGTACTACTCTTGGCAACCACTTGTTGTTTTCTGGAGCACCAAGAGATGATGTTGCTTCCTAGCATCACACAAAATCCAGTAGTACTTCGTCTGTCATCAAGATTTGATGCATAGTCCGCATCCGCAAAAGAGTGCAACCTGAAATCAGAAACAGGAGAAAAACGTATGCCAAGATGTAATGTACCTTTAATATAACGAAGTATCCTCTTGCAAGCTTTCCAATGATTCTGTGTGGGTGCTTGAAGGAATTGGGTGAGTTTGTTTACTGAGAATGAGATATCTGGTCTTGTTAGAGTAAGATATTGAAGGCCACCTATAATGCTTCGGAACAAAGTTGGATTATCAAAGGAAGGGCTATCATTTGCTGAGAGAGGTAGACTAGGACAGATTGGGGTGGAACATGGTTTGCTGTTATCAAGATTGGCTTTGCAACGAATGTCTTTAGCATATTTGGATTGAGTAAGAAGAAGAGAATTGAGAGATGAGTGTGCTTCCAGTCCTAAGAAATAGTTAATGTTGCCCAAGTGTTTGAGAGAAAACTGAGTGTTGAGTGTAGATATTAACTCTGAAATGTACTTTGAATCACTGCCTGTAACAAGTATGTCATCGACATAGACTAGTAGGAGACAAACAAGATTCTTCTTGCGGAGATAGAACAAGCAATGATCAGAAGTTGAATAAACAAACCCCAAACTGATGAGAAACCTCTTCAAAGTATCATACCAGGCTTTAGGTGCCTGTTTGAGGCCATATAAAGATTTAACTAGCTTGCAAACATGATGAGGTTTAGAGCTATCAACAAATCCTTCAGGTTGTGAGATGTAGACAGTTTCATTCAATGTCCCATTGAGGAATGCATTGTTTATATCTATTTGCTGAATGCCCCAACCAAATGTAACAGCAAGACTAAAAACAATGCGTAGTGTCACAGGTTTGACTACTGGGCTGTATGTTTGGAAGAAATCAATACCAGCATGCTGTTGAAAGCCCCTTGCCACAAGCCTGACTTTGAATCTATCAACTGAACCATCCATTTTGTACTTTACCCTGAAGATCCATTTAGTAGATATGAGATTAATATCTGGAGAAGGTGGAACTAAATCCCATGTGTGGTTAAGAATGAGAGCTTTGTACTCAGAGTTCATTGCTGATAACCACTCAGGACATGCCAAGGCTTGAGAGACAGTGTCAGGTTCTGGAATAGGAAGAGAGGTTAGATAGGCTTTAGGCTTATGAATACCATTTTTTGATCTGGTGACCATAGGATGAGAGTTGGAGCTACGTGGTGGTAGAGGAATAGCTTGCTGTGTGTGTTGAGAGGGATCAGAATGAGAATTTTCAGAAGACACAGAAGATTGAAGCTGTCTGAGCTCAGTAGAAGAGTAGTCTGAAGTGTGTAAAGGGGAGTATGTAGAGGGAAAAGATGTATTAGATGGAATAGGAGACAGATCAGTAGCATGAGGTGTAGGATAAGGTAGCAAGGCTTTAGTACTTGCAGAGAAATGAGTAGAATGTGATAATGAAAATGATGGAAAAGGAAAATTTGATTCATGAAACTCTACTGTGTTTGAGATGTATATTCTTCCTGAAGAGTGAAGGCATCTGTATCCTTTATGAGATGGACTATATCCCAGAAAGACACACTTGGAGGATCTAAATTGGAGTTTGGAAGCATTGTAAGGTCTGAGAAATGGGAAGCATGCACACCCAAAGACTCTGAATGAATTGTAATCAGGATGTTTCTGGAATAAGGAATAGAATGGAGAGGCTTTTTATAAAGTTGGAGTGGGAAGAGAGTTTATAAGAACAGTGGCAGTGTGAAAAGCATTCCACCAATAAGACATAGGTAACTTGCTGTGAGCCAACATAGCTAATCCAAGTTCAATGATATGTTGATGTTTCCTCTCCACCAATCCATTTTGTTGATGTGTGTGTGGACAAGAATGCCTCATGTGAATGCCTTGTGCTTTGAACAAATTAGTCAGACCAATGAATTCGCCCCCATATCACATTGGACTGCTTTGACATGAGTATTGAATTGCCTTTCTACCAGATTGAGAAACTGAGGAAATAAACTAGCAACTTCAGATTTTAGATGCATGGGATATATCCAAGAATACCTTGTAAATTCATCCACCATAACAAGATAGTACTTATAACCCTCAACAGAAACAACTGAAGCAGGACCCCACACATCCGTATGTATAACATCAAAAGGTGCATTAGATGAGTGTGCAACTGAATGAAACTGCTTCTGATGCATTTTACCCAGAATACAAGGTTCACAAAAAGTATCAATACTGGAAGGAACTGAAACATTCAACTGATGTAAAACAGAAGATAGAGAAGCTTGACAAGGATGCCCAAGCCTTTTGTGCCAAAGTACAAATGTATCATCAGACACTTTATTGGAAGCAACATTACAACTAAACTGAGAAAAATCAGCAGCAACAGCAGGAGGTTGGGACAGATGGCTAATGTCCAGCTGGTAGAGTCCATGCTTAAGTATCCCTTTCAGAAGGACCTTTTGTGTTCTCAAATCCTTGACAACACAATGAGTAGAGTAAAACTCAATAACCGCATCATTATCTTTCAGAAATTGAGAGATGCTAACTAAATTTTTGGTAATATCAGGCACATGTAAAACCTTATCAAATACAACTGATTTTGAGTTCTGTAGGCTAGGAATATGAAATGAACCAACATGTTTAATGGGTACAGAATTTCCATTGCCAACAAGAAGAGCAGTGTTACCTTGATAAGGAGATTGAATGTGAAGATTGCTCAGCTGTGAAGTTACATGATTGGTAGCTCCACTATCCATGAACCAATCTGCATTAGAAGGCTGAGAGTTCACATTGTTAGAGTTATCATTAGAAACAGAAGCAACAAAAGATAAACCATGAGTAGTCTGATGACGTGGAGGCTGATAGTTTGTAGGCTGAAGATAGGTAGTAGTGTTGGCAATATTAGCCTGAACAGGACCAGTAGCAGGGGATACATCAATGCCTTCAAAAGAGTGATCAAACCTCTTGTAGCACTTTGTGGCAATGTGATTTGGTTTACCACAGAGTTGACAATAGATCTTTGGCTTGGAATTAAACCTGAACTTACCCCTTTGTTTACCATTCGAATGACCTCTACCTTGCACATTGGCAACATGTGTTGAAGGAGTGAAACCAGTAGATGTAGAACCAAGTGTAGTAGAAGATGAATGTTGTTGTAATCTCATTTCATGCGTCTGTAAGATGGACTGAACTTCAGTGAGTGTAGGAAGAGATCCACGAGTAGTTAAATTTACCACCACTGACTCAAACTCCATGCCTAAGCCACTCAGAACATAAAGTGTGAGATCCTCATCAGGAATTGGATGACCAGCAGCAGCCAATCCGTCAGCAATGGATCGCATATGAAGAACATAATCATCAACAGATGATGATCCTTTCTTCAGCGTTTGCAGCTGTAATCGAAGAGACATAGCTCGAGCTCTAGATTGAGAGTAGAACAATTCTTCCAGAACCTGCCAAACCTGAAATACATGAGCACAGCGACTAACGTGACCAAGCATAGATTCAGAAATCGAGCTCAAAGTCCAGCTCAACAGGAACTGATCTCGACAAATCCAATCGAGAAAATCAGGAGATGAGTCAGGCATTGGTGATGTAGCCAACAAAACATCTTCAAAACCGTGTGCACGAACGGTTGCAAGTACTTGAGATCGCCAAAAAGAGTAGTTTTGTCGATCGAGTCTGATATGCAGCTTGATAAAGCTGGGAAGAGAGGTAGATGATGACGCCATGATAGGAAAATAAGAAGAATAGCAGCGGAAAGAAAGAAGGATCGATGAAGATATTCGAAAACCGGATGAAGATACACGTGAAAAGTTTGAAGATAACCGAATTGATTGAAGGAAATAACCAACTCGGATGAAGATGAACTAGAAATGGTTGAAGATAACCGATTCAGTTAGTGAGTAACTGCATCGGAAGAGAGAGCACATAATTAGGAGAAAACTTGCTCAAAGATACCATGTTGAAAATTGTAATTTTTCCATATATGAAAATGAAGAGTTTTACAACCTTTATAGATGTATATCCTCTAACTAACTTTACATGTAATGCACATGTAATTCAAATGCATAGTAAATGCGATCCTAATTCTGTTATGATAATTTAGATAAGCATGCAAATCTAACTAACGTGTGTATGATAAGCATGCAAGCCTGCATGTGTTGATTTACTCTAACAAGGTGTACAGTGCATTCATCTAATTGTTGAAGTTATTTATACTGAAAAGTTAGAAATAATAACAGTGAAAAAGTGATAGATGATTACACTGAAAAAGTTTACACTGTTATCAGTTTTCAGTGTAAAGTTTTCTTTGTAATCATCTATCACTTTTCAATGTAATATTTTTTCACTATTCAGTGTAAAATATTCAACTGTTTAGTGAATGCACTGTGCACCTGTTGCATATGAGACATTCATTATATATATGTAAATGTATATATAATATTAATTAATATTACATTTATGGAAGCACAAATATATATATACTATTTGAATAGTTAACAGTCGTGTAAATTTTTTTTAAGCATTTAACAAGATTGTTATATAATAGACGGTGGGCATCTTTATATTCAAATTCTACAATAATTTTCATTTCCGTAAACCTTATTATGTGTTAATAAAATATCTACAACATTATCCACAAGTAGAAAGAAATCTACTTTAATATGGATAGAACCTAATTAAATGTTCATAAAGGAAAAAAAATAATATAAAAATGAGATAATTTTTTAATATCATTATATATATATATATATATATATATATATATTGTCCTTAATCTTCTCCCATACAATACAATTTTGCCCACTTGGTTCTCCATTCACTCATAAAAAGAAAAAGAGAAAACATAACTTCTGCAGAAATGAGCGGAGATGGTGCTATGCAACAGGTATGCAGACATTCCACCTTTTATAAGCACTTATATATATGAACTTTGAAAAAATAATCTGTCTTTTAATTAAAAAATAATGCATATTCTTATCATATATATGCAGATCTTAATAAGTTTTTAGAATTTTTTTTTAAAATAATATAAATAAATTAATTTTACTATCTTTAATTACAAGTTTCGAACTTTTAGATGAGACCAAATTTCTTCATGGTCTTAGAGTTTAGGCTCACCCAATATTCTCATATTAAGTTGTTCACTCATTGTGTCTCCTCCCTAAAGGAAAAAAATTGAGAAATTGAGCCGAAGAGTGAGCTGGGGTGTTAGGAAAAAAAAGGGACTAAAGATTTATAAGTCCTATAACTTTGTTTCATTTTGAATTTGATCCTTTAGATTACACATTTTTATTTTGGTCCTGCAAGTTTGAAAATATTTTGATTTTGGTCCTTTTACAAACTTACAGGATGTATATTTGTAAAAGGACCAAAATTAAAATATTTAGAACTTACAGGACCAAAATCAAAATGTGTAATCCATGTGGACCAAATACAAATTTGTGACAAGTTGTAGGACAAAATAAACTTTAATCCCAAAAAAAAAAAAAAGAATTGATTTCATACCTCTATATAAGTTCAAATTTTAGATGAGGCAAATTCTTTCATCAACAGTAGGTGTAGTTAGTTTAATTCATTTTTCCATTTGTTTAGGGATGGAAACATCCGGATGGGGGATGAATTTTCCCCCATCCCATCCATTTTTCGGATTTGCACATCCCATTCCATCCAAAATACACATCCACCCCCTATTATACATCTACAAACCTATTACACTTAATTCAATATCAATCACATCAACTTTATCTTACAAATCAAATATATATTTTATTTATTCACTTTTTCATTAATATACAATCATTCAATCATTACTATACTAATTAACAATAATGAATAATACATCATCATCTCCAAAAAATATTGATTTGACATAAAGTTCCATCCACCCCTACCACATCTAATTCAAACCAAACACAAATTTACTATTTAGAATTTGCTCCATCCCCTTTTTTCTCTATCCAAATGTGTTCCATCCACCTTCAGACGAAAACAAACACTGCCTTAGATATTACGTATATATATTTATCAATTTGCCTAAAGACATTAACTTCTTGATTCTTCATAGTTAAAATGATATAAAAATTGTTTCAGTTTTCTTGAAGAAAAAAAATCATCATCCTGAATATAATTACGATACGAAAGTAGATTTACATTTTATTTCTTGCTAATATATCTTATCTTCGTCGGAATCTATTTTATCATATGTTCCTTAATTGGGCTAATATTTATGAAAATTCTTGAATGTATGTAATACACATACGTTTTAATCATTATATTTCAATTATTTATATACATTAACACTGATGGATGCTTATATATTTTTCTATCCTTTTTATAGGCTAATAGCCAAATCAGAAGAGGCAATTTCCCCGATTGGGTTGAAGGCTTCTTGAAAATGGATTTTTTTAAAAAATGTTCATTTCATGATCAGCAAAAGAATGAAGTGAACCGATATTGTATTACTTGTAATGCATCAGCGTGCAGGTATTGTGTAACATCAGGTGATCACGATGACCATCATCACATACTTACAATCTATCGCCATGTCTACCAAAATGTGGTTCCTCTTGATGAGCTGGAGAATATTATCGATTGTCAGAGAATTCAAGTAAATCATTTCATTCAGTTTAATTTATTCATAATTTATGTTGAGATGATTGACTTCTTTTTTTATAAATGCACAAAGAAAGAATGAAAAAAAATTGGTATAAAAATTAATAATACATATTATTACATTTTAGTGAAAATTTATTCATTTTTTCTCATGAGAAATTCATTCTGTGAAAAAATAATAATATTTACAGCCTTACAAATGTAACAAAAAGTGGGTTGTATCTTTGACTCCCCTACCACATAAGGGCTCTGGTTCACTAATTGAGGGTGTTGGAGCTTGCTATGTTTGTAGAAGAAAGCTTATGGATCCTAATCAATTTCACTTTTGTTCTATTGCATGCAAGGTAATTTTAAATTTTATTTTTTTCAGTAATAATTTGAATTTCTTTACAACCATTCATTAAACGCACATATTAATGTTATAAATATAATATCATAAAATGTTGTAGCACGAGTTTAATTTGTGTAACTACTTGTATTTTATTTTATAGGTGCAATCAAATTTAGGAATGAGTAGTGTGATTGATAATGAAAACAGCAACAAGCGGAGAAGGAAGGGAGTGCCCCATAGGTCATCACTTTTTTGATGCAAAATTGTGAAGTTTCATGACATTGGTGTTTGTAATTTAATGGATTAATTTTTTTTTCGTTTTGAGTGAATTAATTATTTCTCCATTCTATTAACTCATTTATCATTAATTGATTAGTGATGCCATTATATTTGTGTATGCTTAACTTTAAATTCAGTTAGGTCCATAATTATAGAATATATCATGTTAATTATATTTATTTGAATGTGGATTTATGATTATACTTTTGAGGACCTAAAATGATGCGAATATTGGTTTTTTGTAAAAAAAAATATTGCATTTTGACGATCAAAATTAGACACCATCTTCAAATTGATCTCTAATTAAATGAATTATCGACCATTTTGCGATCGCCAAGAACCGATAGTTAAAAATTAGTGATAGCCTACAATATCGGTCGCTAAACGGACAATTAAAACGACCCCCTTGATGGATAGATTCAAAACTGACGGACTAAGCGACCACCTAGGTGGTCTCAGAATATTCAAAAACTATATCAGCAATCGCCTAGGCCGTCGCTGAATCAGAACTGGCAATGTGGAATTTTTAAATAATGATTATGGACTACCCCTAAATGGTCGCTAATGATCACTTTTACCTAGTTGAAGTTTTTGTGCATTATGAATATGAGTTTGTTTTATAATGAATGAGTGTATATATATATACAAGTGAGAAGCTCATAACCGACACTTCTCTTAACTAACTAATTGACATTTAATTAACTACCTAACCATCTAACTGAAATTAAGCTATTAATATCTAACTAACTTGACAAACTAATCAGATGGAATCAGATGTGTGTCCATGTTGTGAGTTGCATGGCAAAAGACATTTGCATGCATAACTCTAACAAATCTACATCTCAGAAACGGTTATGGGTATAAAATTGATTTACAGTTTAGCAACCACTAAGGCAGTCGTTAACCTTAAAAATAAAAATTAAGACTGACATTTTTTGTGTCTATGGTGGTAGCTAAACACCGCATTTGACCCACATATCTAAAATGGATTTGGCATTAATGACCGACTAATTTGTGACTACCAAGCGTGTATTTAGCGACCGTCACACCTTTCTATAAATAGGATACCGTCAGAAGAGCACGCACAAACATAAATAAAAAAAATTACCTCTAGCTGCCATCGTTGCCACCATCACAATGAGGTTGTTCGATAATTTCACAGACCACATCCTTCTCTTTGATTGGCTCTCACCCGTCTGAGGTGGAGCACCATCTTTCAGAGGTAGGGAAGTATATTGAGGCCATATAGAGGACAAACCAAGACTTGTGGAGTTGGGTGTCATCCGTTCTCTAGTAAATAGGTGTTTCTCCTCCTGCTGCTGCTAGAGTTAAAGGCCAGAGCGGCGTCAGTGGTCGGGTAGTTAGGGTGGGGATGAGGATGACGATCTGTTGTGAGGATGAGGGATTTAGGTCCTATTAGGACTAGACTTATTCAATTTTTAATTTGTTGAATACTGTATTACTATTTACTAACACGAGTACTATATACATGTTTCATGATTATTTTAATTAAAATATATTTGATAAATTTTATTGGGATATTAACTAAGTTGTTTTTATTTAGATCCCAAAACCCTAAAGATGAATTTGTCTAAGTATAGAACTCAGGATTGTATAGATTCAGGAATAGTTTAGGATAGATTAGACTTGTTTAATTCACAGGTACTCAGTTCAGGGGGAACCAATCTAAAGACTGAAGTCAGAGAGAGATGCCTTGAAGATAGAAGTTATGAAGAAGTTAATCCTGAGGACAGTGTGTTCATTGAAGATCAAGCTCGTGCAGACTGTCTTGAAGCTGAGATCCTGAGAAGTTCGATCCTGAGCCTGAGAAGATCAATACTAAGAAGATCGATCATGAGAGAAGACAATCCTGAGGAGTTCCACTGATAGTGTTTCCACTGAGTATAAGCGTACTCAGGATAGAACCTAAGTAAAGGTGAAAGTAACCTGAGTAATCGAGCTGAGTGTCTTCCCTACTGACACTTGTAAGTCCTGATAGAAAAGGTTACTGATGTATTGGGACTTAGCATTTATGCTAAATGACTAAGGATGAGAAGAATGTCAGAGCTCCAATGAAGACAAACATTTATACCTGAGTTTAGGTACAACTTACCCGGAGTATTAAATGGTACGATGAAGCATAAAGTCATGTCAACAACTAGCCGTTTGAAAAGCAGACAGTGAGACAGTGACATGTGTGTACGGATCTAACCTTCATTAAATGTCCACAGTCCTGCAGGCGGCGCAAGAAAGGCTTTCACCAAATCAAGTATGGTGAAAAGTAAAACATACATCATAAGCTGCCACCTACATAAAAATAGCAAGACTTGTTTTGATCTCCTCCAACTGATCTATTACAAATCTCCCTATAAATACCGAAGATCTTGCACCCAAACAGGGTTACAGGAAAATTAGAAGTGATAATGCATCCTTAGATTTGTTTTTATTGTAAGGATTATCACATGAGTTGGAAACTGAAAGCTAAATCACTCAAAAGTTGTGAGTTGGTTAGTGGGAAGGACTGAGACTTGTAAAACCGTGGATTGCTCCTGTTAAATCTGGCTGTGGAGGTAGGAGCTTGAGTCTCTGAACCACCTAAAAGTCCTTGTGTGGTGATTTACTTTGCTCTGCATTCTTAACTGTCATCATTTAAATTCAGGATATCATTTCAGCATTGTCTTGAAACTCAGGAAGAATCAATCTTCCTGACCCTGAAAGCTGGGCACAGTCCCTTAACCATCCTTTCAGTAACTAAGCTAAAATAATTTCAGAAAAACATTAAAACAAGTATAATTTAGGGCTCACTATTCCGCACTAAAAAACTTGTTTAGATAGCTATCCAACTGACCAGCTCCTGAACAGTCATTAGGTGTGTTATCTTTACTGAGCTCACTATGAGCACTGTTTCAAGATTCATCATTCTTTGGTTCCTGAGTATTTCAGTCCTAAGGACTATTTCTCAGTGAACACCTTCAGTTTCTAACTGACCGAATTCCTGAGGGGAGTTTCCTGAAAAATGAAAAAGTTTTTATCAGTGTATTCCCCCTATACACTGATCCTCACTCGTTTCCAGACCAACAAGTGGTATCAGAGTGGTGGTTTGCAAGGTCACTGACTTTGATTACCAATAGTTTCTGAGGAGAAACTTTTGGCAGTCTACTGAACCAGATCTAGGTATTTTCCAAAACTGCATTACATAGCATCCTTCAAGCGACTCGAGAGCAGCCTCACTGAGTTCTCCGTAGCCAACTATGACTACTGAAAGTTCAGGTTACTTGCACATTTATACTTTATTCATGATCAGATGTATCTGGTCATAGATAAAGGTCCGGTTAAGTTCATGACTGACAGAGCGACCACTTTTCCAGTAATGGGTGATGTCCCAGTTCTTCCCCCATCTGGTCTTGAGCCCGTGGAAAGGGAGAAACTGAACTCGGATCAGATCAAGAAGATTGGGCTTGATAATATTGCCAAGAATATCACTCTCCATACTATTTCCTATGAGTATTTAGTGAGATTGATGCACCTTAAAACGGCAAAGAAAATCTGCAACACACTCGTTCAGAAGTGCGAGGGATATGAAAAGATTAAGGAGAATCGCAGGGACATGTCAATTCATAAGTTTGAAGCATTCAAGATGCTGGAGGATGACACCATCGACTAGATGGAGTCCAGATTCATCGAGCAAATGAATGAGTTGGTTACCTTTGGGAAGCAGATTCCCAGGAGGGGGGTGTCTTCCAAGGTCCTGAACTGTCTCCCTAAAAGATGGGACACATGAGTGATAATGTTGAAAAACACTTAGGATCTCACCAGTGTCACTACTACTCCACTTTTCTCAGAGCTAAAGACTCTGGAATTTGACCTCAACAAGAGGAAGAAGAAGTTTGAGGCCAATGGGGATAGTAGTGAAAGGAGGATACCTGAAAAGGAGAAGAGCATTGCTTTTAAAGCCACTCTGGAACCTGAGGTCTCTACCTGTTCCCTGAAGGAGTTGAACAAAGGTGAGCTTGCTGAGGAATACAATTTGATGGCCAGGCGGTTTGAAAAACTTAACTCCAGGTTTGGAAGGTACAAGAAGTTTAATAATGACAACAGAGAAAGGAGGAGGTACGAGAGCCCCAGGAGAGAAGAAATGAGAGGTTCAGATTCTAGGTGTGATTGCGATGAGCCTGAGCGGCGGAGATATGATCGGGATCTCAGGAGATCCAACTCTAAACTTGAGAAGAGCTCAGGGAGCAGGAGAGAGCCTGAGACCAAGAGGTACACTGACTCTAAGCCTTATGTTGGTGATGCAGATCAGTGTTACTACTGTAAGAAGATTGGGCATTATAAGTATGATTGCCCAGAGATCAGCGCCCAAGAGTGGGAGGATAGAAGAGCCAAGAATGATCTGAGAGTGTCATATCGTAAGGTAATGATTTCTGAGAAGAGCTCGGAATCTGTTTTCACTCCTAATCACGCACCTGAGTCTAGCTCAGATTCAGCAAAAGAGCTCGACCTTCAGCTCTACTTAGAGCAATTTATGGTTAACTTCTCAAGGCCGTAGGAGACTCATGCCCACATTAGGGAGGAGAATACAAGGCTTAGTGGAGAAAATTGTAGGCTTACTGAGACAGCGGCTCTACGAGATGTTGATGATGCTCTTATCTTAGTAAGGTTGACTCAGGAACTCGAAAGAGTCTGGACTAAGTCAGCTGAACAAGAGAAAACGACTCAAAGCTCCCTTACTGAGTCATTGGCTAAGTAGGACAATGAATTGGTCGCACTTAGGGCCAAGTATGACGATCTCTTCACTCAGCATGAGCTCCTGAAAGTACGAGAGTAGACCCTTATCAAAAATCTTGATAAGATGAACCGGTCAGCCCAAGCGATTGAAAGGATCAATATCTATCAAAAGACTGATGGGTCTAAACAAGAGATTTGTTTCATTCCCTTGAGCACCTCTCACGGTCAAACTGGAACTTCTTCAGGAAGTAGTTCTAAGGTGGTGTTTGTCAAGGCCCAATCTGGTAACAAAGGCAATGGTTTTGCTCACCAGGCAAGTGGCTTAGGGAAAGAAAGAAGCCCATGAACCTATCAGGCAACTGACTGGGACATCTAGACCAAGACCTCAGGGAAAGGCTCAGTTTATTTATCATGTCACTATCATTTATTACACGTATTACATTTATTACACGTATTATATGTATTAAAAATAGTAAATCATGTGATAAAATATTAAAGTGGGCACAATTTATTCTTCATGCCACTATTCTCTTTCTGCATATTTCTATAATTTAATCTTATTCTATTAAAAATTACACATAAAAGTATATTTCAATAGGGCAAATTTTGATTCATATTATATTTTTCCTTTACTCAAATATTGAATTTTTTAAATTTTATTATGTATTGATGAGCTAATTGTGTGGTGGTGAATTAATTTATTTTTAATCTATATAATCAATATATATTTTCAGTTGGTCGATTTTGTATTTATCCCTTTTAGTGATAACATTGGATTGATTATTTCTTACTCCAAATGTCTGATAATAGATAAATTGAATTTTAGACAGGGATTGAGAATTGAAGCACTTGTCTATGCAATATTGAACATGTAATATTAATACACATAATAAAAGCGGCAGAACTTTATCCAAAATATATACTTTACTTTTATTCAAATAATGCTAATTAATTTTATTGTTGTGATAGAGTTAATTGTTGGTGGTGAATTAATTTTCTTTCAATCTATATATCGTTATAATTTCCAATTGGTTGATTTTGTATCTATCCCTTCTAGGGGATAGGATAGCATTAATTATTTCTTACTCCATATACTTAATGTAGATTAGGGTTACTTTTAAAAAAATTACTATCTTTTTAAACTGTAGCATAATCTAAATTTTTGAATGGTTTAAATCAAATTACAATTTAGAATTTGTTAGTAATTCTAATCTAAAGATTAATTTTGATTTATCCAAAAATAATTTTTAATTATGTGTTGTCATGTGAACTAATCTAAACATGTTAATATAATTACTTGTTCATTATCAGGTAGAAGAAATATCATTTTCGGATAATTACATATTTATTTATTGGTACGAATTGCAACCAAATTTTAAATTAAAATTTTGTTTGCAAAGATTAAAGAGTTTAAATTAGATTATAATTTGTGAAAAGATTGTGATTTTATGTGAAATCAAGTCTATAGATTGATTGAACTTTACACTGAGATAAAAAAATAAGGCATTCTCTTATGCAAAATTGCACAAAAAAATATAAACACATTTATATAAGAAAATGAGTAGTATAAGGAGAGATATGTGTTTATTGTAATGACAAGTAACACAAAAACACATATTAATCCTTATAGCTAGTAACACATGTATAAGATTGAAAAATGCGTTATTATATATGAAGAATTTTCCAAATATTTTTTATTCCAAACTTGAAGAATTTTCCAAATATTTTTTATTTTCCAAACTTTGAAGAATTTTCCAAATACTTTTTATTCCAGAGCAAGTTTCTAAAAATGATCTAGTCGACCGACTAATTGGCTAGGCTATTCTATTTTATTCTAAATCAGCCAAAAAAAGAACTCAGTGTATTATTTGGCACTTAGAACCTACTAATTAGTGAATAGAGCCATCTAGATCGCCTTTTTTTTTATGCAACCCTAGATTAATAATAATTTAATATTTTTTGACTTTTAATATTTTATGAGGAGCGAGAATTAGAGGATTGTTAATAGTTGTTCAAATAATTAACAATTATAATAGATGATTGTGGTCGTGGAGAACCAAATCAACTAATACTTCTAAGAATGGAATTTTGAAAGCTATAACTTACAGGAGATTTTGTCAAGCCTATGTTGAGATTTGAACTCGGATATGATCATGCTAGGTAGACCAAAACGACATATGATGTTCTTCAAAATGAAGCAAATTATCTGAGTTTGTTCGATATGGACCAAAGGTTTATCCCCTGGCCATTTTGAGAAGTAATCCACTACGACCACTATGAATTTGAAATTTCCCAGAATAGTGGACAGGGGACCAATGAGGCCAATATCCCATGAGGCGATGGGCCAAGGGATATATATCAACCTTAGTTGTTCCGATGATAACTTGATATTTGTTGCAGTGACTTGGCATTTGTGAGATAATTGGGCATAGGAAATGACATTGTCCCTTAATGTTGCCTAATAATAACCTTATTTTATTCTCTTATAGATGAGAACCTACCCTTACCATTATTCCAACTTAATTGAAAGGAAAAATTACATCAATATATACTACTCATCATCAAGCCCAACATCAATTCGACGGTTCAAACTGAATTAGTTGATCAATTCGACACTTAAAGATCACAACTTATGCAAGCTCTGTTTCTGTAACAATGACTCAACAATTGTCTTAACAACTGTTAGTTCTTAGCATGAAAAAGTTCATCATAAGGCTGATTCATGACTTATATTGGATCAGTCTCATCTTCAAATCAGCTGACTTGGATCAGAATACTTCACACTTCAGGTCAGATGACTTCAAGTCAGGAGAATTCATATACACTCAGGTTAGCTAACTTAGTCAGGTGAACTCTAGATCAGACGAGCTTCTCATAAGATAACTTCACACTAATTAGACAACTTTCAATCCTAAAGCAAACTGACATCACTCTGAACAAATAATGGAACTATTGTTTATAACAACTAATACCAACACAGATGACCACTGATAATTTCACATATTTTGATTACATTACAGATTGTAAGAGAATTTAGGTAATTCATTCCATTCAACTATAATAAGAAATAAGATTTTTTTTTTCTCTTAAAAGAACATAATATTATTATTTAGTCAAAATATATATTTCTTTTTTACATCTTGTAAAATACATTTTAAGAGAATTTCATATGCACATTTGGATAACAAAATAGTATATTTATAGCAATACATATGTAATAAGAAGTGGGTTGTATATTTGTCTCCACTGTCGCAATGGCTCTGGTTTCACTAATTGAAGGTGATGGAGCTTGTCATGTATGCATAAAAAACTTTACTGATCCAAATGGATTCTATTTTTGCTCTATTGCATGCAAGATAATTTTGACTTTCATTATCTATAGTAATTATAAAAAATTACAACAGTCTATGTTTAGCACGTCACTAGATTTTAAATGAATATCATGCAATGGGGAAAAAGGTTATTTTTCTCTGACAATTTTTTATTTATTTTTGCTTTGGACCTATGACTTTTAAATTTTGAATTTTTCCATTAATTTTTCCACTTCAACTATTTGGTCGACCTATTTACTTTTAAATTTTGATTTTCATTCCAAAATATACATGAATCAAGTCAAAAAATAGTACAAGTCTGTAATAAAATGACAAAACTTAAAATATAAAACAAAAAATGTATGAAAAAGTTGAAAATGTGTAAGTTATCGGATATAATTTTTAAGACAAAAACTTATATAGAAATTTCTACCGTAGAAATTCTTAAAAATAAACTTAAAAAAGATTAAAAAGACTAAAATGACCTTCCACATTAACGTATTAGCATTACCGCGTTACCGCATTACTCTTGCATGCCTCATCACCTGTAGTGCTTTTTTTTAGTTTAGTTTATATGTTTAATTTTTTTTATTTAAGCTATAACATTTGTTTTTCACTTTTTATTATTATATAGGTAAATATATGTTATTATAGGACAAAATATGCATTAATATTCAAATTAAATATTATTATTTTATATTAATTTATTTTTATAAAATTATATTTTATCCTTACATTAACATACATTTGTCCATGTAGTAACACATATTTGCTTATATAGTAACACAAAATAAGAAGTAAATGTGTGTTACAATTAGAACAAATGTATGTTACTATCATATAAAATGTTATTCTTTTTATATATATTTATTTATTTGTATAGAGAAAATATTTTTAACTAATATAAATACTAAAATGTGTGTTACTATAAGAATAAATATTAGTTTACAAAAATACATTATTTATTTTTATAAAAATAATTATTTTTATATGATAACACGTATAAAAATAGTAAAAAATGTATTACTACATGATTCAATATACCTAGAGTTTAAAGGGATTATGAATAAATAACAAACACATATTTATTCTTATAAAAACTCATTTTATATTTAAAGTAACACACATTTGCCTATATAGTAACATATATTGGGGAACAAATGTATGTTACAATTAGGGCAAATGTATGTTACTATAATATAAATGTTATTCTTTTTACATATATTCATTTATTTTTATAGAAAAAATATTTTTATATAATATAAAGAGTAAAATGTGTGTTACTATAAGAATAAATATTAATTTTTCACAAATATATTTATTATTTTTTATAAAATTATATTTTATAAGATAGTAACATGAATTTGCTCATATAGTAACATATATTTGCCCATATAGTAACACAAAATGAGGAGCAAATAGTGTGTTACAATTAGAGCAAATGTATGTTACTATCATATAAAATATTATTCTTTTTACATATATTCAATTATTTCTATAGAATAAATATTTTTATATAATATAAAGAGTAAATGTGTGTTACTATAAGAATAATATTAGTTTTTCACAAATATATTATTTATTTTATAGAAATAATTATTTTTTCATTTAATAACACATATAAAATAGTAAAAATTCTATTACTGCATGATTATATATACCTAAATTTTAAGGGGATGCTGAATAAATAAGAAACACATATGTATTCTTATAAAAATTCATGTTGTCCTTAAAGTAACACACATTTGCCCATATAGTAACACAAATTGGGTAGCAAATTTGTGTTACAATTAGAGCAAATGTGTGTTACTATATTTATAAATATTTATTTTTCCTTAGAAAAATATATATTGTACTTATATAATATATATAAAGTATTAAAAGATGTATTAATATATTAACAACATATTATAAACATAAATTAATAAAAAGAATAAAAAAGAAATTAAGTAACATATATTTTATTTATGCAAAACTACATATTCTCTTTATAGTTACTTTAAAAGTACAAAAGATTATTTTTTTAAGGATTTGTAACACATATTTAAGTAACTATGGTTTGTCACTTTTAAATACTATATGTGATTGATTGTTATTATTTGCACCAACTTGCTATTATGAAATACTATGTTATTTGTTATGTTCGGTGGGGTAAAGACCGTATAACACACTATGACTTAGCTATGT
The DNA here is from genome assembly GCA_026898435.1 of Prunella vulgaris. Lineage (NCBI taxonomy): Eukaryota > Viridiplantae > Streptophyta > Magnoliopsida > Lamiales > Lamiaceae > Prunella > Prunella vulgaris. Next base: position 301,670 of record JAPKLY010000038.1, read on the forward strand.
AATCACTACTACAAAAAAAGGCTTGGAGAGCTCACAAAAATCCACTTAGAAAGCGGTTATATGAGCTCTCCAAGTGAAAGCTATGCAAGTAAGAATCCACTTAGAAAGCGGTTGTAAACCGCTATAAAATTCGGCTTAGAAAGCGGTTATGAACCGCTCTCTAAGTGACCACTTAGAGAGCGGTTCATAACCGCTTTCTAAGCTCGAATCCATTTTTTTTTTTAATTCTTAGACAGCTGTTTCAAACCGCTGTCCAGGGCCTTCTTTTTTTTTTTCTGTAATTAATATATTTTATTTTATATATATTATATATTATATATTTTATATAATATATATTCTATATATTATATATTATATATAATTATTCTACATATTATATATTTTATATTACAAATTCTATTTAATTAATTTATACAATAATAAAAATTCACAAAAATTAAATACTTAAAATAAACCAATATATTAATAAAACAAGAACTAATTATAACTAATTAAATGTATCATCATAAATTAAATAAAAGTTACATATCGTCGAACCAAAATTCATGCTAGATAACGTAAAAACCTATTATACAAATACCCGGTCCAATCTAATTTGAATTTCTTCAGTCTGTTCCTTCCGTACGAATGAAGCGGACGTTGATACACAAACTGGAAAATTAAAAATGTAATTAGAAATATATATATATATATATTAATAAATTACCCCAACTAGCTACTTACGTCGTTCGGAACCGTCGTTCGAGAAGTCGTCATTATATCTTCAATATAATGACATACAAAAGTGGCGCAGCTAAAGCTATCTTGCTGTCTCGGCACCTGTTAATTAATAATTATAGTTAATACATGAATAAGTATAGCTTTTTTCAATTAAAGTATATATACCTTAATATTTTTCCACATAACGGTACTAAAAGTTCTTGATGGTTCGGGCGGAAGGCGAGTCCGATACATCCTCATCACACTGTTATTATTATAATTAAAAAATAAAAAAAATTACATATACATATATAATTCTAAAAATAAAATGATTTAATGATATTCAAATAATTAATAAACACATACCAGTCCATAAATGTCAGAAGTTCAGGTCGATCAGAATGCACTCCATTTGGAGTTGGATCCATAAAATATACCTCTAGTGATCTCATATTGACGGCGACCAACAACCAATGTGCCCTGCATTTTAATAAAAATATTAAAAGTATATTTCATTTGCATGTTTATATTAATAAATATGTTGATGACATGTTTGTTGTATGTACTCACCCCACATATGTAGGCCAAAAAATGAGATGGTCTCTCGTAGAATATCTTTGCATATGTAGCGCAAACAACTCCTTATCGTGGGCGTGATCATTACCAATGGAGGCACTCACTTGTGGGGAGATGAAAGAATACTTCAATGATGCCTCATAATCTCTTGATAGATATACCTCCCCCAAATATATTTAATTAATGAAAATACTCATATTAATATTTAAATAAAAAAAATTAAACCTCTAGAAGAATTAAATATGAAAAATCAATAAACACATACCTGAGATAAAAAGCAATAGTAGTCGCGCTCAACCACTGATTGTTGAGTACTTCCATGACATGATTCGCACGGATAAAGTCTTTCCAACCAAGTGTATGAAAATAAGAACTAAAAGGAACTACAATCTCCACAAAAGTGGGGGACGATACCAGCGTGTGCACCCTAGACATTAGTTTGTCGCTGTGATCGAAGTCTCCTTGCAAAGGATAACCCAGTCGTGATTGTGAGGGCGTTGTAGGCATTGTAGGCATTGTAGCACGCGGCTCCCTCGTCTTTTGGGGAGACCGAATTTTCTACAATCAATTTGCAATTGGTTAGTTTAACAAAAATTAGAAAAAAATTAATAACATATATTTTACCTTTTTAGTTAATGAGACCAAGTGAATAGGCCATTCTAGAAAGTGGCCAATCGCCGTCCCGACAGTGGTCGCCTCATCATTTGGTCGAGGCACTGGGGAATTCTCCTCTTTCGGAACAGCCAAATTAACAGTGACCCTCTGAAAACCAGGAGTGAGAGGACAACCATGAATCACTCCGCTGGAGCTACTGTGTAACGTCCCTGTGGCCACCAACCGTGTAGGATTCTCCAAATATAAATAGCACATGGTCCCAATCTGTTCCTATAAAAATATAAATTGATTAATATTTTTTAAAAATTTCGACAGAGTTTCGTTTATATTTTATCAAACTCCCAATTAATCAACTACATCAAACAATCAAATCATATTCATCCACATCAACTACAACAAACAACCAAGTTATATCATCCACATCAACTACTTCAAACAACCAAATCATATCATCCACATCAACTACAACAAACAATCAAATCATATTCATTCACATCAACTACAACAAACAAACAACAAAATACCTGGGAGATGTTTTGAGGTGGAGAAGGCGCATCAGCAGAATACATTGTCGGACAACTGTCCTGATGGCTTGCTCCAGTACTCGACGACGGCCCTTGATTATGTAGTTGAGATAACATCTCTACCTGTCTAGCCAGTGCAGCAACCTGTTTTGCAAGTAGAGAAACTTCACTCCGAGGTGCCGTCGTCAATGCTGCCTTCGTCATCCCAAAGCCTGTGCTGCGCATGCGTCCGGGATGCTCCTCACGACCGTAAGCCTGAGCAAGTAGATCATCGGGACCAATCATACGGAGGTCCTCGGGCGTCATGTTTTGAGATAGACGCTCCTGAAGTATATAATTTGTGTCAAATAATATAATATAGTTTGTAATTCAACAAAATAATAAGCGAGAAATATATAATTACCCCAGTTTCCACAATTTGCTGTGCACGAGGATCTGGAATACTCCCATCTGGAGTCTGTCGGCTAGTCTTAAAAATATCGAATCGGTTAATGAAAGGGTCAGTCTCCCCAGCTTTCATCTTTTCTTCCTTCTGCAGTAGTGACGAAACGTGTTTTTGTGTTAGATATATTAAATATAAATAGTAATAAGATCAAGTAGTAATCAACTCACCATTTCTTCTCTTATACGTGCATATCCTTTGGAGGATCCCCGATATCGCGCCTCCATCCCTTTGCCATACTCTGTATTTCTCCGACTTCTTGCCTAAATTGTCATAGAAATACATTAAATACATTAATATCGTGCATTATAAATAAATAAACTGATATTGATTATTTTTACCTTAAAATCATCAGCCATCGATAATCGAACGAATTCTTCCCAATGTGTGGCTACCATAGGATTAGTAATGTAATCCTTTGGAGGTGTAGATGAGTAGGTATCAGTCACAGTGTCTTTACTTAATTTTCTCAACTGAGCCCGGAAATTCTTCGCTATATTCCCAGCTTTTTGCAGTATTTGTGGCTTCTTACTGGGGTCTAGACCAGAAAATGTTTCCTATAAACATATAAACAATATATACTTCATAAATCAATAAGTATATAAAATTTTATATATTTCATAAGTTCAATAAGTATAAATATAAAACTTACCTGTAGCTCTTCCCAAATAGACTCCTTTATATGATTCAGCGCTGGGCTACGCCAATCATTAGCTGGCAGAACAATCGGGACACATCGTCGAACTGCTTGCCCAAGGAAGTGTGACAGCTTCGAACTCTCCTTTCCAATCGGCTGTCCGTACTCATTGAATGAAAGCTACAATGACATAATATTATTAGGTTAAACGATCAATAAAATATATTAATACTTCGAACTATTTTATTGTAATGAAATACCTCCACTATCTTTCCCTTCGCACGCTGTCTCTTTAAAGCGCTCATCGTCACTATACCCCTCGCACGCTTTTCTCCAGAACTGCTACTTGTGGGAGCAGCAGTCTCATCTGCACCCCTCTCGGGTGAGCACTCATCTCCACCGATATCACCTAAATATACATGGTAATCTCCACCCATGTCATCACCATAATCATCATCAGGCACGGGCAAAGACATGATCCTGTACATCAGAAAAAATCACATTCAATATAATAAATGAATTAGAACATTGAATTAAACAAAAGAAGTCACATTCAATATAGTAAATGAATTATAAAATCTTACATTTCTTTTTAGCACGTGTTTTTCTTTTTCGTTTTGTAGTTAACTTTTCTCGTTCATGTCCATGAATATTAACAAGATCTGGGTTGCCATATTCATCCCCTTCTCTGAACACTCTCTTGTACGGGCGATAGTTAGGATCATCGAAAGAGGGCCCACAAATAGAGAAGTTTTGAAAAGGATCATCAATTGTGTCAACATCTTCATCGACGTGGTCGCTGATCTGGTAACTATCAGTAAACTTGTTCGACAGAACCACAATCGACCATTTCTTGTTAACTGGGTCGGGGACATAGAAAACTTGTTGAGCTTGACATGCCATTATATAAGAGTCATCCTTGTATCCCACATTTTTCAAATCAACACGTACGAACCCAAAATTATCAACTTGGACCCCGTTAGGAATCCTCACCCAACTACAATCGAAAATGGGTTCACGGTGACCAACATAGTCGAGTACCCAAATATTGACAATCTGTCCAAAATAAGTAGTAATCGACTGATCCCCTGCATTTGCTTTAATAGACACCCCACTATTCTGCATTGTACTCGTGGCATCATGATCTCTGGTATAAAATGTATATCCATTAATAAGATAACACTTATATGAATACACATGTCTATCAGGCATTCTGGACAACCACTTAACTCTTTCTTTCACAGATTCCTTATCCCGTGACAGACACTTTGTAACATAATCCTTGAACCAGTTAACAAATGTCCGGTTATGCTCAGCTTCGATCCACGATCTATCTCTGAAGGGAAATGTCTCAGAAAGTACTTGCATGTGAAGATCAATAAAAGGAAGCACGTCAACCGTGTTGTGAAGTACGTATATGTGCATCCGTGTTAGTTCCTCAATACTAACACTTACCGGTTGACCACCGGTAACACCTTCACCTTCAGTCCTGTTGGTGTGTCGAGTAATTGGAAGTCCAATTGCATCGACATTCGGAATAAACTCGGACCAGTACTCGACTGCTTCTTCTACTAAGTAGCGTTCTGCAATGCATCCCTCTGGCCGATACATGTTCTTCACATATCCTTTCAGTACTTTCATGTATCTTTCCACACCATACATCCATCGCATACGAGCAGGACCACACATTCTTGTCTCATGAACCAAATGAATGGTTAAGTGAACCATTATATCAAAGAATGATGGAGGAAAATACATTTCAAGCTCACAAAGTGTCCCCACAATCTGTTTCTGAAAGCCACTCAAAAGTCTAGGATCAATGACTTTGCTACTCATTGCCTTGAAGAACCAACACAACTTTGTTATTGTTATGCGCACATTTTCAGGCAAGATAGAACGAATGGCAATTGGTAAGAAGTTCTCCATTATCACATGATAGTCATGCGATTTCATATTCATCAGTCTCCCGCCATCATCTGATACAAGTCTCTGTATGTTGGACGAATATCCCTCTGGTACTCTCACATCCTTAAGTGTTTGAAGAAACACTTTTCTCTCATTCTTGGACAATGTGTGTGCAGCAGGAGGTAGGTCCGGTGCTCGTCCATCTTCACGTCTCTGAGGTGCCAATTCTGGTCTTATTCCCATTTCAAGCATATCCATCCTTGCATTGTAACCATCCTTGGACTTCTTATCACCTAATAGAGTATTGAGCAAGCTGGCACAAACGTTCTTCTGAGTGTGCATAAGATCAATGAAGTGTCTAACATACAACTCTTTCCAATATGGCAATTGAAAGAAAATTGATTCTTTCTTCCAACCACTAGTGGGGACACTCTTTGCAAATCGTTTCCCGTACTGTGTGTCGACCTTCTTCATCTCACTCAACACATCTGAACCTGACAACAAACGTGGTGCTTCACGACCCTCAACTTTGCCATTAAATTCAACAGTCATTCTTCTGTACTTATGTGATCTGTCCAACCACCTCCTGTGTCCCATATAGACAGACTTCTTACAATAACTCAATCGAATGTGATCAGTGTTGATGGTACAACAAGGACATGCATCGCCTCCCTTCACACTATATCCAGATAGATTCCCATAAGCGGGAAAGTCATTGATTGTTCCAAACAACATGGCCTTCAACTTGAAACTCTCATTTCTACAAGCATCATACACATCGACACCCTCATCCCACATCAGCTTCAAGTCTTCTATCAAAGGAGCTAGATATACATCTATGTCATTACCAGGTTGTTTGGGTCCTGATATCAACATAGATAACATCATATAAGTACGCTTCATGCACAAAGATGGTGAAAGATTATACACCATCAGAATCACTGGCCATGTACTGTGGTTGGTACTTTGAATATCAAAGGGATTCATTCCGTCTGTGGAGAGTGCAAGACGCAAGTGTCGTGGCTCGTTGCTGAATTCTGGATACTTCACATCGAATGCCTTCCACTGTGGTGAATCAGCAGGATGTCTTAGCAATCCATCCTTGATTCTATCATCATGATGCCAAGTCAAATTTCTAGCATCCACCGTGCTACTGTACATTCTCCTAAATCTTGGTATTATTGGGAAATACCACATCACTTTCACAGGAGATTGGTTTTTCGTATATCGCTTCCGCCCACACTTGGGACACACATCGAGACCTGCATACTCCTTCCGAAATAAAATACAATCACCGGGGCAAGCATGAATTTTCTGATGTGATAGCCCGATGGACTTGAGCATTTGCTTAGCATCATATGCTCTCTTAGGCAGTACATTCTCATCGGGCAAAAGACCACTAACTGCTTCCAACAAATCGGTGAAGCACACATCAGTCAATTGATGAGCTGCTTTTAGATTGAACAATATCAATACAGCTGAAAGTTTTGTTGCCTTCTCACATCCGGGCCAAATAGGTAATCCAGCATCATCTCATAACTTCTCTGACATATTAGGATGATCTTGCAGATTATCCCCATCCCCACTGGATGTATCAACACTCGGTGCATCTCCACTAGATGTATCAACACTCGGTACATTCTCTATATTCATTGTGTCTACAAACCTAAAGTCAGTTCTTATGCTGCTTGAGCTACATCCATCTCTTCTCTCACCATGACATGTCCAAACGGTATATGATTTATCAATACCATAAATCATCAAGTGATCGAACAAATTGTCCCGACCACTAACCGTTTTCCCGTTCATACATTTCCAACACGGACATAGAATGTACCGATTGTCGGTGCAATATCTGATTGCATGATTACAAAATTCTTCCACCCCATTCCTATACTCATCTGATAATCTATCTGCACGAACCCACTTTCGATCCATATCTATATAGAACTAGATATGCCTATAGAAAAGACAATATGACATAATATTCATTTAGCATTCTTGTATAAATGTGACTCAATATAGTACGATCCTACATATATTCTATTTAAAAATTAATATTTTTAAAAAATTTTGGTAGAGTTTCGTTTAGATTTATCATATTCCCCAATTAATCAAGATCCTAGTGCATCCATTTCCGATTTAATTATAAAAAAATCAAATCGGAACGCACATTCTACAACAAACAACTAACAAATTTCCCCAACTCCACATCAACTACATTCAATCAACTCCACATCAACTATATATTCTACATGCAAATATTTGATCGAACATCGATCATCACATATATATCTATCAACTACATTCTACATTTGGATTCAATTGATCGATAATCGCATATATAAATTTATATAACATACCATTTTTAATAAATAAAATAATTATAACTACAAAATATATAAATACTACAACACATTATTTTTATATTCATTAATTTAATAATCAATAATTTACAATAATTATAAATATATATTTTTATATAATAATTAATATTATTTACTAGCTAATTCTATATATATATATATTAGCAAATATACTAATATATAAATAATATATGTGATATTATTTAAAAATTTAAATAAGAAATCATTAACTATATATATATATATATCATATTTTATATAATAATTAATATTATTTACTAGCTAATTATATATATATATATATATATATTACCAAATATACTAATATATAAATAATATATGTGATATTATTTAAAAATTTAAATAAGAAATCATTAAGTATATATATATATATATCATATATATATATATGAATATATATTAAAGAATTAATTACATACCTAGTAAATAGGGATGAAATTTCGAAATTTGATTGGTGGGATGGCGACGGCGGCGGCTGGGATGCCAACGGAGGCGGCGGCGTCGGAAATGGTGAAGGAGGGGCGGCGGTCGGCGAGGGGGGCGGCGTGGAGGAGGAGGAGGCTGCTGGGAGGGAGGGAGAGAAATGAGAGAAGAGGAAGAAAGGGTTTTGCGGGCCCAATTTTAAGCACTCCTTAGCGGTTATTAACCGCTGTCTAAGTGAAGGGTAAAGCGGTCATTTACCGCTTCTTGCACAGAGGTTAAAAACCGCTGTCCAAGCTATTTTTTTTTTTTATTCTCAGCGGTTTATAACCGCTTTCTAAGAATTTTTTTTGTTTTTTTTATTTATTTGTTCTTAGCGGTTCATAACCGCTTTCTAAGACATTTTTTTTTTTTTATTTTCGAAATTACTCAGCTTTGCTTGGAAAGCTCATTTAGCAAATGAGCTCTCTAAGTGCTCACTTAGAGAGCTCATTTGCAAATGAGCTTTCTAAGATGAGCTATGCAAACACAATTATGTAGTAGTGAATATGTTATGTTCGACGGGGTAAAGGCCGTATAACACACTATGACTTAGCTATGTAATATGTTATGTTCGATGGGGAAAAAACCGTATAACATATACAAATTATGGTTGGCAAAGCCAACACAACTACGGGTAAGATTGTGTGTGGGATAATGATTCCGATTACGTTTTGTATTTAACTGTGACAAATATTTTTCCCCCTGAACTTGTTGTTTGCTCATCCCATTCTCTTGACATTTTTTTTTACAGATTAAGGATAAGGTGGAGTGCGCAGTGGAGGCGAGGTGGATTGCCTATAAATATATATAATTAGTTATTGTTTTAATTTGTTATAAGACACTGTTTTTTTTTTTTAACATTTAAATTATATTCTTCTTGGTATTATATTTTTATTCTCATTTTAAAATACAATTTTAATTGTGTGGTGCTTGATAAATTACATAAAATATTCTAATTATCTTACTTATTACTACCTCCGTCCCGGAACTACTTTCATAGTAGTTCCGGGCACGCAAACCAAGTAAAAGTAAATATGTGAGTGTAAAGTTAAATAATAAAATAAGAAAAAATGTATTTTGTTGACTTTTGTGAGAGAGAAAAATTTCCTTTTTAGGTGTGTGAAAGAAGAGTTGGGACGTCCAAATAAGGAAAGTGTGAAAATAGTTTTGGGACGGAGGGAGTATTAAACTTGAAGCCAAATTTATTCCGCTATTTATTTAAATTAATTGTGTTATTTTTGGTTTGGGGGACTTGATTTAAACTCTGTATAACATTTCTAGTGAAAACTTTATGTCATGTCTTATTTATAAATATTATTTCCGTTGTTGTTTTGAATAAATTATGATCGATTACAAAAATAGGGTCGTGACAGTATCATATGAAATGCAATTGAAAGTCTAATGTTGGTAAAATTATGCATACATCGAGACAGTTATTGAGTTATTTGTCTTGATTGATAGATATCAATTAATCTGAAAAATACACTAAAAGATAATGTAAGGAATTTTATGATATCTGAAAGTACGACAGATTATTATCTCAAGGAGATGATTAAAAGCAAAAAAATTTACAGACTTGTATTGGAATGATGATTTATACTAGGGTAAATCAAATTCTGGTTATGTCTTGTCGCTATGATGGAGCAATTTCATGATCAGTAAAACATTGTTCTCTATAAGAATTGAACTTGTATATGCATCTGCGGTACAAGTGAAAGATTGGTAAGGAAGTTTCTTGAAACATTTAGGAATATCAAGTAGTTCAATGAGAGCTATAGTAATGCATTTTGTCATATATATGATTAGAATCGAAGGTGACAGTGTCCAATAAATTTTGTTTATCGAATGAAATTAATACAATTATATTTATTTATTTATTATTGCAGAGTTGTGTATGTGAAATCGGTACAAGATAGCATGATATCTCCTAAATCCGCAACAGCTATCATCTTGGCTGGAAAATTGTGTATAAACATGCTTGAATATGAGGAAATGAGATAAGTCATAAGTTGTGCTAGTATTCTGTTTTTTTTTGCATTAATTTGTGATCAAAAAAATATACAGGTGTATTTTCATCTATATACAAATTTCAATCTCATGATCTAGTGATTGAGAATGTTGAGGAGGGAAACTCTAGTTTTGATCAACTGCCTGAATAAGGATTCTAGTTCTTGTTCAAGAGATAGAATGGTTGAGTCCATCTCTTTTATGTGATTCAACACCTCCTCGTTTTCTTGGCTCTGTTGCAATAACGAATCAACCCTGTCGAATTCATTCGAAAATGTAGGTGATGCTTTCTTGGAATGGATCAGCTTTGACCACCCACTCTTCTTTTCTTGACCCCTGGTGTATGACATCAGTGACTCCAGCACCGAAAATGCAGCTGATTTTGCCTCTTTTAACATTGATACAAGACTCATTTCCTTCTCCACCACATTACTTGCTGAACTCCTCAGATTTTTCAAACAACTTTGGATCATTTTCTTGGACTTTCTTCTTGAGATGAGGTAATCGTTGATGCCGTTTGCATCCTTTCTCCTTAAGGAAGACAGGAGCTCTCTCAAATTGTGCTTGGTGAGTGAGACGAGATCTTTGACTCCGCTGCAAGCATCCAATAGCCTGATGTAATCATCCAATATTTGCTCCGAAACTATGTGTTGGTTGTGAGGCTGCAGAAGCAGCTCATCAATGCTGTTGTACAAATTTGTAAGGCCATTTACTCTGTTGTTCATCAATGAAAGAGAAGTACAAGCAGCCTCTGAAGATCTCAATCGGGACAAGTTGTAATCGAATTGAGAAACTACAGGATTTGATGCAGAGGGCAAGCTAAGAGAGCGGCCATGATATGTCTTTGATCTCAAAGGTGAGAAGGCCATTGTATTTTGTTGGTGATAAAATGAGGCTTTGAATTTGATTATTGGATGAAGAAAGTTGTGATGTTTGCCGCAACATGCATCTGGTGAATATATATAGGATGGAAGTGGACAGAAGGAATCATTGATCTGGAGGAGTATTAATAATTGTGGCAATGTCTATGGTATGTTTCCCATCATTTTGAGTATATAATATCAAAATGCAGCTGGTTGATCCATGCACTGTTCATGGTCTGCTTTCTTAGAGAATTGATTAAGAACGTGCACAGAAATGACAAATTCCAGATTTGATATTACTTATGTATTTTTCATTGTTATTGTTGTCTTCAGAGAGACAGTTGGAATCCTGATATCAATAAACAATAAAAGGCCCTCATGTAACCTCGATCATTATTTTTTGGCCAAACAATTCAAAATTATTTAGTTACATCTTCAATGTCCCGTAATAATTCGATTGATCATATTCACTCTCAGGACCATGATCTTACTAATAATCAAATTTCCAAGGAATTTTCTCTTTATTTATCAACCTGCACGAGTTTTATTTTCCACTTTTTCAAATGAAAGGCTACTTCTGTCCCTTAAAATAATATTTAGCTCGAGTTTATTTTTATCAGATAGACAATACCTAAAAGCACCTAATTGTTCATCCAAAGATTTTCACATTTATGCTCGGAAAACAACCTTGGATTCTTATGCAGATTAAGGTGTTTGTTTGGCTGGGAGGCATCTTGAAAATGCAAAAGATGAATGATAAATCATGCTTCATTTTGAGGAGCGGAGTCAATTGTAGATGCATCTACCACGGCTACCAGATAATTGAAAATTACTTGTGAAGGATATTATAGAAAATCAGGACTAATTGAAATAAGACATAATCAGTTGTGTGAGAATTTCTGTTTCTTCATTAATTTGTCATCTAGAGAAATGTACAAGTGTATTTTCATCTATATACTACAAAATTTTCAATCTCATCACTGAGTTAGTGATTGAGGATGTTAAGGAGGGAAACTCTGGTTTTGATCAACTGCCTGAACAAAGATTCTAATTCTTGTTCAAGAGCCAGAATGATTGAGTCCATCTCTTTTAGGTGACTCAATAGCTCCTCGTTTTCTTGGCTCTGTTGCAGCAACAAATCCACCTTGTCGAACTCATTCGAATGTGTGGGTGATGCTTTCTTGGAATGGATCAGCTTTGACCACCCACTCTTCTTTTCTTGCCCCTTTGAGTACGACATCAGTGACTCCATCACTGAAAAGGCAGCTGATTCTGCATCTTTTAACATGCAAACAAGACTATCAGACTCTTTCTCCACGGCCTTACTTGTACAACTCCTCAGATTCTTCAAACAATTTTGGATCAATTTCTTTGACTTCCTTCTGGAGATTAGGTAACTATTGATTCCACTTGCATCCTTTCTCCTTAAGGAAGAAAGGAGCTCTCGTAAATTTTGCTTGGTGAGTGAGATGAGATCTTTGACTCCACTGCAACCATCCAATAGCCGGATGTAATCGTCTAATATCTTCTCTGAAATGATTTGTTGATTGTGAGGTTGCAGAAGCAAATCATCGATGCTGTTGTACAAATTTGTAAGGCCATTTACTCTGCTGTTCATTGATGAAAGCGAAGAACAAGCAGCCTCTGAAGATGTCAATCTGGACAAGTTGTCATCAAATTGAGAAATGGCTGGATTTGATGCAGAGGGGAAGCTAAGAGAGCGGCCATGACGAAGGATCTTTGATCTCAAAGGTGAAAAAGCCATTATATTTTTTCTTGGTAAAAATGGCTTTGAAATTTGATTTGAATGAAGAAAGTTATGATGTCTCCAACAACATGCATTTGCTCAATATATAGGGGAGAAGCCTGTGAATTGGACAGAAGGAATCCATTGATGTGGAGTATCGATAAAATCTGGCGATGTCTATGCAATGTTTCCCACCAGTTGAACCACAAAAAAGTATACATAATTTCAAAATGCAGTTGGTTGATGCATATTATAATCCCCTGCTCTTCAGGTTTTTCAGAAAGCATGGAGATCATGTTGCAGTTATTTTGTCTCCCAAGAGACAATTCGAATCTTTATCATGAAATAATGCATTGGCTCTTGTGTGGCCACATGATCATTATTAATTTTCATCACAATCCATGCATCATAAATAGCATCTCCAGCAAATCATGTAACCAATGTAAGATTAGACGTACGTGCAATTCATTGTTATTAAATTTCCCAGACTTGCTGTAATATTAGGTTTTTCATCGTGTGGAATTATAAATTACGTCGGTTCTCCAATTAACATGCTGGCAAGCAAAATAAGGGAGGCACCAACTTCATGATAATACAATGATCCACATGCCTGAATTCAGACAGGCATTGGTTTAGCATCAAATGCATAAATAAAGTTCTTGTGTGTGAGGATGGGAAACATTGCATAAACACATCCGGGGTGTATAATAACGAATCCAAATCAATATCATATATTAATCTTTTGACAACAGAGTTTTAATTACTATACAAGAATATTGCATAAACATAGCCCGGATGCTTGTCAATCCAGATCGATATCAGATTACTCCTATACAAGAATATTGATTCCTTTTGTGTCATCTTCACTTTGTGGATAGAACAATCGATGTTGAATAAATGGAACAAATGATATAGCAAACGGATAACTGAATCAAAATTTTGACAAAGCTTGTATACGCTGTATTACATCATATCAATTGGTGCATATTTTTTGAAAAATGTTAGGTGTTTTGCTAAAAAACAAGCTAGATTTATTGTAGTGTAATATTAGGTGTAAATTTTCATAATATGATGAAAAAACATAAACATACTCAAATATCAGGAAATAAGAGACAAGCTAATCGAAGTTGGTTGCACTAATTAGTTATCAGTAAAAATGTACAAGTATATTTTCATCTACATACAAAACTTTCAATCTCATGATGAGTTTGAAGCCTAGTGATTTAGAATGTTGAGAAGGGAAACTCTGGTTTTAATCAACTGCCTGAACAAGGATTCTAATTCTTGTTCAAGAGATAGAATGGTTGAGTCCATCTCTTTCAAGTGGTTTAACAGCTCCTCGTTTTCTTGGCTCTGTTGCAACAACGAATCAACCTTGTCGAATTCATTTGAAAATGTGTTTGATGTTTTCTTGGAATGGATCAGCTTTGACCACCCACTCTTCTTTTCTTTCCCCTGTGTGTAATACATCAGTGACTCCAGCACGGAAAAAGCAGCTGATTCTGCGTCTTTTAACATGGATACAATACTCGTTTCTTCCTCCAGAAGGTTACTTGTACAACTCCTCAGACTTTTCAAACATATTTGGATCATTTTCTTTGACTTCCTTCGGCAGATGAGGTAGCCCTGGATGCCATTGGCGTCTTTTCTCCTTATGGAAGACAGGAGATCTCTTAAATTTTGCTTGGTGAGTGAGATGACATCTTTGACTCCACTGCAAGCATCCAATAGTCTAATGTAATCATCTAAAATTGCCTCTGAAATGATCTGTTGATTATGTGGCGGCAGAAGCAAATCATCGATGCTGTTGTACAAATTTGTAAGGCCGTTTACTCTGCTGTTCATTGATGAAAGCGATGAACAAGCATCCTTGGAAGATCTCAATCGGGACAGGTTGTCATCAAATTGAGAAACAACGGGATTTGGTGCAGAGGGCAGGCTAAGAGAGCGGCCATGATGAAGGGTCTTAGATTTCAGAGGGGAGAGAGCCATTGTTTTTTTTTTCTTGGTGAAAAGTGAGGCTTTGAATTGTATTAATTAGAGATTGAATGAAGAAAGTTGTGATATCTCCAGCAGCATGCATTTGCTCAATTTATATAGGGGGAAGCAGGCACAAGGAATCCATTGATCTGTAAAAACGATAATTCTGGTGATGTCTATGCAATGTCTCCCACAATTTGAACCCCAAATAAGTTTATATAATTTCAAAATGCATGCACAGTATTATTAGCTATGTTGTCTCCCAAGAGACAATTGGAATATTGGTATTATTAATTTACATATGGGCTGCTGTGTGAGCACATGATGATTATTAAGTTTGACCACGATCCATGCATGCATATGATAATTGGCATCTCCAGCAAATCATGTAACCAAAATGAGATGCTTACTTGCAACAAACTGGTATTAAATTTCCCAGACTAGCTGTAAAAAGAGGTCGTTCGTCGTGTGGAATTATAAATTATGTTGCCTCCTTGGGCTCTCCAACTAGCGCAGTGGCCAGCAAAATAAGGGAGACATAGACTTCATAATAATACAAGCAACTAGTGAAGTGAAGACAGGTGGTTTAGCACGAAATATATAAATTAAGCTCTTGTGTCATGAGGATGGGAAGCATTCAATAGGATTTGAATCTAGATTGACAGAAGAATCTTGATTCCTCTTGTCCCTTTAACCAAGCTTATATATGTAAGAGTTAGAATTTGTTCAGTGGCAGCTTCGGCCCCAAAGCTTCAAATCAAGGCACCAAAATTACTCCGCTTGAATTCAACAAAACAGAAGATGTCATGCAAATGAGGCCAGTTGATATGAAAGATCAATTGAGATTTGTGGAGTCAAGCATGCAAGATACTGGGGAAGAGCGGGAGTACTGCTTGTTTAGTGAGTTGAGTAAAAACAGGTATTTTGTTTTTTCGGGAGGAAACTGGATATTAAAAGAGAAAGGGAATTGCAAGGATGATGATATAATCGAGCAGGAAACTTGAATCAAGTAATGGCATAGAAGCACTGGGTTCTCTCAAAGTAATTATGTGAATGATGGATGATACCACCTGTATTCGGAGATATCCAGAATCACTTCCTCAGAGCATTTCTAGAGACCTTGATGCCATGTATTTGCAATAAGTAAGCAAGTGTTGAAAACACCTCAGAGCAATTAATAAACAAGTAGGGGTTTCTCCCTACGAAATCCCCTTTTAGGGGTCAGATTGACAAGGATATTGCCATTATGGTAATAACACACTGCAAGCACATTGATGAACATGCGAAATAAGCTTCTCACACTATGCCAGAAATGGGCTACGACAACGGGGATTCCCCGTTGTCTTAAGTGTTTTTCCACCGTTGTGGATCGACTCATTGTAGTAGGTCCAGACTTTTGACAACGGGTTTTTCACTATTGTCTTTAGTTTTTATGATAACGGTTAATACCCGTTGTCTTTACTGTTTATTAACCGTTGTCTTAAGCATATGACAACTGAAAACTACCGTTGTGTTTACCTTTTATACCTGTTGTCTTAAGTATTTATGACAACGGTGTATAGCCATTGTTATAGAGTTTTAAAACCGTTGTGGTAAATTCCTACGATAACGGGGTTTTTAGGTTGTTAAAAAATTTAATAACTGTTGTTATAATTACTTTCTACAACAGATTCTTAAACATTTTGTCCTTCAGTGTTTTTCTGAATTTAACTCAACGGGTACGTATAACACAACATGATTTTAATTTAAGACAACGGGTAGAACCAATACTCGTTGTCTTAACCTGTTTTTGGCGTAGTGTCAGGGAGATTAAAGGCAAGCAAGAAAGAGCATGTGATGGCTGGACTTGCCACCTTGGAAATCGTAGCAGAAGATGATTATAAAATTAAATGGGGGTGATGATTACCTTATTTAGGAAGAAAAATAATATTGTGTACCTCATTTGTTCTTATTACTTATTAGAATTGCTATAGATATATCCAAATTCCCATTACCATGAGGATTTTTCATACCAAGCGTCCCTAAAGAAGTTAGCATTCCGGTCACCTCCTTTATGTCAATTTTTTTTTGCTTCTTTTCTCGAAAGCAAAATCTGTTTCTCCTTCACAAATTTTGAGCCTTGCACGGAGGTGAAATAGCTCCTCTTTCACTTGAGCAGACATCAAGCCTGGCTGAAGAGTAGAATATCTTCTAGCACATCTGTTATTTTTCTTTTTAAATCTTTGCCTTTTACGCCATCCCAAGTATGAATTTTGGATTGAAGGCAGTTGATATCAAGGGAATAGTTGTCCTAATGAATTTCTTGCAAGCTGAAGATTTCATCTGCGATTTCGATCCTGATCCCTCTTTTCTCTCATGATTGTAAGATATGAAAGTTAATCTATCTCTAGAATGTGATATTTGCAATGGATTTTGTAAATGTTAACTTGGTTTTATTGTAAGAGAGCCTCTTCAATATATATCATACACTACTCCTAAGACCAAGCCTAGTTGATAATTGACAATAAGTATCAAGGACACAGTTGACATTTATAAACATAAACAGATATTTGTAAATTAATTAATGAGAACAAGCTAGACAGTCATAAGTTGTATGAGATTTTCTCTTTCTTTTCTACATTAAATTTTCATCTATAAAAATGTACAAGTGTATTTTCATCTATGCAATACAAAATTTTCAATCTCATTATGAGTTTGAAGCCTAGTAATTGACAATGTTGAGAAGGGAAACTCTGGTTTTAATGAACTGCCTGAACAAGGATTCCAGTTCTTGTTCCAGAGCCAGAATGGTTGAGTCCATCTCTTTTAAGTGATTCAACACCTCCTCGTTTTCTTGGATCTGTTGCATCAAAGAATCCACCAAGTCGAACTCATTCAAAATTATTGGGGATGCTTTCTTGGAAAGGATCAGCTTTGACCACCCAATCTTCTTTCCTTGTCCCATTGTGTATGACATCAATGATTCCAGCACAGAAAAGACAGCTGATTCTGCGTCTTTTAACATGGATTCAAGACTCGTTTCCTTCTCCACGATGTTAGAACTCCTTAGACTTTTCAAACAACTTTTGATTAATTTCTTCGACTTGCTTCTGGAGATGAGGTAACTATGGATGCCATTGACATCCTTTCTCCTTAAGGAAGAAAGGAGCTCTCGTAAATTTAGCTTGGTGAGTGAAATGAGATCTTTGACTCCGCTGCAACCATCCAATATATAGCCTAATGTATTCGTCTAATATTTTCTCAGAAATTATGTGTTGATTATGAGGCTGCAGAAGCAAATCATCAATGCTGTTGTACAGATTTGTAAGGCCATTTATTCTGCTGCTCATTGATGAAAGCGACGAACAAGCGCCCTCTGATGATCTCAATCTAGATAAGTTGTCATCAAATTGAGAAATGGCAGGATTTGACACAGATGGCAAGCTAAGAGAGCGGCCATGATGAAGGATCTTTGATCTCAAAGGTGAGAAAGCCATTGTATTTTTTTTCTTGGTGAAAATGAGGCTTTGAATTTAATGAATTGGAAGGTAGAATGAAGAAGTTGTGATATCTTATGCAACATGCATTTGGTCAATATATATAGGGGTGCAGTGTATAGAGGGAATCGAAAATGTGTATAATAAGGTTGATCTATATTCTTTGAAAATAATTGCTTCACAAACAGATATTAAAATTAAATTTCAGAAAGTATATGATAATGATATTGGAGATGACATTTTAGTTTCATCACAATTAATCCATAGTTGGCAGCTCCATCAGACAAGATGTACGTGCAACACATTGTTAATTAATTGTTCTCACTTCCATTATAAATCACGATACGTCGCCCTGTGCCCTCCAACTAACGTGCATGAAATCATTTTGCAGAGATAAGAACTTCATAATAATGCAGCTAATTAGTAAACTGAAGAGCATGCAACATATATATTAAGCTAGCTATTGTGTTGTGAGGAACATAGGAGGGATACTTGTGAATCCAGATGAATATCACATTACTTGACTGCAGAATTGTGAGTCCTCCTGTCCCTTTCACCCGGCTTATATATGTAAGACAGAGAATTTCTGCCGCGTAAAGCTTTTGAGGTAGCTTATATATGTTCATCATTGTCTTAAAGAATAAACAAAATAAAAGCTTCAAACATAGGCACAAGAACGACATATATATTTAGAGGTCATATATGAGGGACTATGTGCGATAAATTGTAATGAAGTCTAATGGCCATCAGTTGACACCATCAGTGGATTAATCACTTGTAACTTTTTTATTCAATTTGCATACATATAAAAGTGTCGATTTCGATACATATTAATGGATAAGGACATAAAAAGTTTTGTGGTCCCATAACTTATTGAGTGTCCGATTTTGGTCCCAAAATTTTTAACTTTTCAATTTTGGTCCCGTAATTTTTTGTGTTTGTCCAATTTTGGTCTCATTTTAATCGAAAAATGTAAATAATGTCATTTTTTTTCATGTGCGCTTGTTTTGGTTGAATTTGGAATTTTCTGGCACTCTTGCTGACATGGGTGCCAAATAATTAATCTTTTTTTTTTCTATATTAGTGAAACTCAAATATAAATAATAAAATATCAGCAAGGATAATGGAAAGTTCCAAATTCAACCGCCATGTGCACCGTGCATGGCAAAAAATAATATTAATTTCATTTTTTCGGTAAAAATAGGACCAAAATTGGACAAACTCTAAGAGTTACGGGACCAAAATAAAAAAGTTAAAATTTTTGGGACTAAAATTGGACAAACACTAAGAATTACGGACCAAAATTGAATACTTAAGATTTTTGGGACAAAAAACGGACACTCAATAAGTTACGGGACTAAAAAACTTTTCTTCTCATTGAAAATGCAATAATATAGTTTCATATCCAAATATCCAAATTATACTGAGGATGAAAAAAAAAAAAAAATATATATATATATATATATTCAAGAAAATTGAATATGAGAGGGTCCCCTATACAATATTGCACGGTGCAATATATGCCAAAAAAAGGAAAATTTTGAAAACTCGCGGGTCAATAGGGTCAAAGTAACAAAATTCTCGGATCTTGAACGGGTCGTGTCGGATTTGGGCAATTTTCAAATTTCAGGATTTTCGCTTCCAGTTGGTGATACTGTATGAGTAAATTTATGCTACTATAAGGTCAAAAGTGTACTACTATAAGAACAAATGTTGGTGTTTTTACATATATTCATTTGTTTTTGTAGAAAACAAACATGTTAATACAATTTAAGATCAATAGGTGTATTATTATAGGAAAAAATATTTATTTTTCATAAATATTTATTGATTTTTATAGAAATTATTTTTTAAGATTTAGCAGCACACATTTTGTCTTACAGTAGCACACATATGTTCATGTGGTATACATTCTGGGACTTTCGAGATATAATAACACATGTAAGATATTATTACATTAACAACATATTATCAACATAAAAATCAATAAAAAATAAATTAAGAAACACATATTTGTTCTTATAAAAATATATATTATCCTTATAGTTACTTAAAAGTACAAAAAAAATAATTTTAAAGATGTAGTAGCACACATATGTTCATGTGGTATACATTTTGGGAGTGGCGAGATAGTAACACATGTAATGTATTATTACATTAACAACATATTATCAACATAAAATTAATAATAAAATGAAAAATAAATTAAGAAACACATATTTGTTCTTGTAAAAATACATATTATTCTTAGTGAAAATACCACAAAATACCCATTTCGAACTTCTAAAAATTTATTTTACCCACATCTAATTTAAAAACTTTTTTATACCCACCTTATAATATAAGACCTATATACCCTTATAAAATGGGTATAAAAAAGTTAATAACTTTAAATTGGGGCCCACTTTATCCTTATAACCACACTATCATATAGGTGTTAGGTTTGCCTTTGTATTATAAATAATAGAGTACAAGTTATTCAATATATAATTGAATTTTATTTATCTATAATTCTATAATTTTATCAATTAATATTTAATTAATTTGTGCACATGAATAAGTAGAAGAACCAATATGAAATCAACTAACCATCTTGTTTACTACTCCATCATTCATATGTTATTTTAATCTATTTCAAATATTTTCTGTTTTTTAATTAGTATTTTTGTATAAAAAATTATTAATTAATCACTGATTCGATACGCGGTTGATAAAAATTAAAGTTTATAATTAAAACTTTTTAAGACAATTCGGTAGAGATTTAAATTTTGATCTAATTTTGATGTGGATAATGCTCTCGTGTTAATTAAATTTTAATAGATATATTTTCAAACATCACAAATTAAATATTTTTATATAATTTAAAAAACTATAGTATTCATTAATTTGCATTAAAATTTAACTTTTATATTATAATATTCATTAATATGCACTATAAATTAAAATAGTCTAAATAAAAAATTCAAATAATCATATATATATATATATATGATAAAAATATTATAATTAGTTAATATGATAAAAATATTATAATTAGTTAATTTATTAAAATTATATGTTTTACAACTTCATTGTTATTTATTATTATATAATATTTAATAATGTTAATTAATATAAATATCAAATAGGGTGGGTTAGGGTAGGATAGGGTGTGGTGAGGTGGAATAAGATGATGATGCTTGTGGGTCATATGGGAAAAAAAATTGTTTGAAATTGAAAATGGATAGAAAAAATTATTTATATTTGAAGTGGGTAAAATAAATTTTTGAAGTTGAAAATGGGTATTTTGAATTGTGTCCCTTATTCTTATAGTTACTTTAAAATATAAAAAAACTAACTTTTTAAGATGTAGTAGCACACATTTTGTCTTACAGTAGCACAAATATGTTAATGCAGTATACATTCTGGAAGTGGCGAGAATTTTCCTTAAAAATTTTATTGGATCCGCGAATTTTCATTTGGGGATATTACACGGGTAGCGTATGATGCAATATTGCATATTAGCCTTTGTCATTGAATATATATATATATATATATATATATATATATATTTATTTATTTATTTATTTATTTTATGTCTTTCTTTTTTTTGCAAATCCATAAACTTATGTAATAATCCTAGCATGAGAAAAATAAATTAACTTAAACCAACAATTAATATTGTATAGTTAAGAAAATTAGGAATTTTTTCAAATAATTTTATTTTACTGATAGAAAGATTTTAAATAAGAAATCTAAATATATCTGTTTCTCTAAAATATTTTTTCAGCTAGCTAGCAATTAGAATAAAAAAGATTACATCTTTAAATGAAAAAACTATTATAATAATTTATCAGATTTTTTTTTTTCATCTTAACTTGAGGATTATACAGTTAACCAAATACAATTTCAACATTTATACTCATAGTAAAAATAAAATAAAATTTGTCTTACATGCATAGTGGCAACAAGGTGTGTGTATAAACGACAACTACTAGGCATTTTCTTCGGACAATAAATCAAGCACTTTCACAATTTTTTATTTTTTTTTATAAATCAAACAACAAAAAGTGTATGAAATAGTATATTAAGAATCTAAAAAATTCTTGAATGATAAGAAAATTCAAACATATTAACTTTGTTACAAGATCATGGTATTTTAGTATTAATTTTATGGGTAACTTACATATTGGTTAAAAAAAGTAACTATATTTACAAATTGGTTTACAATTTCTGCACAGAAGTATAATTTTTTTCTGCACAGAAGCATATTTTTTCCTGCACAGAAACCTATTTGTAATTTATGTCAATTTTGTGAACCATTTTGTAATTTTCCCTAATTTTTTTATAGTAATTGTTACAAAAGGAAAATTTTCATTTGCACAGTAAAAATAAACATTCACATATTTCATGAGATTTCGCTAATTACTTAAAAATTAAGGAAAATTTTCATTTGCACAGTAAAAATAAATATTCACATATTTTATGAGATTTCGCGCGCTAATTGCTTAAAAATTAGGTAAAATCTCTGCGTACTTGTTGCATAATTCCAGGTGAGTTCATCTCTAAGAAATAATAACAACTATTTTTTTAATCAATATATATTTTCAGTTGGTCGATTTTGTATTTATCTCTTTTAGTGATAACATTGCATTGATTATTTCTTACTCCAAATGTCTGATAATAGATAAATTGAACTTTAGATAGAGATTGAGAAATGAAGCACTTGTCTATGCAGTATTGAACATGTAATATTAATACACATAATACAAGGGGCAGAAATTTATCCAAAATATATACTTTACTTTTATTCAAATAATGATAATTAATTTTATTGTTGTGATAGAGTTAATTATTGGTGGTGAATTAATTTTCTGTCAATCTATATATCGTTATAATTTCCAATTGGTTGATTTTGTATCTATCCCTTCTAGGGGATAGGATAACATTAATTATTTATTACTCCATATACTTAATATAGATTAGGGTTACTATAAAATAAAATTATTATCTTTTTAAACTGTAGCATAATCTAAAAATGTCTGAAAAAGTTGAAAATGTGTAAGTTATCGGATATAATTTTTTAAATTATATATATTTAATAGAACGAAAGCCAAAAATAAAGTTATTAAACGAATAAAATATTTTCCCGTATAATGTGGTATAAGTAAGTTGCACAAAGTTCATGAGTTTAATACGTTAGCAATTACATAATATGAAGTTTACACACAGTTTTGTGCAAATTTATATGAATTTAAGATCTGTGCAAATTAATTTTCGTCCTTAGTCCATCTTAATTTATTTGAATATAATTAAAATTAAGTGACATGCGGATGCCTTACGAGTTCTAGTTTGTTTATTCTAGAGTGATTTTCACAATGCATGAATTCACAAGAGATATATTCTGAAGTTTAATTAATATATATGTCTAAGGTGTAAATGCCTTTTACTTGATAGGTCTAAGTCAAATTCGGAAATAAGTGTGACTAATTTTCCTACACGGCTATTTATTACTTTACGTGCTGAAAAGTTAGAAACAATAAGAGTGAAAAAGTGACATATGATTACACTGAAAAAATTTATATTGTTATCAGTTTTCACTGTAAAGTTTTCCTTGTAATCATCTATCACTTTTCAGTGTAATCTTTTTTTACTATTCAGTGTAAAATATTCAACTGTTTAGTGAATGCACCGTGCACATGTTGCATATGAGACATTCATTATATATATATGAATATGTATATATAATATTAATTAATAAAATATCTACAACATTATCCACAAATAGAAAGAAATCTACTTTAATATGGAACCTAATTAATTGTTCATAAAGGAAAAAAATTATATAAAAATGAGATAATTTTTTAATATCATTATATATATATATATATATATATATATATATATATATATATATGTATTGTCCTTAATCTTCTCCTATACAATACAATTTTGCCCACTTGGTTGTCCATTCACTCATAAAAAGAAAAAGAAAAAACAAAACTTCTGCAGAAATGTGAGGAGATGGTGCTATGCAACAGGTATGCAGACATTCCACCTTTTATAAGCACTTATATGTATGAACTTTGAAAAAAAAAATATGTCTTTTAATTAAAAAATAATGCATATTCTTATCATATATATACAGATCTTAATAATTTTTTAGAATTTTTTTTAAATAATATAAATAAATTGATTTTACTCTCTTTAATTACATGATTCGAACTTTTAGATGAGACAGAATTCCTTCATGGTCTTAGAGTTTAGGCTCACCCAATATTCTCATATTAAGTTGTTCACTCATTGTGCCTCCTCCCTAGAGGAAAAAAATTGAGAAATTGAGCCGAAGAGTGAGCTGGGTTGTTAGAAAAAAAAAAGGGATTAAAGATTTATAAGCCCTATAACATTGCTTCATTTTGAATTTGATCCTTTAGATTACACATTTTGATTTTGGTCCTGCAAGTTTGAAAATATTTTGATTTTGGTCCTTTTACAAATTTACAAGATGTATATTTGTAAAAGGACCAAAATCAAAATATTTAGAACTTACAGGACCAAAATCAAAATGTGTAATTCATGTGGACCAAATTCAAATTTGGGACAAGTTGCAGGACAAAAAAACTTTAATCTAAAAAAAAAAAAAGAATTGATTTCATACCTCTATATAAGTTCAAATTTCAGATGAGGCAAATTCTTTCATCAACAGTAGGTGTAGTTAGTTTAATTCATTTTTCCATTTGTTTAGGGATGGAAACATCTGGATGGGGGATGAATTTTCCCCCATCCCATTTGTTGGTCCCGAAACGAGTATAAATCAGTGTATGGGGGGGGAATACACTGATGTCAGATTTTCCCGAAAGTCTCAGGAAAATGCTCTTTCTAAACCTAGTCAGGAAGATCCTGATGTGTTCTATAAACTGACAGTCCTCAGGGGCAGCAGGGACTGGTCAGTGTTGAACCAGATAGGCTAGGTCAGAGTTGTGCTCTCAGAACCTCAGTAGAGATAACCCACCTACTGACAGCTCGGAAGCAAGTCAGTTGGATAGCTATCTCAGTAAGCTTAATTTAGTGCGGAATGTGAGCCCTTAAGTTTACTCGTTTTAGTTCTGAAAACTTTATCAGTTTGCTTAGTGGAAACGTGGTTAAGGCTGGTGCACAGTTTACTGATCAGGATGACAAGTCAGTCCTGATGGTTTTATAAAACAATGCAAGGATGCTCAGTTTAATATGTATGACAATTATGATCCTGAACAAATAGTAAATCAGCACGCAAGAGTCTTTTTAACGTGGTTCGGAGATAACCAACTCCTACGTCCACGACCTGATTGAACAAGAAGCTATCCTAAAAAACCTGAGGATAGGTACTTGGGTTTTACGTGCCAAGGGACACGAGTAGCCAACTTCCTCTCTTAGGAACTGACCCCTGGGTGGTTTTACAAGTCCCAGTCCTTACAAACAGACCAACCAACTCACAAACTGAGGGGTTTGGTTTTACACATTTTTCCAACTATTTTGTATTGATCCCTCTAACAAATCAAAGCTAAGGATGGGATCAATACTCTAAGCAAATAATACAGAGGAGATTCCTACAACAACACTAGGGAAATTTAAGTTTCAGAGTGTTGTTTCAAATCAAATTTGAGTGCTTGGAATCTTGAGAATGCTTTCACTTGGAAATTTCCCGTAACCTTGAATGGGGGCAAGGTCTTCTGTATTTATAGGAGGTTTGAAAAAGATCCGTTGGAAAGAGATCCATTTCAAACCTTCTATTTTAGGGTAGGTGCAGGTTTGGTTGTCCTTGTCTGACAGAGACCATACCTAGTATGGTAAAGTTTCTGATCCGCCGCCTGCACCTCTGAGAAGCATTAAATGTGCTCAGTCTCCGTACATACGTGTCGCCTTCTAACTGGTCACTTGTCCAACGGCTAGTTTGTCGGCAGTGACTTTACTGATCCTCGTACATTTATAACTCTGAGTTACTCGTTCTTAACTCAGGATAAATGTTTGTCTTTTGTTAGAGACTCTGACATTCCTTTTGCTACCTCAGACTTCCATTCGCACTTGTAACCTTTGGGTCTCAGGACTTATAAGTATCAGGTTAACTGATACTAAGCCCAAGTCAGGACTTATGAACATCAGAGGGACGTTCAGCCTGATCAAGGTTACACTGAGCCTTCACTGACGAAGACTTCTCTGAGCATGCTTAGTCTACTCAATTCTGTCAGGGTCAGTGGTCTTCTTCAGGATGACTTCTAGGCATCTTCAGGAGTCTTTCTAGGTTTTTCAGGTTGCAGCTTTAGGTTGACCATCTTCAGGATGTTCAACACCTTCAGGGTTGGAACAACTTCAGACTTCAGACTTCAGGGATGTCTCCATCAGTCTTCACTCCTCAGTACGTTCCCCCTGAACTGAATACCTATGAATAGAAAATCTATTCTAACCTATCTAGTCCTGAGCCTATCATCCTGACGAACTATACTTAGGCAAATTCACCAAGGGGTTTTGGGATCTAATCAAAACTCAGATTGTCCCAACAATTTCCCCCTTTTTGATGATGCCAAAACCCTTAGAAAAATCCTACCATCTAAACAAATTTCTGACTTAGTCAGTATTCAGTTAAGGAACCTATATCAGGTCCTGAGTTCTATAAGATGGAAATAGGGAAGGGTTAGTACAGTTCTTGATAAAGAGCAGAAAAGTAAATCAGGAGTCAACGAGATATTGTCTCAGGAATATAAATAGTTTCATTGATAGATATTCTAAGTACACGGTATCCTGAAACTATTACAAAACTTTCCTGAAACACTAATCCTGATCTATCTTCAGTCTTCATCATCCCACTTCAGAAGAGTCAGTCCATACTTGGCCAGGACCCTCAGCTTCACCTCATGGAATTGATCAGGATCCTCAGCAACACCGTTTGTCCGAGCCACCATGGCAATTTCAGATTGGATAGCATTTCGGTTGAGGTGATGATTAATTCCCATCATCGGCGGTATGTAGACTATGTTGTCAGGGGCTTTGATCTGGTATCCTGCTCGATCGGCGTATCTGACAATTTCTGTCCAAAGTTCAGGATGGTGAAGGTCCATCCATTCCATGAACACAACATTCTTATCATAGGCTTCGATCTTTAACCAGTACCCATAAACATAGTACTTCTCCACAAACTCTTTCTTTATCGGAACCCAAATCTGATTCAGATGAGGTGGAATGAAGGTGTCTACATACTCATACTGAAACGGTCCTGCCGGCTCTCCAGGGACTAACTTCTTCTTCTGACCAGTAGGCTTCTTCTTCACTGCACTGGCTTCAGGTTTCTTCTTCTCAGTTTTCTCTTTATCCTTCCTGGCGTCAAGCTGACCCTGAAGTTTCTTAATTTTCGTATCCTGAGCCCTGACCTTCAGTGCAGTTTCCAAGGTAATCTGCTTCTGCTTCTTCTTCGTTACTACCAAGGGGTCATTAGGGTAGAGTTGTTCACTGCACTCATCCAGCAGTTCTTCAACATCTTCAGGAGTTGCCTCTTTCCTCTTTTTCTGAACCTGAGTGGGAACTTCAGGATCAGTGGCCTTCCTCTTCTTCAAAGTGTCGAATTTAGGATTTTTCTTTCCTTCTCCCTTTTTGGCAGCATCAGGGGAGTCCTCCTCCTTATCCACTTTCTTCTTGATGTCATCCAGAAGAATCCCCTGAGAAGCAGCCTGGTCAGCAACCACTTTCAGGCTGGAAGATAGCGCATCAGACTTTAGTTCACTTTCAGTGAGGTGATTTTTAAAACTGGACTTCATGGCAGCCAGTTCCTTCTTCTGAGTCAGACATTCAATCTGTAGATTGTTGAAGGACTTGTGCCACACTTCGTCAGTCCCCTTCAGATTCTCACTGATCTTCCTTAGCAGTGATGCATCTTCCGCCTGAGCTTCCTCCCTGGCTAAACCTCTGACCGTGGCCTCCTGCCCTTTCAGTGCTTCAGCAATTAGTTCCCTGATCCTCCTATCCAGGTTGCTGAGAGCTGAATCTATCGTGCTTTGAACTTGGCTAGAGATTGTGGCAAGTTCAGTAGATCTCTGAGTCTCGATGCTCAGGAAGCGTTCAGAGTCTTCCTTCCTTGCATCTAGAAATCTCTCCGCCAGCAAGTTGTGTTTCTCCCGCTGATGGTGGAGTTTGCTGATGATATCCTGACTCATCCGCGAGAGACCTACTGAAATAGTTTGGTTCTTCTTCTTCTTCCCCTTCCTCCTGGGCTTCTGAAGAACCATTGCTGGGGTCTCTCCTGGAGCCTCAGCTGTCCCGACCCCGGGGAGTGCGTCATCAGCTGGTGCAACCTATCCCGCGTCTGCACCTTCCCCAACAACTGGAAAAACAGACAGTTCCATTGAGGGGTTGGGATGGGGATTGTTGGCACGAACCACCCTGATGAACTCTTCCTTAGTTATAACTTGGGCATAGGTTCGAAGACCAAACCTGTCGAGGATCACCTGCTCCTGATCCCTGAGGCACTCCATTCCCTTAGCCTCAATTATGGCAGCAACTTCAGTGATCGATGCCCTCCGCATCATAACCAAGACCCTTAGCTTCACCACCTAGTCAGCATAGGAAGGTTCCAGGCCTGGAATATGCTGACTGAAGAAAACCGTTTTGCTTGACAGTTAGCATCCATTTCAAAAGGTGTCAGAGTTGGTGGTGGAGCAACTTCTTCATGATCTCCAGCCTGATGCTCTGGTTCAGACTCAGCATCAGTTGAGACGGTCCACTTTTTGCCTTGATTGTTTTCGACATCCTCATCCTGAAGCTTCTCATCCTGAGCCTCTGTCTCCACAACCTCCTGAAGCTCCTCATCTCCAGCATCTGAGCTTCTCTGACCCTCCGGGTCAACCTCCTCATTCACTTCTTCCTCCTCTTCCTTCTCATCTCCTTGTTCCTACAACACTTCTCCTTCTGGCTCAGCCTGAGCCTCCACCCTGAGGTCCTACACCACCTGCATCACAGGATCCTCTTGAACAGGCTCTTGGGTAGTCTGTTCCCCCTCAACTTCAGCATCCTCCGCCTGAGGCATGCTAGTGTCTTCCTGAGCCACCTCCGACTCAGTAGGGATCTCAGCAACCGGAGTCACTGATGGTGATGGTGCTGACTTCTTGGACTTAGCAGCTGTAGCGGTTTTCGGTTCAGGGGTGTCTGATTCAGTCTCAGAATCATGCAGTGTTGTCTTTCTTTCAGACACAGGAAGTCCCTTCACCGTTACCCGCTTTGGCCCAGACTTGGCCGGCTCCTCCTGACTTCTTGGACTTAGCAGCTGTAGAACTGGCTGCCTTGCCCTTCCCCTTTCCTTTTGAGATCCTCTTGATCTCAGTGGCATTCATCCTCTTGATAGTGTCAGCAGCATTCTGGTATAGAATGTGCTGATCCTTGAAATCCACGAGCCCTTCTCTGTCAACATCCCCAAACCTGAGATGCTGAAGCATCACTGACAACTTAGAACCGAAGTGGGGGTTCTTTGTTAGGATGATCTGATCTCCATCCTTCACTACCTTCTTGGCTTCAGCGACTAGCTTCTGGAGGAAGTATTCCTCCCAGTCCACCTGAGCATTCTCAACCACTGCTGCCATGACCCTGATTTTGGGCAGAGACACCTGCTCCAAACCGCCCACAAACCCCATTATACTCTGACATACAACTTCAAACATCAATTTGTATTCAGGTTTGAACAGCTTCTTGTTCATCTTTCCAAACAGTTCTTGGAGCACAATCAGGTATGTGTCAGCACAGCCCTGCTTCTTTCCAAACTTGTGCATCGCAGCATCGGACAACTCCTCATCATCAGTGGAGTGAGGAAGGTTATATGTCTTCCTGATCAAATCCCTAACGTTCACCTTCTCAAAGAAGTGCTGAACGATCTTCTTTCCCTCCTTCTCCACAGTCCTCCTGAGTGGAATCACTGATTCCCACTCACCTACATCGTTCTCCTTCATGTTGGCATAGAATGCCACAATTTGATGAGCACAAGTCTTTGCAGGTTTCTTGGACATGAAATCCAGCAGTCCAGCAGTGTTGATGGCCCCATAGACCTGATCTAACTCCTTGATTGTTGATCGATGAGTGAAATCGATCAACCACTCAAAGGTCACCTTCGATTCAATATCCAAAATGGCTGAGTGGAATTTCCGTGCTTCTGAGGCCGTCATGAAAGGCTTAGTGGTGGTGGTGGTGGAAGCCATTGATGCAGAGAGATAGAGAGAAATATTTGCAGAAATATTGGGTTAGGAAAATATGAGTGCGTAAATTGTGAACAATGAATGATCCTTCCTTTTATACCCAAAGACTCAATTTTAATGAAAGGGTTGGATTAATGGTCTTTTGAAATTCACGGATGAGATGAAGGGGTATATCCAGAATAAAAAGTGTATCAAAGTTCGGATTTCAAAAGTAATGATGTTTTACTTTATTGAAACTTGTTCCCGCCCATTTTACATTTAATGCGTGTCAGAAGAATGTTTGAAATTAATACGCATTTTGCATTTAATAAAACTGAATAATAAATGAATGGCTAAGGATTTGAGTTAAAAACCCTTTGATTGATGTGGTGTCAGACAAGATCAGAAATGCACATGCAAGACAGAAAAGAAAAAATAGTTCAGGATTCATACCAGTCAGTCAGATATAGAAACCTGACTGATACCTCGTGAGACCGATCAGGGTGACAAGCCCTAAAATCTGTGTTCTGAACCTAAACCTATTCTGATCCCCGATGATCCAAACCTGATGTCTGTTCCCCCTAAAAGCTATCCAACTCTGCAATCTGATCCTAAGTTAATCATCCCTCCTGACCCCTTTGTTCAATCCTGAACTGAGATTCATATTGAACCTTCTAAGCCTGGGTTAAGAAGTCCTAACTCTACTGACAGCTCAACAAACCTGGTTTCAGGCAAAGCCTTAGTCAGGATGTCAGCTCTCTGCTTGTCAGCAGGGATCCTCTCCATCCTGATGTCCTTCTTCTCAACATGATCTCTGATAAAGTGGTGCCTGATGTCTACATGCTTACACCTTGTGTGTAAGACTGGGTTTTGGGATATGGCAATGGCACTATTATTGTCACAATAAATTGGGACATCAGTGGCCTCTATTTGGTAGTCTCTCAGTTGTTGCTTCAACCACAGGATCTGGGAGCAACAACTGCCTGCCTCCATATACTCAGCCTCAGTTGTAGATGTTGCAACACTTGTTTGTTTCTTGGAAAACCAAGAGATCAGTTTACTCCCTAGAAACTGACATGTGCCTGTAGTTGATTTTCTATCAAGCCTACATCCTCCATAATCAGCATCAGAATAGCCAGTCAGTTCTAGGTTGTCATCAGAGGGATACCAAAGTCCTAAATTGACAGTACCTCTCAGTATTTCAGTATCTTTTTAGCACTCTCTAGATGACTCTTCTTCGGATCAGACTGATACCTTGTACAAACTCCAACTGCATAAGTGATGTCAGGATGACTTGCAGTCAGGTACAATAAGGATCCTATCAGTGCCCTATATTCAGTCTGATTCACCGAGGTCCCCTCCTTGTCAGGATCCAGCTTCTCATTTGTGTTCATGAGAATACGTGAGACTTTGCTGGACTGAACTCCAAACTTCTGAATCAAGTCCCTCGCATACTTGGACTGATTTATGAAGATTCCGGAGTCAAATTGCCTAACCTAAAGACCTAAGAAGAAGTTCATTTCTCCCATCATTGACATCTCAAATTTCCCAGTCATCAGCTTGGAGAATTTCTCACAAAGCTTCAGATTAGGAGTTCCAAATATTATGTCATCCACATAAATCTGAACCAAGAGTATGTCCTCCCATTCGGATATCCTGAAGAGGGCCCTGTCCACTGTTCCTTTCACGAACCCGTGGTCTATCAGGAACTGGGAAAATGTATCATACCAAGCTCTCAGAGCTTGCTTCAGGCCATAAAGAGCTTTCTTCAGGTGGTATACCTTGTTCCCAACTTCGAACCTTGGAGGTTGCTCAACATAAACCTCCTCATTCAGTACACCATTCAGAAAAGCACTCTTCACATCCATCTGATACACCTTGAACTTCTTGAATGTTGCATATGCCAGAAACAACCTGATTGCTTCCAACCTTGCGACCGGAGCAAAGGTCTCATCATAGTCGATCCCTTCGGCCTGAGAGTAACCCTTTGCCACTAGTCTGGCCTTATTTCTGACAACAACATTCTTTTCATCCCTCTTGTTCTGAAAGACCCACTTGGTGACAATGACATGTTGACGCCTAGGTCTCTCAACTAACTCCCAAACCTGATTCCGCTCAAACTGATTGAGCTCATCCTGCATGGCTAAGATCCAGTTGGGGTCAGCAAGAGCTTCTTCTATGCTCTTAGGCTCCTGATCACTCAGGAAGCAACAGAACATAGCACTCTCGCCAAAGGACAACCTCGTCCTGACCCCCTCATTTACGTCACCAATGATGTCAGCCAATGAGTGATCATCTAGCCATGTCCTCCTGCTGACTAGAGCAATGGGAGCTGCTGACGTCCCCTCGCCTGATCCTGAAACATTAGTCTCGACAATAACAGGCAAAGAAGGAGAACGAGCAAGAATAGGGGATACTGAGTCATTTCCTAAGGGTTGGCCAATATCAGGGACATTGATTCCCTCTACAGAGTTGGACTCAGTAACTGTCTCAGGTGCAGAAGCATCATCACCGACAGTACGTACCTCAGGTTGAGTCTGTTCCTCTTTCTGAGACTCAACATTCTCCGAGGCTAGGGCTTGCTGAGGGTTGGCCTGAGGTCCATCCTGATCTTCATCATCATCATCCCATCCTTTGGGAGTACTGACAAGCTTGATCTTGAATTCAGGATTCTTCAGGCTCAGTCTCGTTACCCTCTTAGTAACCCCCTCAGTGTCAGGACTCAGAACCTATTTTCTACGCATAGATGCAGTCTCATCAAACACAACATGAGGTGTTTCCTCCACACAAAGAGTCCGACAGTTATACACCTTGAAAGCTTTACTGACTGAGGAGTATCCTAAGAAAACTCCCTCATCAGACTTGCTATCAAATGTTTTAAGCTGGTCTTTCCCATTGTTCAGGAAGAAACACTTACACCCAAAGATATGGAAATAGAAGATACAAGGCTTCCTTTTATTCCAAGTCTCATATGGTGTCTGAGCATGTTGCTTGTTCAGCATAGATCGGTTCTGAGTGTAGCAAGCAGTGTTGATTGCTTCAGCCCAGTACTTCTTGGGCAGTCCTGACTCAGCCAACATGGTCCTGGCCGCTTCCTTCAGGGTCAATTTCCTTCTTTCAGCTACCCCATTCTGCTGAGGGGTCCTGGCTGCAGAAGTCTCATGAGCAATACCATGGTTAGTACAAAAGTCAGTTATGATAGAGTTGATAAACTCTGTTCCTCGATCTGATCGGATCCTGACTATGCTCTGACCCTATTCAGTACTCAATTGCTTGAGTAACTCCGGAAGCTTGACCTGAGTCTCCTTCTTGTTCAGCAAGAAAATAACCCATGTGTACCTAAAATAATCATCAACAACAACAAGGGTATATTTCCTACCATTCATGCTGACAGGAGTAATCGGACCAAAGAGATCCATGTGCAAGAGCTGAAGCACTCTGTCAGTTGAGAAGACTTCTTTCTCCTTGAATGAAGCTTTGGTTTGCTTGCCTTCCTGACATGCTCCGCACACGTGGTCTTTGCTAAAAACTTCATTAGGTAGACCCTCTACAAGAGAAAGTCGAGAGATTTTGTTAATAATCTTGAAGTTTAAGTGACTCAGGAGTTTATGCCAGAGCCAACTGAGCTCAGAAGAGCTCTTAGCGACCAAACAAGTTTCAGGAGGGCTGCTCTTGAAGTCAGCAAAATAAACATTGCCCCTCCTGACCCCTGTAATCAGAACCTGCAGTGTAGATTTATCCTTAACGAGACATATGTTAGATGTAAATTCTACACTATAACCACGGTCACAAAAGTGACTGACCGAAAGCAGGTTGTGCCTGAGACCCTCAACAAAGGATACATTCAGGACTTTAACAGAACCAACAACAAGGGCACAGAATCCCCTGGTGAAACCCTTAGAGTTATCACCAAACGTTACCTGCGGGCCTTCCTGAGCTACATAGTCCTGAAGGAGATCACAAAATCCGGTCATGTGCCTGGAACATCCTGAGTCCAAGTACCAGTCCTTCATCAGATCCTCCTTCCTCTTCTTGTAGCCCGCAGCGACCTGAAACAAATCAGGCCTCAGGTACCTATCTTGTATTGGGTCCTACAGTGTCAGCCATACCCTTCGGGATCCAGATTTGTTTAACAATTCTGATAGCATCAGAAGTGTAAACCTGTCTCCCTGAAACATCTACATACACAGTCATCTTCTTCCTTTGTGCCTGGGAAGTTGAGGGTGTATGGGTGTCAGCCTGAGGTTCAGGGGCCCTGGATTGATTCCTGGGGGCGGGCCTCCTGTTCCTCTTTGGCCTGGGTGCATTGGGCTGAGTTTGATCCCGGGAAGGAGCAGCTCGGGCCTGACCTCTTGGCACTTGAGGTCTGGCCAGAGTGTTATCGGAGTCAGGTCTCCGTTGCCTTTTAGGGGCCACTTGGTTTGTCCTTCTCCTTGGAGGATTAGGACTCTCCTGGTGGGCCCTGTGCCCTGCCTGAGGTGTCTGGACCTCAGTAGTCCTTGGCCTTGCCTGAGGCCTCCTCTGACCAGAGTTCCTTCTACCCTGAGCATTCTGAGGCTGAGCCTGAGAGGTGCTTGGGGCAGAGTTCTTTCCAGCCTGAGGGTTCCTGGGCTGAGCCTTGGAGTTCCCTTGATCCTTCTTTCTCGTCTCAGGATGAGGAGCCTTAGCCTTTCCCTTAGGTTTTGGGCCTTGGTCATCAGTCCTTTGCCTGACAGGTTCAGCAGGCGCTTTCTCCTTCCCTTTGCCTTTATCCTGACGAGCAACACTTGGGTTCTTGTCGTCAGTTTGGGCAGGGACAACCTTCTTCTGAGAGTTGCTCCTGAAGCACCTCTCTTTTTCTTGCCCTTTGGGTCTTTAGAGGCATCATAGCCTAACCCAGCTTTGGCACCATCGGTATGCTGAGAGAAACTTGTTAACTCATCAACCACTAGGGAAGACTCGTGTAACTTCTTCAGCTTTTCCTCAAGTTGCCCATTCTTTTGTTTCAGGGCCTCATTTTCAGTGGTGTATTGAAGCACCAACTCCTAATGAGGTCTCTCTTTTGAGATCAGTTCAAGATCCCAAGCAGTTTGCTCAGCACAAAGGCGAGCTTGCCACTCAATTTCGAACATCTCTCTTAGAGCAAGTCGCTCAATCATCAGTTGTTCCTGAGCAAGGAACAGATCAATGTCACGAGTCTCAATCAGCGAGCTGATTACACCTTTCAGTCTTTCCACCTCCAGTGGAGCTTCATCATGCATGTTCTGAGCATGAAGCAACTCTTCCTGAAGATGTACTAATCTGAGGGCTTCCTCAGTATCTCTCACTCTGAGAGACTCAATTAACCGATCATTTTCCCCACTCAGCTGTGCATTCACATCCACTGTGTGAGTATGAGTCTCCTGCAGCCTAGAGAAGTCAACCATCAATTGCTCTAAGGCAAGCTGAAGGTCGAGTTCCCCTACTGAGTCTGAGCTAAGCTCAGGTGCGTGATCAGGAGAAGAGGCAGAAGAACATACCTCATCATTTGCCATCAGGCAGAGGTCATCATACTCCTCATCGTAGAAGAGTTCAGGGGACAGGCGTCCTGGGCCATCTGAATCCGAGGAATCCTCAGCAAGCATAGCTCTCCGGTCTGATGCCCTGAGCTCTCTCTTGGCTCTTCGATCTTCTCGCTCACGAGCACTGAGTTCCAGACAATCATACTGATAATATCCGGTCTTCTTGCAGTGGTAGCACTGATCTACATCAGAAGCAAACTTCTTGTCAGTGTACCTTTTATCTGACGACTCCCTCTGGCTCCCTGATGATCGTTCAGGCTTGGAGCTGGATCTTCTGGGCTCATCGTCTCTCCTCTTGTCATCTCTGCGCCGCTCAGGTTCATCACGACATCTCCTAAAATCCGAACCCCTCCTCTCTTCCCTCCGGGGACTCGATCTCCTGGGGCTGGAGTACCTGCGATCACGGCTGTCAGTATAAAACTTCTTATTCCTGCCGAATTGAGAGTTCAGCTTCTCGAAATGCCGTGCCATTAGGTTGTACTCCATAGCTAGCTCGTCCTTGCTCATATCTCTCAGTGATTTCGAGCCAGATCCAGCCTCAGGCTCAGGAGTAGCTTTAAGAGCCATGCTCTTCTCTTTCTCAGGAGTCTTCTCCTCACTGACTTCTTCAATGACAACACCCTTCTTCTTTCTCTTATCGAGGTCGGATTCCAGAGCCTTTAACTCTGAGAATAGGTGAGAGTGAGTAATGTTAGTGAGATCCTGAGTGTTCTTCAACAAGATCACTCCTGTGTCCCATCTTTCAGGGAGACAATTCATGATTTTAGAAGACACCTCCCTCTTGGGAAACTCCTTCCCAAGGGTTGCTAGCTCGTTCATCATCTTAATGAACCGAGCTTCCATCTGATCGATGGACTCTCCCTCTAACATCCGGAAGGCCTCAAACTTCCTGATCGCAAGATCTCTCTTGTTCTCCTTGATCTTCTCTGATCCCTCACTCATCTCCCTCAAAGCATCCCAGATCTCCTTTGCCGTCCTCAGGTGCATGAGCCTGACCGAATTCTCATAAGAAATGGTGTGGAGTATAATGTTCTTAGCAATATTATCTAGTCCGATTTGCTTAATCTGATCAGGATTAAGCACGGACCTGTCCACTTCTTCATCTCCGGCGGCTGGAACAGGAACATTGCCAGCAACGGGCCAGGTCGTCTGAAGATTCCTCATGAATTTGATCAGACCTTGCTCAATCACCAATGGCATCTGATCATGGATGGAGTAGAGATGTGCGAGTACCCTGAATTTCCAATAGTCATAATTATCAATAGAGAATTCAGGAGGACTGCCTTCAAGGCGTTTAGAACCGGATGCTATGAATGCAAGTTTTCAGAAACAAGATATGTTCAGTTGACCACCAAAAGTTTCTCCTCAGAAACTGTTGGTAAACAAAGTCAGTGGTCTTTTGAACCACTGCTCTGATACCACTTGTTGGTCCCGAAACGAGTATAAATCAGTGTATGGGAGGGGAATACACTGATGTCAGATTTTCCCAAAAGTCTCAGGAAAATGCTCTTTCAAAACCTAGTCAGGAAGATCCTGATGTGTTCTATAAACTGACAGTCCTCAGGGGCAGCAGGGACGGGTCAGTGTTGAACCAGAAAGGCTAGGTCAGAGTTGTGCTCTCAGAACCTCAGTAGAGATAACCCACCTACTGACAGCTGGGAAGCAAGTCAGTTGGATAGCTATCTCAGTAAGCTTAATTTAGTGCGGAATGTGAGCCCTTAAGCTTACTCGTTTTAGTTCTGAAAACTTTATCAGTTTGCTTAGTGGAAACGTGGTTAAGGCTGGTGCACAGTTTACTAATCAGGATGACAAGTCAGTCCCGATGGTTTTATAAAACAATGCAAGGATGCTCAGTTTAATATGTATGACAATTATCATCCCGAACAAATAGTAAATCAGCAAGCAAGGGTCTTTTTAATGTGGTTAGGAGATAACCAACTCCTACGTCCATGACCTGATTGGACATGAAGCTATCCTCAAAACCCTGATGATATGTACTTGGGTTTTACCTGCCAAGGGACACGAGTAGCCAACTTCCTCTCTTAGGAACTAACCCCTGGGTGGTTTTACAAGTCCCAGTCCTTACAAACAGACCAACCAACTCACAAACTGAGGGGTTTGGTTTTACACGTTTCTCCAACTATTTTGTATTGATTCCTATACAAAATCAAAGCTAAGGATGTGATCAATACTCTAAGGAAATAATACAGAGGAGATTCTTACAACAACACTAGGGAAATTTAAGTTTCAGAGTGTTGTTTCAAATCAACTTTGAGTGCTTGGAATCTTGAGAATGCTTTCACTTGGAAATTTCCTGTAACCTTGAATGGGGGCAAGGTCTTCTGTATTTATAGGAGGTTTGAAAAAGATCCGTTGGAAAGAGATCCGTTTCAAACCTTCTATTTTAGGGTAGGTGCAGGTTTGGTTGTCCTTGTCTGACAGAGACCATACCTAGTATGGTAAAGTTTCTGATCCGCCGCCTGCACCTCTGAGAAGCATTAAATGTGCTCAGTCTCCGTACATACGTGTCGCCTTCTAACTGGTCACTTGTCCAACGGCTAGTTTGCCGGCATTGACTTTACTGATCCTCGTACATTTATAACTCTGAGTTTCTTGTTCTTAACTCAGGATAAATGTTTATCTTTTGTTAAAGACTCTGACATTCCTTTTGCTACCTCAGACTTCCATTCGCACGTGTAACCTTTGGGTCTCAGGACTTATAAGTATCAGGTTAACTGATACTAAGCCCATGTCAGGACTTATGAACATCAGAGGGACGTTCAGCCTGATCAAGGTTACACTGAGCCTTCACTGACGAAGACTTCTCTGAGCATGCTTAGTCTACTCAGTTCTGTCAGGGTCAGTGGTCTTCTTCAGGATGGCTTCTAGGCATCTTCAGGAGTCTTTCTAGGTTTTTCAGGTTGCAGCTTCAGGTTGACCATCTTCAGGATGTTCAACACCTTCAGGGTTGGAACAGCTTCAAACTTCAGACTTCAGGGACGTCTCCATCAGTCTTCACTCCTCAGTACGTTCCCCCTGAACTGAATACCTATGAATAGAAAATCTATTCTAACCTATCTAGTCCTGAGCCTATCATCCTGACGAACTATACTTAGGCAAATTCATCAAGGGGTTTTGGGATCTAATCAAAACTCAGATTGTCCTATCAATTTCCCCTATTTTGATGATGTCAAAACCCTTAGAAAAATCCTACCATCTAAACAAATTTCTGACTTAGTCAGTATTCAGTTCAGGAACCTATATCAGGTCCTGAGTTCTATAAGATGGAAACATGGAAGGGTTAGTACAGTTCTTGATAAAGAGCAGAAAAGTAAATCAGGAGTCATCGAGATGTTGTCTTAGGAATATAAATAGTTTCATTGATAGATATTCTAACTACACGGTATCCTGAAACTATTACAAAACATTCCTGAAACACTAATCCTGATCTATCTTCAGTCTTCATCATCCCACTTCAGAAGAGTCAGTCCATACTTGGCCAGGACCCTCAGCTTCACCTCATGGAATTGATCAGGATCCTCAGCAACACCGTTTGTCCGAGCCACCATGGCGATTTCAGATTGGATAGCATTTCGGTTGAGATGATGATTAATTCTCATCATCGACGGTATGTAGACTATGTTGTCAGGGGCTTTGATCTGGTATCCTGCTCGATCGGCGTATCTGACAATTTCTGTCCAAAGTTCAGGATGGTGAAGGTCCATCCATTCCATGAACACAACATTCTTATCATGGGCTTCGATCTTTAACCAGTTCCCATAAACATAGTACTTCTCCACAAACTCTTTCTTTATCGGAACCCAAATCTGATTCAGATGAGGTGGAATGAAGGTGTCTACATACTCATACTGAAACGGTCCTGCCGGCTCTCCAGGGACTAACTTCTCCTTCTGACCAGCAGGCTTCTTCTTCACTTCACTGGCTTCAGGTTTCTTCTTCTCAGTTTTCTCTTTATCCTTCATGGCGTCAAGCTGACCCTGAAGTTTCTCAATTTTTGTATCCTGAGCCCTGACCTTCAGTGCAGTTTCCAAGGTAATCTGCTTCTGCTTCTTCTTCGTTACTACCAAGGGGTCATTAGGGTAGAGTTGTTCACTGCACTCATCCAACAGTTCTTCAACATCTTCAGGAGTTGCCTCTTTCCTCTTTTTCTGAACCTGAGTGGGAACTTCAGGATCAGTGGCCTTCCTCTTCTTCGAAGTGTCGAATTTAGGATTTTTCTTTCCTTCTCCCTTTTTGGCAGCATCAGGGGAATCCTCCTCCTTATCCACTTTCTTCTTGATGTCATCCAGAAGAATCCCCTGAGAAGCACCCTGGTCAGCAACCACTTTCAGGCTGGAAGATAGCGCATCAGACTTTAGTACACTTTCAGTGAGGTGATTTTCAAAACTGGACTTCATGGCAACCAGTTCCTTCTTCTGAGTCAGACATTAAATCTGCAGATTGTTGAAGGACTTGTGCCATACTTCGTCAGTCCCCTTCAGATTCTCACTGATCTTCCTTAGCAGTGATGCATCTTCCGCCTGAGCTTCCTCCCTGGCCAAACCTCTGACCATGGCCTCCTACCCTTTCAGTGCTTCAGCAATTAGTTCCCTGATCCTCCCATCCAGATTGCTGAGAGCTGAATCTATCGTGCTTTGAACTTGGCTAGAGATTGTGGCAAGTTCAGTAGATCTCTGAGTCTCGATGCTCAGGAAGCGTTCCGAGTCTTCCTTCCTTGCATCTAGAAATCTCTCCGCCAGCAAGTTGTGTTTCTCCCGCTGACGGTGGAGTTTGCTTATGATATCCTGACTCATCCGCGAGAGACCTACTGAAATAGTTTGGTTCTTCTTCTTCTTCCCCTTCCTCCTGGGCTTCTGAAGAACCAATGCTGGGGTCTCTCCTGGAGCCTCAGCAGTCCCGACCCCGGGGAGTGCATCATCAGCCGGTGCAACCTGTCCCGCGTCTGCACCTTCCCCAACAACTGGAACAACAGACAATTCCATTGAGGGTTTGGGATGGGGATTGTTGGCACGAACCACCCTGATGAACTCTTCCTTAGTTATAACTTGGGCATAGGTTCGAAGACCAAACCTGTCGAGGATCACCTGCTCCTGATCCCTGAGGCACTCCACTCCCTTAGCCTCAATTATGGCAGCAACTTCAGTGATCGATGCCCTCCGTATCATAACCAAGACCCTTAGCTTCACCACCTCGTCAGCATAGGAAGGTTCCAGGCATGGAATATGCTGACTGACAAACCGTTTTGCTTGACAGTTATCATCCATTTCAAACGGTGTCAGAGTTGGTGGTGGAGCAATTTCTTCATGATCTCCAGCCTGATGCTCTGGTTCAGACTCAGCATCAGTTGAGATGGTCCACTTTCTGCCTTGATTGTTTTCGACGTCCTCATCCTGAAGCTCCTTATCCTGAGCCTCTGTCTCCACAACCTCCTGAAGCTCCTCATCACCAGCATCTGAGCTTCTCTGACCCTCCGGGTCAACCTCCTCATTCACTTCTTCCTCATCTTCCTTCTCATCTCCTTGTTCCTCCAACACTTCTCTTTCAGCTTCTCCTTCTGGCTCAGCCTGAGCCTCCACCCTGAGGTCCTGCACCACCTACATCACCTCCAGGCCTTAGGTGTAAAGCCTTGCAAATATCACCAGCTGTAATCTTGACATTCTTTCCTTGCAGCTTCACTGATAATGTTTTTCTTTCAACATTTACTTCTGCACTTTGGTAGAACTCATGAACTATCTTGTCATCATATGATCCAGGGTTGTGGGTCAGACAGTAATGAATCCCTTGATTCACTATGTGCTTGACAACATCTTCCATTGCATCAGTGGGATGCTTATTCAGAATTTTATCAAAGTTGAACAAAGCTCCAAAAATAACTTTTATCGACATGATTCTTAGTTTCAGAGAGTGAGGGATGGGAGTGTTTAAGGTTTTAGAGAGGTTCGAAATGTTAAAGTGAGATATAAAAGGATGAAGGGTCCTTTAAATACCTTTCCTTAAATAGTCATTAAGAACCGAGGTATAACGGTCTTTGACCTAGAATTTATGAGTTTTTGAATCCTGGACCAGAATTTATAATTAAATTTGTCCAAAATCTAACTCACATAGAATTTAATTCCATTTAAAATGTTACACGTACTCATACATTTTACCAATTAAAATGCCTGAATAAATCCAAAATTTATGTAACTTAGTACAAAAGTTTATGAATTTTGTAGTGCTCCATTTAATTTGTAGAATTGTACAAAGTACTGTAAATTCCCTAAGTTTGCAGTTGACATTCTTAGAGTTTTGGAAGTATATAGTTAATAAGGAATTTGCAGATCAGAATTAAGTCTACATCTGTAGAGTTTGACTCTACAGTTGAATGACTTTGCAGCTGCAATTTTCCTTTACACTGATTTTCTAATTTTCTAGGCTTGTCTTTGCAATTTAGTGATTTTCACAGAGTCTTTTTATAATTCTAACATTCCCAAATTGCCTCTCAAGATTGAAAATCTTGATTCACACAAAGGTTTAGTGAAAATATCAGCAAGATTCAATTCAGTATGAACCTTCGTCAATTTCACATCCTTTCTTTCAACATGATCTCTTATGAAATGATGCCTTACATCTATGTGTTTTGATCTAGAGTGTAGAACTGGATTATGTGTAATGGCAATAGCACTTGTATTGTCACAGAATATAGTTGTTTCTCTTGATTCAATTCCATAGTCTTGTAATTGATATTGCATCCATAAGATTTGTGCACAACAACTTCCAGCAG
This sequence comes from Prunella vulgaris, assembly GCA_026898435.1. Taxonomy (NCBI): domain Eukaryota; kingdom Viridiplantae; phylum Streptophyta; class Magnoliopsida; order Lamiales; family Lamiaceae; genus Prunella; species Prunella vulgaris. Next base: position 344,478 of record JAPKLY010000038.1, read on the forward strand.
CAATGTATTCTGCCTCAGCTGTAGAAAGAGCAATTGAATTTTGCTTTTTACTGTGCCATGCCACTAACCTTTCACCTAGGAATTGACAAATCTCACTAGTAATTTTCCTATCAATCTTACAGCCTGCAAAATCTGAGCCAGTGTACCCAATGAGTTCAATTCCTCCTTCTTTAAGATACCATAATCCTAGATTTTGTGTGGATTTGACATACTTGATGATCTTCTTTACAGTATTTAAGTGTGATTCCTTAGGATTCACTTGGAATCTAGCACATACACCTACTGGAAACATGATATCAGGTCTACTAGCTGTAAGGTATAGCAATGATCCAATTAGCCTCCTATATTTGGTTACATCAACACTTTTGCCATTCTCATCTTTGTCAAGACTCACAGAAGGTGTCATAGGTATATTTGTAGGCTTGGAACTGTCCATTCCAAATCTTTTGATAAGCTCTTGAGTGTATTTAGCTTGATTGATGAAAATTCCATCTCTCATTTGCTTCACTTGTAATCCCAAAAAGATATTCAGATTTCCCATCATGCTCATTTCAAATTTCTCAGTCATGAGCTTAGAGAAATTTCTGCATAATTCCTCGTTGGTTGAGCCAAAGATTATGTCATCAACATAGATTTGGACAAGCAAAATATCATTCCCATGTTGTAATCTGAATAAGGTTTTATCAACCATTCCCTTTTTGAATCTATTTTTGATCAGATGATCACATAGGGTATCATACCATGCTCTTGGTGCTTCTAAGCTTATAAACTTTGTCTTCAGCTGTAGATTCCTCAAATCCTGGTGGTTGTTCAACATACACTTCTTCTGAGAGTAAACCATTTAGAAATGCACTCTTTACATCCATTTGATAGACTGTAAAGTTCATATGTGCAACATAGGCTAGAAAGATTCTTATAGCTTCTAATCTTGCAACTGGGGCAAATGATTCATCAAAATCTATGCCTTCAGATTGACAATAGCCTTGAGCTACTTGCCTTGCTTTATTTCTGGTTACAATTCCATCTTCATCAAGTTTGTTCTTGAATACCTACCTAGTTCCAATCACTTTGTGATTCCTAGGTCTTGGAACAAGTTCCCATACTTGATTTCTCTCAAAACCATTCAATTCTTCTTGCATTGCAATAATCCAATTGACATCTTGCAGTGCTTCATGAATATAAATAGGTTCTGAAGATGAAAGAAATGTAGCAAACATTGCCTCATGGATTTGTTTTCTAGTTCTTACAGCATCTGATGGGTTTCCAATTACATGCTCAGGGGGGGTGATCTTTCAACCAAATCAAATCTGACACAGGTTCTAATCCTTGATCATTGTTCTCTACAGCTGTAGATTCACCTACTGCAGACTCATCAAGTCCTTTTGTTGGTGTTTCTACTTCTGTTTGAACATTCTCATGGACTAGATCTTCAACATTCTCTAATGGTGCTAACTCAACAATTATAGTGTCAAAGCCTTTGTTGGTCAAATCTACAGGAGTTTTGATCCTAACATATTGCTGTTGACTTATAACTGTAGAGTTGTCCTCTTTAGAATCTTCAATAATTTCTTCAGGGGAGCTGTGTTGTTCATAAAAAACAACATGATGTGACTCTTCCACAATCAGTAATCTCTTATTATACACTCTAAATGCTTTGCTAACATTAGAATAACCTAGAAAGATACCTTCATCTGACTTTGAATCTAAAGTCTTAAGGTGTTCTTTCCCATTATTCAGTATGAAATATTTGCATCCAAAAATGTGTAGATAAGAGATATTAGGAGTCATTCCTTTCCATAACTCATATGGAGTCTTCTTATGATCCTTAACAATCAAGCATCTATTTTGTGTATAGCATGCAGTGCTTGTTGCTTCTGCCCAAAATTTCTTAGGCAACTTTGCTTCAACAATCATTGTTCTTGCAGCTTCCTTGAGTGTTCTATTCTTCCTTTCTGCAACTCCATTCTGTTGTGGGGTTCTGGCTGCAGAGTATTCATGCATTATTCCATATAGAGAGCAATACTCTTCAATGACTTGATTTGTGAATTATGTTCCTCTATCTGGTCTGATTTTCACAATCTTCAGATTCTTTTCATTTTGAATCCTTCTTAACAGTTCTGGTAACCACTGTAGGGTTTCACTCTTCTTTCTTAGAAACACAGTCCAAGAAAATCTTGAGTAATCATCTACAACAACCAAAGTATACTTCTTCCCACTTATGCTTACTGGTTCTATGGGTCCAAAGAGATTCATATGCAGTAATTCAAGTGTTCTTGAAGTGCTTGGGTGTGTCTTGCTTTTGAAAGTCTTTTTGATTTGTTTCCCTTTGACACAGGCATCACATAAATGTTCCTTCCTGAACCTAGTGCTTGGCAAACCTCTTACAAGTTTGTTATTAACAAGTTCATTCATGGTTTTAAAGTTTATATGATTCATTCTTTTATGCCATAGCCAACTAACTTCATTGGAACTATTAGCTAGAAAGCAGGTAGTTTACAATCTATGAAAGACTTCTTCTTCTGACTGTATACTTGATTCTGCAGTTTGTTTCAAGGTTATGTTTTGAAACATATTTGAGACATCTTCTTCAGAATCATCCATGATCTCCTTGATCTTTTGTTGTCTTCTTGGTGACAATTCTTTGAATGAATTCAAGAATTTCAAATCTTCTAGCTGTAGAGTTGAGTCTACAGCTTCTTCAGGGGTTGGTTTTCTGATAAACTTTCTTTCAGGTCTTGGAATTGACTTTTGTAGGTATTTCATCCAGACACGAGGATTATATTCTATTCCAGTCAAATCCTTTGAGTGCCTTTGCTCAGACAACATCTTCTTCAATTGTTTGGATGATTTTCCAAAGCAATCTAGCTACTTTTGATAATAGGCATTGTATTCTTCAAGTTCAGCTATCATCAGTTCTTGAGATTTGATTGTTTCCTTTAATTCTGCACAGTCTACAGCTCTACAACTTGCTTCATTAAAAAGTTCTTCATTGTCTTCTTTCAAACAACTGTAACTTTCCTTCAGTTCTTGTAGAATCTGCAGTTGTTGTTTAACATTTTCCACTCCAGCTAACAAAGCTTTCACATGTTCTTTTCCAATGTGATTATCTCTTCTAAGATCTTCATTTTTCTCTTGGAGTCTTTGGATTGCACTTAGCATGTCACTGGAAGAATCTTTTTCTGTAATATAACTTGATGATGATGAGCATACCTCTTCATCTTTAGTCATAAGACAGATCAGGGCTTCTTCATCTGAATCTGTAGAGTCAGAGTCTTCTAAATCTGCAGTTGACTTTTGAGAAGAAGAGGGATAGTCTTCCTGGTTTTTATCAAACTCAGAAAGTAGTGCTCTAATTCTCTCCTTGTCAAACTTTTTCTTTTTATCTCTCCTGAGTCTATTTTCTTCATCAGTGTACTTCTCAGCTTTGGGGTATGGACAATCCTTGATGTAATGTCCTGGTTTTCTGCAGTTATAGCACAAATAAGTTGAGTTAGGTGCTGAAGATTTCACCTTACCATCTTCCTTTGGTGTGAACTGCTTCTTCTTGGTCCACTTTCCAAATTTCTTGAGCTGCTTTATAAAAAGAGCCAAGTCTTCATCATCAGAACTTGTAGCTGTAGAGTTGTCAGCCACTAGAGCTGTAACCTTACTGCTGTCAGGTTCTTTTCTTCTGCTTATATCAAATTCATAGGCTTTCAGGTCTGAAAAGAGTTCAAAGGTGGATATCTTGGATAAATCCTTTGATTCTCTCATAGCAATGACCTTTATGTCCCATTCAGAAGGTAAGCCTCTGAGAACCTTCATGTTCATTTCTCTTTGTGAGTAATCTTTACCAAGTGAGTCTAGCTCATTGAGGATCTCAATGAATCTTGACTCAAACTTTTCAAGAGTTTCACCAGATTTCATCTTGAAGTTCTCAAACTTTTCAAGAGTTTCACTAGATTTCATCTAGAAGTTCTCAAACTTTTGAACTGCTATCATGAGTTTATTTTCTTTGATTTGTTCAGTTCCTCCACAAATCATTTTCAACTTTTCCCATATATCTTTTGCAGTTTTGCAGTTTTTGATCTTGCTAAACACAATTTTATCAAGTGAATGATAGATAGTGTTCTTTGCAACATTGTCAAGGTTGGACCTTCTCTTGTCATCCTCAGTCCATTCCCTTCTGGGTTTGGGGATAATCTGAGCTAGTCCAGCTGACTGATCAGCTGTACTGTTGAAGTTCACAATAGGTATAGGGCCATCCTCTATGATAGACCACATCTCATCATTGATTGCAGACAAATGTGCTTGCATTCTAATTTTCCATTCATCATAGTCCTCAGCAGAGAACATTGGAACTTTGAATTTCACCATCTTGGGAGCCATGCAAGTATGCAGGTGTGTTTTTCAAAAATAAAAGGATCTAGCTAGGTACTGATCAAAGCAGTGGCAAGCCAACTGCTCTGATGGGGGGGGGGGTGAATAGACCTTGAGTCCAAAATCAGATTTTTCAAACTTTTCAAAAGGATGGATTCTAGAACCTTACAGTAGCCCTTTTTCAAGTTTAAAATAACAAGTCTACAAGAGTTTTAGAAACAGGACCACAAAGGTTACAGCTGTGGACTTTAACAAGTCTGCAGCTGCAGAGTTCAAAAACTTGCAAAATAACAAATCACTTGTAGACTAAAATATCAGAGGAGTTCTCACAATTATGATTGTATTGAGAATACTCTAATGTGCAGCGGAATAAAGTGAGTGTTAATGAGAAACAATGTAAACAAACTTAACAACTGAGTGACTTAGAGAAGTCTACAGTTGTAGAGTCAGTTTTTTCTTTGTGATAAACACAAAGTTTTATGCACTCAGGTTTCAAGGCAATGATGAATGTAGCAAGGAAATTAAATATGCAGGACAAGAATTTAAATGACAGAAAGGTAAATAGACCAAGTTTATAGTAGTTCAGTGTCTATAAAAAGACCACCTACATCCACTGTTACACCACTCAGGTGCCAAATTCACTAAAATATGATCACTAAGATCAGTACAAGTAGTTCCCCCTTAGAACTAGGTTCACTCAGATTTCTATTCTAAAAAGAGATTAAACGACCCTATTCACTCAGAATACAACTCACAAAGAGTTTTACAAACCTCACAAAGAGATATCTACACTAAGTAGAAATATAATCAGGTGAGGGAACAACAACAAAATAATGTGATTATTTCTACGAAAATCCTAACCAACTATCCTATGAATCACAAAGAATGAAAACAAATAAGCTCTCTCAGAATATGCTGGTTGTAGACTTGCTTAGGTTGAATGCTTGTAGGCTCAGGGTTGTTGTTATTGCTTCCTCTGAGGACTTCTTCTATTTATAGATTGAGTGGTGTGACTTATCCGTTGGGAATTTCAAATTTGAAATTCAGATAAGGTTCCTCTCTCACTATTGGCATGTGTGAGGTGGTCCTCATCCTTCACACAGGATAGTACTGATTGTACTATTGTCCTGTCCTTCAGAATTCTGGCCTCCTTGTAACTAATCTTCATTAAGCTCCAGAATTAAGGAAATATCCTCTTCTTTAAGTACAGTTTAGTGAGTGCTTGAGAGCTACACTAATAGTTCTTAAACAGTCTTCATTATCTTCAAATAATCTGACTTGTATCATCTTTTCAAACGGTTCTTTGTAGCTGTAGAGTCTTTCAACCTTGCAGCTGTACAGTCCTGTCAAGATAAAAAAAAATTGGCTGTAGAGAAACCTTACAGCTATAGGGTCATGTCTTGGCTGTAGACAGATCAAATATCAGCTGTAGACTTCACTTACAACTATATGTTTTCAATACCAATTTCCTTAGCACAAGTGTTAGAACAATATATCAATTAAACACATTGTTTGGCACACATCAAAATCTAAACCAAGGTACTTAACACGTTTTAATCATTATATTTTAATTATTTATATACATTAAAACTGATGGATGCTTATATATTTTTTTATCCTTTTTATAGGCTAATAGCCAAATCAGAAGAGACAATTTCTCTGATTAGGTTGAATGCTTCTTGAAAATGGAATTTTTACAAAAATGTTCATTTCATGATCAGCAAAAGAATGAAGTGAACCGATATTGTATTACTTGTAATGCCTCAGCGTGCAGGTATTGTGTAACATCAGGTGATCACGATGACCATCATCACATACTTACAATCTATCGACATGTCTACCAAAATGTTGTTCCTCTTGATGAGCTGGAGAATCATTTCGATTGTCAGAGAATTCAAGTAATTCATTTCATTCAGTTTAATTTATTCATAATTTATGTTGAGATGATAGACTTCTTTTTTTTTTATAAATGCACAAAGAAAGAATGAAAAAAATTTGGTATAAAAATTAAGAATACATATTATTACATTTTAGTGAAAATTTATTCATTTTTTCTCAAGAGAAATTCATTCTATGAAAAAATAATAATATTTACAGCCTTACAAATGTAACAAAAAGTGGGTTGTATCTTTGACTCCCCTACCACATAGGGGCTCTGGTTCACTAATTGAGGGTGTTGGAGCTTGTTATGTTTGTAGAAGAAAGCTTAAGGATCCTGATCAATTTCACTTTTGCTCTATTGCATGCAAGGTAATTTTAAATTTTATTTTTTTCAGTAATAATTTGAATTTCTTTACAACCATTCATTAAACGCACATATTAATGTTATAAATATAATATCATAAAATGTTGTAGCAGGAGTTTAATTTGTGTAACTACTTGTATTCTATTTTATAGGTGCAATCAAATTTAGGAATGAGTAGTGTGACTGATAATGAAAATAACAACAAGCGGAGAAGGAAGGGAGTGCCCCATAGGTCATCACTTTTTTGATGCAAAACTGTGAAGTTTCATGACATTGGTGTTTGTAATTTAAATGATTTATTTTTTTCTTTTTAAGTGAATTAATTATTTCTCCATTCTATTAACTTATTTATCATTAATTGATTAGTGATGCTATTATGTTTGTGTATGCTTAACTTTAAATTCAGTTAGGTCCATAATTATAGAATATATCATGTTAATTATATTTCTTTGAATGTGGATTTATAATTACACTTTTGAGGACTTAAAATGATACGAATATTGGTTTTTTATAAAAAAAAATATTGCATATTGACGATCAAAATTAGACACCATCTTCAAATTGATCTATAATTAAATGAATTATCGACCGTTTTGCGATCGCCAAGAACCGATAGTTAAAAATTAGAGATGGCCTACAATATCGGTCGCTAAACAGACAATTAAAACGACAGCCTTGATGGACAGATTCAAAACTAACGGACTTAGTGACCGCCTAGGTGGTCTTAGAATATTCAAAAATTGTATCAGCAATCGCCTAGGCCATTTCGCTGAATCTGAACTGCCAATGTAGAATTTTTAAGTAACGATTATGGACTACCCCTAGATGGTCGCTAATGATCACTTTTACCTAGTTGAAGTATTTGTGCATTATGAATATGAGTTTGTTTTATAATGAATGAGTGTATATATACAAGTGAGAAGCTCATAACCGACACCTCTCTTAACTAACTTATTGACATTTAATTAACTACCTAACCATCTAACTGAAATTAAGCTATTAATATCTAACTAAGTTGACAAACTAATCAGATGGAATCAGATGTGTGTCCATGTTGTGAGTTGCATGCAATATGTTGCATGGCAGAAGACATTTGCATGCATAACTCTAACAAACCTACATCTCAGAAACAGTTATGGGTATAAAATTGATTAACAGTTTAGCAACCACTAAGGCGGTCGTTAACCTTAAAACTAAAAATTAAGACCGATATTTTTTGTGTCTATGATGGTAGCTAAACACCTTATTTGACCCACATATCTAAAATGGATCTGGCATTAATGACCGACTGATTTGTGACTACCAAGCGTGCACTACAAGAAATCAGACATTACATGATGAATTTTTTCGCAACGACACAAAATTCATCATAATTTGTTACTTATCGGTGACGAATTTTATATTTGTCATTAAAAATTAAAAATTTGTGACAATTTTTTCTCTTGTCACTAATAATTTATTTTTTCGTCGCTGATTTGTAAATTTGATGACGAAATACAAAAATCGCTGCAATAACCTCTGGTGACGATATTCATAATTACTATTGACAATATTTAACGTCATTAAAACTAATATTTTCATGACGATGCTATATTTTGTCACCATATAGTTAAAATAATTAGTGACACATTTATTTCGTCACAATATTATTTGGTGACAATATTTATTATAATTAGTGACAATTATATTCGTCGTGTAATATAATTTTTTTAGGATGGTGCAATATTGTCACAACTTATTTAAAATAATTAGTGATGCACTTATTTTGTCACAATATTATTTGGTGATAATATTCATTATAATTAGTGACGATTATATTCATCATGTAATATAATATTTTTATGATAATCTTATGTGTTGTCATTAATTATTTGGAATAATTTGTGACACATTCTTTCGTCATCAATATATTTATATATATAGTGACGACTAGTAATTATTTGTCATTTTTCACAAATGAATGTCATTTTTTATTATCATTTATTACACAAATAACTATATTTTTAATTTTTTTCACTATTTTAATTGGCGGTTATTTAGTAATTGATTGGGAAGGAGAAGACTAATTCAAAATTTTGAATAAGATTTGTTTAGTAATTATCTATTAAGTAGGAAGTGATGGTGTATGAATTCGGGAAGGTATATATATTACGGGAAGACTTAAGTCATAATTCTTTAGAACATGTAACAAATGGTTAATTAATTAATTAATTATAAGATCGTGTAAACTTAGTATATTAATTTTTTGAGTAATTAGAACATTTTAATTTATCATATAAAATCTAGGGTTTTGTTTATATTAAAACTCAATATGATTCATTATTTCAAAAAATACATTTTAACCGGTTACTTTAATAAAAATTATATATTTTAAACTGAAAATTTTATTTTAAAATTGAATTTTATGAACAATTTTTCAAATGATTTTTTTTATAATTAAATACATCGTATTAATTTTTTTTATTATAATTAATTATGTCATATTAATTTTTTGGAACGAGATCTTGTGAATAGAAGGTTTTTGTTTTCTTAGTGGAGTTCGAAAATTCTGAAGAAATTTGAAAAGATGAAGATGATATTTATGAATGGTGTAGTTGAGAAGAAGGGTAGATATTAAAGGACGTGTTGGCTTTAAAATTAAAAAAAAGAGTAGATTTTTCCTAAAATATGTTAATCTACTCTTTAAAAATTCTGAAAGAAAATTAAATTTTCATTTAGTAAAAAAAATTGAAAGATTTCGGATTCATATATTAAGAAACAATCCGAAATTTAAGAAATCATATATCTAAGGAAATTTCAAATCTTCAATTAGTAAAAAAATCCGGAATTTATAATTTGAAATTAGTAAAAAAAATTATATATTTTAGGAAATGTTTATAAAATTTGAAATTAGTAATTTTTTTTAAATATTTCGAATTTATAAAGAAATTTGAAATTTCAATAAAAAACAAAAAAACTGTTATATAAAATCACATGAACTAAGAAATTACAATGACATATAAAATCCTAAACACTAAACTGTATAAGTAGTAACACTAAACCTTAACAGTACTAGCACTATTAACCCTAAACTCTAAACCCTAATTGTACCTCTATATAAACGGTAACTATGAACTAAGAACCCTAAACCCTAATTGTACTGTTAGGGTTATACTAGAAAGTATGCTTTTACTTTGTATAACTAAACTGAATCTTTGAGCTTTATCTGAAATAAATCTTTTATCACTGTGCTTTAGATAAATATGAATGTTATTTATTTATTGCAATCCGTTCATATAATAGTACAAGTTACACTATAGATAAATGTGGTGATCCCCGGATAACTCACAGCAAGATCACATTATCAGTTTCTTGTAAAAAGTACTAAATTCACAACCTAGATGGGATTTGAACACCCCATTGGTAAACGGTTGATGTGTAGATCCCAGATTGGCTTATCTTGACCAGGGGATTGCACTAGTGCATGATGATGCATTGAAGAGGACCTACAGAGAGGTAATTCTTCCGGACTGATTTATGGGATGAAGAATTAGACCTCAGTGGTCGTTTATTTCTAAATCTCTGTCCCTTAAATAGGACTGTGTGTGATCCGTGCGTGACACTTTATTTTGTTATGGGTAGAGAGTCAATAAGACTCAATACTTTGCATCTTGGGTGACGCCATTGAGAACATGACAGTTGCTAAGATTTAATATAGAGGAACGTGTGCTTGGAGAGTCATGCATGATTAGTCCCCTTGGTGGGCTCGAAACGTTCGTCATACTAAATCTTGCAAGTGGAATTTGTTTCCTGTATGATGATAAAGAAGAGTTGTCCTTACTCCAAGGATAAGATGTTAAATTAATTAAAGCGTTCAGTGGCTTGATTAATTAACGGACAAGAGAATCTTAAACACGGGAAATAATGACCGGGAGCCATATGATTGTAATATGGGTTAAGATGGATAGTGCAACATTAATCCTATAGTGGAGTGAGATTAATGTTAATGGGTTGAATGACATTGGGCTCAATGTTAGAATTCAAGGCCCATTAGGAGGTCCAATCTTAATTCTCCTAAAGGCCCCTCAAGTAGCCCAATTAAATTTCCAACAATGAATAAGGTGATTAAAATAAAAGAAATATTTTGGGCCCAAATTAGTTTGTATTTTTCAAAAATTAATACATAAATATTAATGAGAGATTTTATGAAAAATAGATATGTATCTTGGATACAAGAATATCTAATAAAATCAAGATCTCATTAAATTAATATGACAAACACTTATATACAAATTTCTACGGGTCAAAGATCCGTAGAAATATCCATTTTTTAAAATTCGCGGGTCTAAATCGGGTCGGGTCGAATTTGAGTATTTTTTTCTAAAATTCGCGCAACTTGTAATTTTCGCTCCCAGTTATGTTACAATTGGGGTAAATACGTGTTACTTTAAGGCAAAACGTGTGTTACAACCAGATTAAATGTTGTTTTTTACACATATTCATTTATTTCTGTAGAAGTAAATATTTTTCATGCAATGTAACACATGTATATGTTACATTGTATGTGTAACACATATTTATTCTTAATAAAAATACATTTTATCCTATAGTAACACGTATATGCTCATATAATAACACAAATTGAGGAACAAATATGTGTTACAATTAGAGTAAATATGTATTACTGCAAATTTATGTTACAATTGGAGCAAATTTGTGTTACTGCAAATGTGTGTTACATCTAGAGTAAATGTGTGTTACAATTAGAGTAAATGTGTGTTACTGCAAATGTATGTTACAAATAGAGTAAATGTGTGTTACTGCAAATGTGTGTTACAATTAGAGTAAATGTGTGTTACTGTATGCACAAACATTTACTTATCCTTATAAAAATACATATTATATTTTATATAACATATATAAAGTATTAAATGATGTATTAAGTACATTAATAACATATTATTAACATAAATCAACAAAGAGAATAAAAAATAAATTAAGTAACACATATTTATACTTGCAGAAATACATATTTTCTTTATAGTTACTTGAAAAGTACAAAAAATTAATTTTTTAAGAATTTATAACACATATTTTGCCTAATTGTAACACGACTTTGCCCAAATTGTAACATACCTGAGATCGAAAAAACATATTATTAACATAAATCAACAAAGAGAATAAAAAATAAATTAAGTAACACATATTTATATTTGCAGAAATACATATTTTCTTTATAGTTACTTGAAAAGTACAAAAAATTAATTTTTTAAGAATTTGTAACACAGATTTTGCCTAATTGTAACACGCCTTTGCCCAAATTGTAACATACCTGGGAGCGAAAAAATCTGGAACTACAAGTTGCGCGAATTTTGGAAAAAAATGTCCAAATCTGACCCGACCCAGTTTAGATCCGCGAATTTTTAAAAAATGGATATTTCTACGGTAGAAATTTGTACACAAGTGTTGCTCAATTAATATATGTAGGGAAATTTTCGAAAATTCTTGTATGAAAAATATCAAGAATTGAATATTTAGTATTCAAGATTATCAAGATTAGAATATTTGATATTCATGATAATCAAGATTAGAAATATTAGATATTCAAGATATTCAAGATCTTGTATTCTCATTATAAATATGAGATGATACAAGACTTCATACCACTTACTTCTTGAATAGTGATTTTCGAAAATCACAGCATATTGGGCAACAAAATTATTTTCTTCCTTATGTTGTGATTATTCGTGTGGCCTCCTACCGGGTGTACGAATAATGATAAGGGAATACTTGAGAAGGCCTTTTGGGTTAATCAAGAAACTCATTCAAGTCACCTTTTTCTCAGAAAAGTGCCTTTCACCAAGGGAACAAAGGACGCCTTTTGTTTCATAAACTGCCTTTTCTCCAAGAGGTATAATTCACTAAATCCCTTAGTTCCGCATGTTTAGGGCTTTACGTGATATTATTTGTTCATATGTTTTGCATGCAAAGCCTGTTGTTGGGTATACAATTATTTGATTTAATTATGTTTAAATCATGATATTAATTGTAGACTTAAATTTGTATTTAGCGTAAATCCCGAATAGATCCGCGTTTAATTCCCCAACAACTGGTATCAGAGCAGGTTTCGGGCTATATACGTTAAATTGTAATTTAAGTGTTTTAATATTAAATTTGAAAATTGGATAGTAGAATTGCTAGATCTTTTTTGCAGGTATCCAATTGTCATGGTATTTAATATTTATTTATGCATGCATGTATGATGATGCGATTTTAAAATCCGATTCGTTCGGATCATTTTTCCCGTGAGAAAATCCACGGGTAGACTAGGATGTTTTTATGTAATAGACTAGTCTAGGCGATAGGTTTATTTATTTATTTTATAAATAAATTGTAACTGATATCGAAGATGAAGAACGGAGATTTTAAGGCCCGGAGACAAAGTTGGTGAAATTTTGTTGCGGTCGAGTGGGAGCTTAATCGAGACGGACGATAAAGCTTGAAGACGAACGGTGATTACGATATCTCGTAGTCAAAACGAGAAATTAAACCGTGACAATTGGATATAATGTGCCAATTTATTTAATTTGTTTTGATGCATGCTTTATTTATTTAATTTGATTAAATATTTGATTGCATGAATATCGTGATGAAAAATCTCAACTCCGAAAATTACTAAGTATGTTTTAAATATAATTCGGTATTTTATTCTAGATAATAAAATTGAATTATTTGGCCTCCATGATTTATTTGTTTGTGAAGTCTTTTGGCTACGCATTGGCAAGCGTCTTTCTCCCTATCGGATAGGCCAAAAGACAAGTTCACATGAACGAATTCTCAAAAGGATGATTGTGGATTATTATTAGTGGCGGTATTGACCCTCCCATCGAGTGGCTTGCTCAAAACGAAGTGATAATCCTGTATTTAATCTTGGTTAATACTTAGGTATAAAATTGGCATTTTATTACTCCCCATCGGAGTCCCTACCGATTTTATTTGGTCAAGTGGGAGTCGACTATTAATTTTTGAAATTAAAAGTTTGTAACTGTTCTTGTTTGTAACTTGCTTAAATGTGTTTGCATAAACGTCCACACTCATCGTGGCTTATGTGAACTGTTTTAAGATGTCGGCCAATTTATGCTATGTATTTTTTTGAGATTTTATACAAAGCATAATCAAATTTTGTGATAATCTTTACGAATCGATGTATGTATTGAAGCAATGTATGTTTTATTTCAGTTCAGCATGTCGTCTTCTTTTAATCCACTGTTTACGATACTTAAAGATAACAAATTGGAAGGTGAAAACTATGTTGATTGGAAACGTCACTTATTTATTGTCCTAACCGCACAACAACACAAATGAGTTCTTGACACCCCAAAGCCCCCTACGCCTACGGATGATACGAATGTTGCCGAAAGGGAATATCATAAGGAGTGGATGAAATCCGATGAAATGGCTAGGTGTACCATCTTGGCTTCAATGTCAGATGTGTTGCAACACCAACACCAAGACATGGAATCCGCTTCTGATATGATGCTAAACCTTAAGGAAATGTTCTCTCATCAGAATCGTACGGCTAGGCAAATCACCATGCGAGATATGTTGTCGCTGAAAATGGTGGAGAGAACGCCCGTAAGGGAACACGTTCTCAAGATGATGGGCTACCTCAACAAGTTAGAGGTACTTGGAGCAGAATATGATGTGGAAATGCAAGTTGATTTCGTTCTCCATTCTCTACCGAAAAGCTTTGAGCAGTTCCAGTTGAACTATATGATGAATAATCAAGAGTTCACGTTGGCACAACTCTTGCAAGCTTTGGTATCTGCGGAGACACTCATGGGACACCAAACTCAAGTCTTGGTGGCAAACAGTCAGACTTCTTCCGCACCGAAAGGTGGGAAGAAGAAGAAGAAGACCAAAGGCCCGAACCAAGCTAAGGGTAAGGTGACTAATGAGGGAGGGGTCAAGAAAGCTACCAAAGGGAAGTGTTTCAACTGTGGTGAGAAAGGACATTGGAGGACGGCCTGTCCCAAGCCAAAGAAGGCCGGGAAGAAAGGTAATTCTCATGCACTTGTTGTTGAAACTTGTTTAGCGGCGTATGCTTCCCATTGGTGGGTAGTGGATACGGGAGCCACTGATCATGTATGTTTCACTTTACAGGGGTTCCGAAAAACCCGGCAACTTAGTGCGAATGAGATCCTCATCACATTGGGCGATGCTACGAGGGTAGCGGCTGTCGCAGTGGGAGACGTGCACCTATTTTTTGAAGATAGAGTTTTAGTATTAAAGGATGTTCTTTATGTTCCCAGTTTTAGGAAGAATTTAATTTCGGTTTCTAAATTGTACGTTGATGGATACTCAGTTTCTTTTAATAATATGGTTGTTATTTTTCTAAACAATGAGTTCATCTGTTCGGGAACATTAGTGAATAATCTTTATACTGTTAAAAGTGCACACCACACACAAAATGCTTCTTATAACACATCGACTATTTCTAAGAAAAGAAAATTTTCTTCAACCGTGAACGAAACACTTCTACGGCATCTAAGACTTGGTCATATTAATCTAAAAGAATTCAAAGGTTGGTGGCGGATGGCTCGTTGGAGTCTGTCCATGTTGAGCCGTTTCCAACATGTGAATCTTGTTTAGAGGGGAAAATGACCAAGAGGGCCTTCGGGGCCAAGGGGAATAGAGCTAGTGAAGTGTTGGAAATCGTTCACACTGACGTATGTGGGCCAATGTCGGTTCAAGCTAGAGGAGGTTTTGAGTATTTCGTAACTTTTACGGATGATTACTCAAGATATGGGTACGTTTACCTTATGCGGCGCAAATCGGAAACCTTTGATAAATTCAAAGAGTTCAAAGCCGAGGCCGAGAAATATAGGGGAAAGAGTATCAAGTTCCTACGATCGGATCGTGGGGACGAATACCTCAGCAATGAATTTTTGACCTACTTGTCAAGTGAAGGGATTGTATCCCAATTGACCGCACCCGGTACCCCTCAACAAAATGGGGTTGCGGAACGAAGAAATAGAACTCTTTTAGAAATGATCAGATCCATGATGAGTTATTCGGAGTTACCCAAGTCGTTATGGGGCTATGCCTTGGAAACAGCGGCTCACATTCTAAACTTGGTGCCATCCAAATCGGTTCCTAAAACTCCCACAGAATTGTGGACCGGGCGTAAGCCTAGTTTGAGACACATAAGGATTTGGGGGTGTCCGGCATATGTGTTGGATAAGGAAGCCAGAAAATTGGATCCACGTTCGGAATTGAGGTTGTTTGTAGGATACCCTAGAGGAACGAAAGGCGGTATGTTCTATAGTCCCAAGGACCAAAGAATCGTAATTAGTACGCACTCTAAGTTCTTGGAGGAAGACAATGTGAACAATAGAAAGCCCAAAAGTGAGATTACCTTAGATGAAATAAAAGGGCCTAATCTTATACCAAGGGTACAAGTTGATGTACCACGCGACACACCAACACAACCGGAGCCTCGTCGTAGTGGGAGGGTTGTGAGATAACCCGAGAGATTCATGTTCGTGGGAGAGTCTTCTGACTTGGTCCCCGGGGAGGATGAATTAGACCCATGGACATACGACGAAGCACTCCAAGACAAGGATGCGGATTCTTGGCAAACCGCAATGGAAGTCGAAATGGGTTCTATGGATAAAAATGAGGTGTGGGAGCTTGTTGAGCCACCCAATCGGGTAAAACCCATTGGATGTAAGTAGGTCTACAAGAGAAAAAGAGGATCAGACGGGAAGGTTGAGACCTTCAAAGCTAGACTTGTGGCGAAAGGATATACTCAGAAAGACGGGATCGATTATGAGGAAACCTTTTTTACGGTAGCCATGCTTAAGTCTATCTGTATTCTCTTGGCGATAGCTGCACATCTTGATTTTGAGATCTGGCAAATGGATGTCAAGACAGCTTTCCTAAATGGAAGTCTTGAAGAAGAAATCTATATGCGCCAACCCGAAGGCTTTATTGAAAAAGGCCAAGAGCACCTTGTATGCAAGCTTAAAAGGTCTATCTACGGACTTAAGCAAGCACCGCGAGCTTGGAATCAATGTTTTGATCAAGTAATAAAATCTTACGGTTTTGACCAAAATGAATTTGAGAGTTGTGTGTACAAGAAGTGTGTTGGAACTGCTGTGGTATTCTTGATACTATACGTAGACGACATTTTGCTCATTGGAAACAATGTGGCGGTGTTTTTAGACGTGAGGGTATGGTTGTCAAATCAGTTTGATATGAAGGACTTAGGGGAAGCCGGTCATGTCTTAGGGATTAAGATTACTCGAGATCGCAAGAAAAGAATGATCGGCTTATCGCAATCGTCATACATAGATACTGTTTTGAAACATTTTAGCATGCAGAATTCCAAGAAAGATTTTGTACCTTTTAGACATGGAATTCATCTATCGAAAGAGATGTGTCCGAAGACACAAGAAGAGATAGATTGCATGAAAGGCATCCCATATGCTTCGGCAGTTGGAAGCCTCATGTATGCTATGCTATGTACGAGACCGGATATCTGCATTGCCGTAGGCATGGTAGCACGATATCAAAGTAACCCCGGGAAAGAGCATTAGACAACTGTTAAAAACATTCTGAAATATCTCAAGCGAACTCGAGATAGAATGTTGGTTTATCAGTCAGATAGTCTAATCCCCGTTAGTTATTCGGACTCGGATTTCCAATCAGATATAAATTCCAAATAAATCTACCTCGGGTAATGTGTTTTGTTTGGGGAAGGAGCCATGATATGGTGAAGTGTGCATCACTGATTCTACCATGGAAGCCGAATAAGTAACTGCTTATGGAGCAGTGAAGGAATCGGTTTGGCTCAAGATCTTCTAAGTGGACTTGGATAAAATTCTGAATTTGTCTAGCATTGTAATGCTAGGACAGTTGCAAATTCAAGGGAACCAAGAGTCCACAAGGCCAACAAACACATTTAAGGATATACAATCTTAGATGAGAAATCGTTAAGAGAGGAGATGAAGATATGGCAAAGATCACATTGGAAGACGACCTAGTTAATCCTCTCACAAAGTGTCTGCCTCTATGTACATTCGAGAGACATGTGGGAGGAATGGGAGTCAAGGGTGTTGCCAATCTACTTTGAGTATAAGTGGGAGAAATTATTAGGATATGTGTAGCACATAGATATGCTGTAGTATACTTAAAAGCAGACTTTGAGTATAAGTGGGAGATTGTTAAGGCTATACTAGAAAGTATTCTTTTACTTTGTATAACTAAACTGAATCTTTGAGCTTTATCTGAAATAAATCTTTTATCACTGTGCTTTAGATAAATATGAATGTTATTTATTTATTGCAATCCGTTCATATAATAGTACAAGTTACACTATAGATAAATGTGGTGATCCCCGGATAACTCACAGCAAGATCACATTATCAGTTTCTTGTAACAAGTACTAGATTCACAACCTAGATGGGATTTGAACACCCCATTGGTAATCGGTTGATGTGTAGATCCCAGATTGGCTTATCTTAACCAAGGGATTGAACTAGTGCATGATGATGCATTGAAGAGGACCTACAGAGAGGTAATTCTTTCGGACTGATTTATGGGATGAAGAATTAGACATCAGTGGTCGTTTATTTCTAAACCTCTGTCCCTTAAATAGGACTGTGTGTGATTCGTGTGTGACACTTTATTTTGTTATGGGTAGAGAGTCAATAAGACTCAATACTTTGCATCTTGGGTGACGCCATTGAGAACATTACAGTTGCTAAGATTTAATACAGTGGAACGTGTGCTTGGAGAGTCTTGCATGATTAGTCCCCTTGGTGGGCTCTAAACGTTCGTCATACTAAATCTTGCAAGTGGAATTTGTTTCCGGTATGATGATAAAGAAGAGTTGTCCTTACTCCAAGGATAAGATGTTAAATTAATTAAAGCGTTCAGTGGCTTGATTAATTAATGGAAAAGAGAATCTTAAACATGGGAAATAATGACCGGGAGCCATATGATTGTAATATGGGTTAAGATGGATAGTGCAACATTAATCCTATAGTGGAGTGAGATTAATGTTAATGGGTTGAATGACATTGGGCTCAATGTTAGAATTCAAGGCCCATTAGGAGGTCCAATCTTAATTCTCCTAATTAAATGTCCAACAATGAATAAGGTGATTAAAATAAAAGAAATATTTTGGGCCCAAATTAGTTTGTATTTTTCAAAAATTAATACATAAATATTAATGAGAGATTTTATGAAAAATAGATATGTATCTTGGATACAAGAATATCTAATTAAATCAAGATCTCATTAAATTAATATATGTAGGGAATTTTCGAAAATTCTTGTATGAAAAATATCAAGAATTGAATATTTAGTATTCAAGATTATCAAGATTAGAATATTTGATATTAATGATAATCAAGATTTGAAATATTAGATATTCAAGATATTTAAGATCTTGTATTCTCATTATAAATATGAGATGATACAAGACTTCATACCACTTACTTCTTGAATAGTGATTTTCGAAAATCACAGCATATTGGGCAACAAAATTATTTTCTTCCTTATGTTGTGATTATTCGTGTGGCCTCCCACCGGGTGTACGAATAAGGATAAGGGATTACTTGAGAAGGCCTTTTGGGTTAATCAAGAAACTCATTCAAGTCGCCTTTTTCTCAGAAAAGTGTCTTTCACCAAGGGAACAAAGGACGTCTTTTGTCTCAGAAATTGCCTTTTCTCCAAGAGGTATAGTTCACTAAATCCCTTAGTTCCGCATGTTTAGGGCTTTACGTGATATTATTTGTTCATATATTTTGCATGCAAAGCCTGTTGTTGGGTATACAATTATTTGATTTAATTATGTTTAAATCATGATATTAATTGTAGACTTAAATTTGTATTTAGCGTAAATCCCGAATAGATCCACGTTTAATTCCCCTACATGTACCTCTGTATCAACGGTAACTATGAACTAAGAACCCTAAATCCTATTCGGAACTTCTGTATCAACGGTAACTATGAACCATGAACCCTAATTGTATCTCTGTATCAACGGTAACTATTACCAATAAATATTAGTATTATTTTTATTTTTTGAATTTTAGGAACTACTCATTCTAGTATTACATACTATTAGGTTATTTCCTAGTACCATCCTCACAAAAGAGTAATACTATTAGGTTATTTCCTTAATTTCTAGTTTTAAATTACTACTAAAAATAAGAGTTTTGCAAGATATTATCTATTTTAGTTTTAAATTACTAGATTACATATAAAAAAAACAAAATTAGTTCAAAGATATACACTTGTTGTACGACAAGATTACTCGTTGTGTTACTTGTTAGTTGAAATTGTACTTGTGATACTTATAGTAGTCATATCCAGTTGTAGTACTCACACATCCTTATGTTTACAAAACCTCCATGTTATGATAAATTTAGTGATTTGGTGTGTGATTATCAATTT
>JAPKLY010000038.1:364537-422317 GCA_026898435.1 Prunella vulgaris
TTTACAAGTATTGATGTTGGGATCCTAATAGTATCACTCTTTTGTGAGGATGGTATTAGGAACTACTCAGTCTAGTATTACATACTATTAGGTTATTTCCTAGTACCATCCTAAAAAAAGAGTAATACTATTTGGTTATTTCATAATATTTCCTTAAATTACTAATCTTCCTAGTGTGAAACACTTAAACAAGATAAATATTACTTATAAATCATCATTATTATTATTCTTAATAGAAAAACTAATAATAATTAATTATTCAATATGGACTAAAATTTTAATATTTCCTTCATAATATATAAATATAAAATACGAAATATTTAGCGACCGTCACACCTTTCTACAAATAGGATACTGTCAGAAGAGCGCGCACAAACATAAATAAAAAAAAATTGCCTCTACCCGCCATCGTTGCCACCATCACAATAAGGTTGTTCGGTAATTTCACAGACCACGTCCTTCTCTTTGATTGGCTCTCACCCCTCCGAGGTGGAGCGCCATCTTTCAGAGGTGGGGAAGTAGATTGAGGCCATATAGAGGACAAACCAAGACTTGTGGAGTTGGGTGTCATCTGTTGTCTAGTAAATAGGTGTTTCTCCTCCTCCTGCTGCTAGAGTGAAAGACCACATCGGTGTCAGTGGTCGGGTAGTTAGGGTAGGGATGAGGATGACGATTTGTTGTGAGGATGAGGGATTTAGGTCCTATTAGGACTAGACTTATTCAAAGTTTAATTTGTTGAATACTTTATTACTATTTACTAACACGAGTACTATATACACATTTCATGATTATTTTAATTAAAATGTATTTGATAAATTTTGTTGGGATATTAACTGAGTTGTATTTATTTAGATCCCAAAACCCTAAAGATGAATTTACCTGAGTATAGAACTTAGGATTGTATAGGTTCAGGAATAGTTCAGGATAGATTAGACTTGTTTCATTCACAGGTACTCAGTTCAGGGGGAACCAATCTAAAGACTGAAGTCAGAGAGAGACGCCCTGGAGATAGAAGTTATGAAGAAGTTAATCCTGAGGACAGTGTGTTCATTGAAGATCAAGCTTGTGTAGATTGTCCTGAAGCTGAGATTCTGAGAAGATCGATCCTGAGCCTGGGAAGATCGATCATGAGAAGAAGAAAATCCTGAGGAGCTCCACTGATAGTGTTTCCACTGAGTATACTAAGCGTGCTCAGGACATAACCTATTAAGTAAAGGCGAAAGTAACCTGAGTAATCGAGCTGAGTGTCTTCCCTACTGACACTTGTAAGTCTTGATTGAAAAGGTTACTGACGTATTGGGACTTAACATTTTTGCTAAATGACTAAGGACGAGAAGAATGTCAGAGCTCCAATGAAGACAAACATTTATACCTGAGTTTTGGTACAACTTACCCAGAGTATTAAATGGTACGATGAAGCATAAAGTCATGTAAATAACTAGCCGTTTGAGAAACAGCCAGTGAGACAGTGACATGTGTGTATGGATCAGACCTTCATTAAATGTCCACAGTCGTGCAAGCGGCGCCAGAAAGGCTTTCACCAAATCAAGTATGGTATAAACTAAAACGTACATTATAGGCTGCCACCTACCTAAAAATATCAAGACTTATTTTGATCTCCTCCAACGGATCTATTACAAATCTCCCTATAAATGCAGAAGATCTTGCACCCGAACAAGGATACGGGAAAATTAGAAGTGATAATTCATCTTTAGATTTGTTTTTATTGTAAGGATTATCACATGAGTTGGAAACTGAAAGCTAAATCACTCAAAAGTTGTGAGTTGGTTAGTGGGAAGGACTGAGACTTGTAAAATCGTGGATTGCTCCTGTTAAATCAGGGTGTGATGGTAGGAGCTTGAGTCTCTGAACCACGTAATATTCATTGTGTGCTGATTTACTTTATTCTACATTCTTAATTGTCATCATTTAGATTCAGGATATCATTTCAGCATTGTCTTGAAACTCAGGAAAAATCAATCTTCCTGATTCTGAAAACTGGGCCTTAACCACCTTTCAGTAACTAAGCTAAAATAATTTCAGAAAAACATTAAAATGAGTATTTAGGGCTTACTATTCCGCACTAAAAAGCTTGTTTAGATAGATATCCAACTGACCAGCTCCTGAGCAGTCAGTAGGTATGTTATCTTTACTGAGCTCACTCTGAGCACTGTTTCAAGATTCATCATTCTTTGGTTTCTGAGTATCTCAGTCCTAAGGACTAATTCTCAGTGAGCATCTTCAGTTTCTAACTGACCGAATTCCTGAGGGGAGTTTCCTGAAAAATGAAAAAGTTTTTATTAGTGTATTCCCCCATACACTGATCCTCACTCGTTTCCGGACCAACAAGTGGTATCAGAGTGGTGGTTCGCAAGGTCACTGACCTTGATTACCAATAGTTTCTGAGGAGAAACTTTTGGCGGTCTACTGAACCAGATCTAGGTGTTTTCCAAAACTGCATTACATAGCATCCTCCAAGCGACTCGAGAGCAGCCTCACTGAGTTCTCCGTAGCCAACTATGACTACTAAAAGTTCAGGGTACTTGCACATTTATACTCTATTCATGATCAGATGTATCTGGTCATAGAGAAAGGTCCATTTAAGTTCATGACTGACAGAGCGACCACTTTTCCAGTAATGGGTGATGTCCCAGTTTCTTCCCTTGAGCCCGTGGAAAGGGAGTAACTGACCTCGGATCAGATCAAGAAGATTGGGCTTGATAACATTGCCAAGAATATCATTCTCCATACTATTTCCTATGAGGATTCAGTGAGATTGATGCACCTTAAAATGACAAAGAAAATCTGCAACACACTTGTTCAGAAGTGCGAGGGATCTGAAAAGATTAAGGAGAATCGCAGGGACATGTCGATTTAGAAGTTCGAAGCATTCAAGATGCTAGAGGATGAGACCATCGACCAGATGGAGTCCTGATTCATCGAGCTGATGAATTAGTTGGTAACCCTTGGGAAGCAAATTCCCAGGAGGGGGATGTCTTCCAAGGTCCTGAACTGTCTCCCTGAAAGATGGGACACATGAGTGATAATGTTGAAAAACACTCAGGATCTCACCAGTATCACTACTACTCACCTTTTCTCAGAGCTAAATACTCTGGAATTTGACCTCAACAAGAGGAAGAAGAAGATTGAGGCCAATGGGGATAGTAGTGAATGGAGGACTCCTGAAAAGGAGAAGAGCATTGCTTTTAAAGCCATTCTAGAACCTGAGGTCTCTACTCTTTCCCTGAAGGAGTTGAACAAAGGTGAGCTTGCTGAGGACTTCCTTTTTTTTGCCAGACGGTTTGAAAATCTTAACTCCAGATTTGGAAGGTACAAGAAGTTTAATAATAACAACCGGGAAAGGAGGAGGTACGAGAGCCCTTGGAGATCGAGCCCCAAGATAGAACAAATGAGAGGTTCAGATTCTAGGTGTAATCGCGAAGAGCCTGAGGGCGGAGATATGATCGGGATCTCAGGAGATCCAGCTCTAAACCTGAGAGGAGCTCAGGGAGCAAGAGAGAGCTTGAGACCAAGAGGTACACTGACTCTAAGCCTTATGTTGGCTATGTTGATCAGTGTTACTACTGTAAGAAGATTGGGCATTATAAGTATGATTGCCCAGAACTCAGCGCCTGAGAGTGGGAGGATAGAAGAGACAAGAATGATGTGAGAGTGTCAGATCGCAGGGTAATGATTGCTGAGGACAGCTCAGAATCTGTTTTCACTCCTAATCACGCACCTAAGCCTAGCTCAGATTCAGCAAAAGAGCTCGACCTTCAGCTCTCCTTAGAACAATTGATGGTTAACTTCTCAAGGCTGCAGGAGACTCATGCCCACATTAGGGAGGAGAATACAAGGCTTAGTGGAGAAAATTGTAGGCTTACTGAGACCGCGGCTCTACGAGACATTGATGATGCTCTTATCTCAGTAAGGTTGACTCAAGAACTCGAAAGAGTCAGGACTAAGTCAGCCGAACAAGAGAAAACGACTCAAAGCTCCCTTACTAAGTCGTTGGCTAAGCAGGACAATGAATTGGTCGCACTTAGGGCCAAGTATGATGATCTCTTCACTCAGCATGAGCTCCTGAAAGTACGAGAGGAGACCCTTATAAAAAATCTTGATAAGATGAGCCGGTCAGCCCTAACGGTTGAAAGGATCAATATCTATCAAAAGACTGATTGGTCTAAACAAGGGATTGGTTTCATTCCCTTGAGCACCTCTCACGGTCAAACTGGAACTTCTTCAGGAAGTAGTTCTAAGGTGGTGTTTGTCAAGGCCCGGTCTGGTAACAAAGGCAACGGTATTGCTCACCAGGCAAGTGGCTTAGGGAAGGAAAGAAGCCCATGAACCTATCAGGCAACTGACTGGGACATCTAGACCAAGACCTCAGGGAAAGACTCAATTTATTTTTCATGCCACTATCATTTATTACACGTATTACATTTATTACTCGTATTATATGTATTAAAAATAGTAAATCATGTGATAAAATATTAAAGTGGGCACAATTTATTTTTCATGCCACTATTCTCTTTCTGCATATTTCTATAATTTAATCTTATTCTATTAAAAATTACACATAAAAGTATATTTCAATAGGACAAATTTTGATTCATATTATATTTTTCCTTTATTCAAATTTTGAAATTTTTTAATTTTAGTATGTATTGATGAGCTAATTGTGTGGTGGTGAATTAATTTATTTTTAATCTACATAATCAATATATATTTTCAGCTGGTTGATTTTGTATTTATCCCTTTTAGTGATAACATTGGATTGATTATTTCTTACTCCAAATGTCTAATAATAGATAAATTGAACTTTAGACAGGGATTGAGAATTAAAGCACTTCTCTATGCAATATTGAACATGTAATATTAATACACATAACAAAAGAGGCAGAACTTTATCCAAAATATATACTTTTCTTTTATTCAAATAATGCTAATTAATTTTATTGTTGTGATAGAGTTAATTGTTGTTGGTGAATTAATTTTCTTTCAATCTATATATCATATTATAATTTCCAATTGGATGATTTTGTATCTATCCCTTCTAGAGGATAGGATAGCATTAATTATTTCTTACTCCATATACTTAATATAGATTAGGGTTACTTTAAAATAAAATTAGCATCTTTTTAAACTGTAGCATAATCTAAATTTTTGAATGGTTTAAATCAAATTACAATTTAGAGTTTGTTAGTAATTCTAATCAAAAGATTAATTTTGATTTATCCAAAAATAATATTTAATTATGTGTTGTCATGTGAACTAATCTAAACATGTTAATATAATTACTTGTTCATTATCAGGTAGGAGAAATATCGTTTACGGATAATTACATATTTATTTATTGGTACGAATTGCAACCAAATATTAAATTAAAATTTTGTTTGCAAAGATTTAAAATTTAATATTTGGTCCAAAGATTAAAGAGTTTAAATTAGATTATAATTTGTGAAAAGATTGTGATTTTATGTGAAATCAAGTCTATAGATTTATTGAACTTTACACTGAGATTAAAAAATAAGGCATGATCTCTTATGCAAAATTGCACAAAAAAATCTCTTCGTACTTGTTGCATAATTCCAAGTGAGTTCATCTCTAAGAAATAATAACAACTATTTTTTTTTGCAGAATTTTTTGTACGAATGAATGAAATATTTGGATAAATTTATTTATACTTAATATTTTAGGTGGCAATAAATGTCTAGTTATACCAATAGTGTAATATCATCTGTTATAACATATAGATAAAGAGTAATTAAGTCTCTTGTGCACACTTTCATGTGCAACTCAAGTGCATTTTTAAAAAGTTACACAAAATACTATTGAAAAGTCACACTTGATGCACGCAAGACTAATGCGTAAATAAATGACACATAGACATTGTGATTAACTAAAAACATGAGATGAATTTTGAAATTAATTCATTTATATTAAATCTCTAATACCCTCTTATCCGTTGGTTGGATTATCTAGTACTCAATCCTCTGAGGAGAATGTTCATTGAGTGAACAATTTAATAAGGTAGAGTTGCTTTCAGCTTGAGCCAAAGCTCTGGTACCAAGAAATAGTTCAATCTCATCTAAAAATTCAAACTTATAAAAAAATTGAAAATAATTCATTCATATTAATTCTCTTATTAATTGAATTTTAAGATCACCTATTTTATTTTGATGTTTTTATTGCATGTTTAATTAATTTTATAACACTACACATTAATCTGAGAATATCATTTATTACACGTATTATATGTATTAAAAATAGTAAATCATGTGATAAAATATTAAAGTGGGCACAATTTATTTTTCATGCCACTGTTCCCTTTATATTACACATATCTCTTTCTGCATATATCTCTACATTTAATCTAATTCTACTAAAATTACACATAAAAATATATTTCAATAATTTAATTCATTTATATTAATTAATTTTTTTATAAAAATTTATTTTATCATTTAAACATTATAAAATCAACTCCACTAAAAATAGGTTGAAAAATTATACGGAAAATAAAACTGGAATGGGGAGTATTAGTTAATTTATTATACAGTATTATCATTGAATAATATATTTTAATAAAATAAATATTATATTTAAAAATACATATGTAAATACGAAATGCAAAAGTTTCAGTAAAATTAGTTCACAATTGCACTTTGATTTTACTCAGTTACTGAAAATTAATTTTATTCTATTGTGATTAACTAATTGTGTGGTGGTGAATTAAATTTGTTTAAACATGTATAATTATTATTGTTTTCTCAACGATTTTGTATTTATCCTTTCTAGTAATTGGATTGCATAAATGATTTCATACTCCATTTATCACATGTAGATTAAAAATAAGACACTCTTTTATGCAATATTGCATATGTAATATTAACACATAGGAAGGTGACAATTTTTTTTTTCATATTATATTTTGCCTTTACTCAAATCTTGAATTTTTTTAATTTTATTACGTATTGATGAGCTAATTGTGTGGTGGTGAATTAATTTATTTTTAATCTATATAATCAATATATTATTCAGTTGGTTGATTTTGTATTTATCCCTTTTAGTGATAACATTACATTTATTATTTCTTACTCCAAATGTCTGATAATAGATAAATTGAACTTTAGATAGGGATTGAGAAATGAAGCACTTGTCTATGCAGTATTGAACATGTAATATTAATACACATAATAAAAGGGGCAGAACTTTATCCAAAATATATACTTTGCTTTTATTCAAATAATGATAATTAATTTTATTGTTGTGATAGAGTTAATTGTTGGAGGTGAATTAATTTTCTTTCAATCTGTATATCGTTATAATTTCCAATTGGTTGATTTTGTATCTATCCCTTCTAGGGGATAGGATAGCATTAATTATTTCTTACTCCATATACTTAATATATATTAGGGTTACTTTAAAATAAAATTACTATCTTTTTAAACTGTAGCATAATCTTCTCCCATACAATACAATTTTTCCCACTTGTGGTTCTCCATTCACTCATAAAAAGAAAAAGAGAAAATAAAAGTTCTGCAGAAATGAGCGGAGATGGTGCTATGCAACAGGTATGCAGACATTCCACCTTTTATAAGCACTTATATATATGAACTTTGAAAAAAAAAATTGTCTTTTAATTAAAAAATAATGCACATTCTTATCATATTTATGCAGATCTTAATAAGTTTTTTGAAAAATATTTAAAAAAAAAAAAAAACTAAATTGATTTTACTATCTTTAATTACATGTTTTGAACTTTTAGATGAGACATAATTCCTTCATGGTCTTAGAGTTTAGGCTCACCCAATATTCTCATATTAAGTTGTTCACTCATTGTGTCTCCTCCCTAAAGGAAAAAAAATTGAGAAATTGAGCTGAAGAGTGAGCTGGGGTGTTAGAAAAAAAAAGGATTAAAGATTTATAAGTCCTATAAATTGGCTTCATTTTGAATTTGATCCTTTAGATTACACATTTTGATTTTGGTCCTACAAGTTTGAAAATATTTTGATTTTGGTACTTTTACAAACTTACAGGATGTATATTTGTAAAAAGACCAAAATCAAAATATTTAGAACTTACAGGACCAAAATCAAAATTTGTAATCCATGTGGATCAAATTCAAATTTGTGACAAGTTGTAGGACAAAAAAAACTTTAATCCCAAAAAAAAAAAAAAGAATTGATTTCATACTTCTATATAAGTTCAAATTTTAGATGAGGTAAATTCTTTCATCAACAGTAGGTGTAGTTAGTTTAATTCATTTTTCCATTCGTTTAGGGATGGAAACATCCGGATGGGGATGAATTTTTCCTCTTCCCATCCATTTTTTGGATTTGCACATCCCGTTCCATCCAAAATACACATCCACACCCTATTATAAATCTACAAACCTATTACATATAATTCCATATCAATCACATGAACTTTATCTTAAAAATCAAATACTCCCTCGGTCCCAACATTTTCTTCATAGGTGGAGTTTCACGCATATTTAGAAAAAGCGAAGTATATGAGTGTGAAGTTAAATAATAAAATATAAAAAGTGTACTTTATTGACTTTTGTGAGTGTGAGTTGTTTCCTTTTTTGGGGTGTGAAGAAAGAGTTCGGACATCCATATAAGGAAAGTGTGAAATTTATCTCGGGACAGAGGGAGTATATATTTTATTTATTCACTTTTTCATTAATATACAATCATTCAATCATTACTACACTAATTAACAATAATAAATAATACATCATCATCTCCAAAAAATATTGATTTGACATAAAGTTCCATCCACCCCTACCACATCCAATTCAAACCAAACACAAACTTACTATTTAGAATTTGCTCCATCCCCTTTTTTTCTCCATCCAAATGTGTTTCATCCACCTTCAGACGAAAACAAACACTACCTTAGGTATTACGTATATATATTTATCAATTTGCTTAAAGACATTAATTTCTTGATTCTTCATAGTTAAAATGATATAAATATTGTTTCAGTTTGCTTGAAAAAAAAAATCATCATCCTGAATATAATTACAATAAGAAAGTAGATTTACATTTTATTTCTTGCTAATATATCTTATCTTCGTCGGAATCTATTTTATCATATGTTCCTTAATTGGGCTAATATTTACGAAAATTCTTGAATATATGTAATACACATATGTTTTAATCATTATATTTCAATTATTTATATACATTAACACTGATGGATGCTTATATATTTTTCTATCCTTTTTATAGGCTAATAGCCAAATCAGAAGAGGCAACTTCTCTGATTGGGTTGAATGCTTCTTGAAAATGGAATTTTTTCAAAAATGTCCATTTCATGATCAGCAAAAGAATGAAATGAACCGATATTGTATCACTTGTAATGCCTCAGCGTGTAGGTATTGTGTAACATCAGGTGATCACGATGACCATCATCACATACTTACAATCTATCGCCATGTCTACCAGAATGTTGTTCCTCTTGATGAGCTGGAGAATCATTTCGATTGTCAGAGAATTCAAGTAATTCATTTCACTCAGTTTAATTTATTCATAATTTATGTTGAGACGATTGACTTCTTTTTTTATAAATGCACAAAGAAAGAATGAAAAAAATTTTGTATAAAAATTAAGAATACATATTATTACATTTTAGTGAAAATTTATTCATTTTTTCTCATGAGTAATTCATTCTGTTAAAAAATAATAATATTTACAGCCTTACAAATGTAACAAAAAGTGGGTTGTATCTTTGACTCCCCTACCACATAAGGGCTCTGGTTCACTAATTGAGGGTGTTGGAGCTTGCTATGTTTGTAGAAGAAAGCTTATGGATCCTGATCAATTTCACTTTTGCTCTATTGCATGCAAGGTAATTTTAAATTTAATTTTTTTCAGTAATAATTTGAATTTCTTTACAACCATTCATTAAATGCACATATTAATATTATAAATATAATATCATAAAATGTTGTAGCACGAGTTTAATTTGTGTAACTACTTGTATTTTATTTTATAGGTGCAATCAAATTTAGGAATGAGTGTGACTGATAATGAAACCAGCAACAAGCGGAGAAGGAAGGGTGTGCCCCATAGGTCATCACTTTTTTGATGCAAAACTGTGAAGTTTCATGACATTGGTGTTTGTAATTTAATGGATTAATTTTTTTCTTTTTGAGTGAATTAATTATTTCTCCATTATATTAACTCATTTATCATTAATTGATTTGGGATGCCATTATGTTTGTGTATGCTTAACTTTATATTCAGTTAGGTCCATAATTAGATAATATATCATCTTAATTATATTTCTTTGAATGTAGATTTATGATTATACTTTTGAAGACCTAAAATGATGCGAATATTGGTTTTTTTTTTAATATTGCATTTTAACGATCAAAATTAGACACCATCTTTAAATTGATCTCTAATTAATTGAATTATTGACCATTTTGCGATCGCCATGAACCGATAGTTAAAAATTAGTGATTGCCTACAATATCGGTCGCTAAACAGACAATTAAAACGACCGCCTTGATGGACAGTTTCAAAATTGACGGACTAAGCGACCGCCTAGGTAGTCTCAGAATATTCAAAAACTATATTAACAATCGCCTAGGCTGTCGCTGAATCTGATCTACCAATGTGGAATTTTTAAATAACGATTATAGACTACCCCTAGATGGTCGCTAATGATCACTTTTACCTGGTTGAAGTATTTATGCATTATTAATATGAGTTTGTTTCATAATGAATGAGTGTATGTATACAAGTGAGAAACTCATAACCGACACCTCTCTTAACTAACTAATTGACATTTAATTAACTACCTAACCATCTAACTGAGAGCTTTTAATATCTAACTAACTTGACAACTAATCAGATGGAATCAGATGTGTGTCCATTTTGTGAGTTGCATGCAATATGTTGCATGGCAGAAAACATTTGCATGCATAACTCTAACAAACCTACATCTCAATAAGGGTATAAAATTGATTTACAGTTTAGTAACCACTAAGGCGGTCGTTAACCTTAAAACTAAAAATTAAGACCGATATTTTGTGTCTATGGTGGTAGCTAAACACCACTTTTGACCCACATATCTAAAATGGATCTGGCATTAATGACTGTGACTACCAAGCATTTATTTAGCGACTGTCACACCTTTCTATAAATAGGTTACCATCAGAAGAGCGCACACAAATACAAATAAAAAAATTACCTCTAGCCGCCATCGTTGCCACTATCACAATAAGGCTGTTCGGCAATTTCACAGTCCACGTCCTTCTCTTTGATGGGCTCTCACCCCTCCGAGGTGGAGCGCCATCTTTCAGAGGTGGGGAAGTAGATTGAGGCCATATAGAGGACAAACCAAGACTTGTGGAGTTGGGTGTCATCCGTTGTCTAGTAAATAGGTGTTTCTCCTCATGCTGCTGCTAGAGTTAAAGGCCACAGCGGTGTCACTTGTCGGGTAGTTAGGATGGGGATGAGGATGACGATCTGTGGTGAGGATGAGGGATTTAGATCCTATTAGGACTAGACTTATTCAAATTTTAATTTGTTGAATACTGTATTACTATTTACTAACACGAGTACTATATACACGTTTCATGATTATTTTAATTAAAATATATTTGATAACTTTTGTTGGGATATTAACTGAGTTATTTTTATTTATATCCCAAAACCCTAAAGATGAATTTGCCTAAGTATAGAATTCAGGATTGTATAGATTCAGGAATAGTTCAGGATAGATTAGTCTTGTTTCATTCACACGTACTCAGTTCAGAGGGAACCAATCTAAAGACTAAAGTCAGAGAGAGACGCCTTGAAGATAGAAGTTATGAAGAAGTTGATCCTGAGGACAGTGTGTTCATTGAAGATCAAGCTCGTGTAGACTGTCTTGAAGCTGATATCCTGAGAAGATCGATCCTGAGCCTGAGAAGATAAATGCTGAGAAGATCGATCATGAGAAGAAGACAATCCTGAGGAGTTCCACTGAGAGTGTTTCCACTGAGTATACTAAGCGTACTCAGGATAAAACCTATTAAGTAAAGGCGAAAGTAACCTGAGTAATCTAGCTGAGTGTCTTCCCTACAGACACTTGTAAGTCCTAATAGAAAAGGTTATTGACGTATTGGGACATAGCATTTATGCTAAATGACTAAGGACGAGAAATATGTCAGAGCTCCAATGAAGACAAACATTTATACCTGAGTTTAGGTACAACTTACTCGGAGTATAAAATGGTACGATGAAATATAAAGTCATGTCAACAACTAGCCATTTGAAAAGTAGCCAGTGAGACAGTGACACATGTGTACGGATCTGACCTTCATTAAATATCCAGAGTCCTGCAGGCGGCGCCAGAAAGGCTTTCACCAAATCAAGTAAGGTGAAAAGTAAAACGTACATCATAGACTGCCACCTACCTAAAAATAGCAAGACTTGTTTTGATCTCCTCCAACGGATCTATTACAAATCTCCCTATAAATACAGTCCTTCGATTTGTTTTTATTGTAAGGATTATCACATGAGTTGGAAACTGAAAGCTAAATCACTCAAAAGTTGTGAGTTGGTTAGTGGGAAGGACTGAGACTTGTAAAACCATGGATTGCTCCTGTTAAATCATGTCGTGGAGATAGGAGCTTGAGTCTCTGAACCACATAAAAGTCCTTGTGTGCTGATTTACTTTGCTCTGCATTCTTAACTGTTATAATTTAGATTCAGGATATCATTTCAGCATTGTCTTGAAACTCAGGAAGAATCAATCTTCTTGATCCTAAAAACTGGGCACAGTCCCTTAACCACCTTTCATTAACTAAGCTAAAATAATTTCAGAAAAACATTAAAATGAGTATAATTTAGGACTCACTATTCCGCACTAAAAAGCTTGTTTAGATAGCTATCCAACTGACCAGCTCCCGAGCAGTAAGTAGGTGTGTTATCTTTACTAAGCTCACTCTGAGCACTATTTCAAGATTCATCATTATTTGGTTCCTGAGTATCTCAGTCCTAAGGACTAATTCTTAGTGAGCATCTTCAGTTTCTAACTCACCGAATTCCTGAGGGGAGTTTCCTGAAAAATGAAAAAGTTTTTATCAGTGTATTCCCACCATACACTGATCCTCACTCGTTTCCAGACCAACAAGTTGTATCAGAGTTGTTGTTCGCAAGGTCACTGTCTTTAATTACCAATAGTTTTTAGGAGAATCTTTTGGCAGTCTACTGAACCAGATCTAGGTGTTTTCCAAAACTGCATTACATAGCATCCTCCAAGCGACTCGAGAGCAGCCTCACTGAGTTCTCCATAGCCAACTATGACTACTGAAAGTTTAGGGTACTTGCATATTTATACTCTATTCATGATCAGATGTATCTGGTCATAGAGAAAGGTTCGGTTAAGTTAATGACTGACAGAGCGACCACTTTTCCAGTAATGGGTGATGTCCCAATTCCTCCCCCATCTGGTCTTGAGCCCGTGGAAAGGGAGAAACTGACCTCGGATCAGATCAAGAAGATTGGGCTTGATAATGTTGCCAAGAATATCATTCTCCATACTATTTCCTATGAGGATTTAGTGAGATTGATGCACCTTAAAACGACAATGAAAATCTGCAACACACTCATTCAAAAGTGCGAGGGATCTGAAAAGATTAAGGAGAATCGCAGGGACATGTCGATTCAGAAGTTCTAAGTATTCAAGATGTTGGAGGATGACTTCATCGATCAGATGGAGTCCAAATTCATCGAGCTGATGAATGAGTTGCTAACCCTTGGGAATCAGATTCCCAGGAGGGGGTGTCTTCCAAGGTCCTGAACTGTCTCCCTGAAATATGGGACACATGATTGATAATGTTGAAAAACACTCAGGTTCTCACAAGTGTCACTACTACTCACCTTTTCTCAGAGCTAAAGACTCTGGAATTTGACCTCAAAAAGAGGAAGAAGAAGGTTGAGGCCAATTTGGATAGTAGTGAGAGGAGGACTCCTAAAAATGAGAAGAGAATTGCTTTAAAAGCCACTCTGGAACCTGAGGTCTCTACCCGTTCCCTGAATGAGTTGAACAAATATGAGCTTGCTGAAGAATATAGTTTGATGGCCAGGCGGTTTGAAAAGCTTAACTCCAGGTTTGGAAGATACAAGAAGTCTTATAATGACAACAAGGAAAGGAGGAGGTACGAGAGCCCAAGAAGAGAAGAAATGAGAGGTTCAGATTCTAGGTGTGATCGCGAGGAGCTTGAGCAGCGGAGAGATGATCGGGATCTTAGGAGATCCAACTCCAAACCTGAGAGTAGCTCAGGGAGCAGGAGAGAGCCTGAGACCAAGAGGTACACTAACTCTAAGCCTTATGTTTGTGATGCAGATCAGTGTTACTACTGTAAGAAGATTGGGCATTATAAGTATGATTGCCCAGAGCTCAGCGCCCGAGAGTGGGAGGATAGAAGAGCCAAGACTGATCTGAGAGTGTCAAATCGCAAGGTAATGATGGCTGAGGAGAGCTCAGAATCTATTTTCAGTCCTAATCATGCACCTGAGCCTAGCTCAGATTCAGCAAAAGAGCTCGACCTTCAGCTCTCCTTAGAGCAATTGATGGTTAACTTCTCAAGGCTGGAGGAGACTCATGCCCACATTAGTAGAGAAAATTGTAGGCTTACTGAGACAGCGGCTCTACGAGACATTAATGATGCTCTTATTTCAGTAAGGTTGACTCAGGAACTCGAAAGAGTCAGAACTAAGTCAGGTGAACAAGAGAAAGCGACTCAAAGCTCCCTTACTGAGTCGTTGGCTAAGCAGGACAATGAATTGGGCGCACTTAGGACCAAGTATGATGATCTCTTCACTCAGCATGAGCTCCTGAAAGTACGAGATGAGACCCTTATAAAAAATCTTGATAAGAATAACGGGTTAGCCCAAGCGGTTGAAAGGATCAATACCTATCAAAAGAATGATGGGTCTAAACAAGGGATTGGTTTCATTCCCTTGAGCACCTCTCACGGTCAAACTGGAACTTCTTCAGGAAGTAGTTCTAAGGTGGTGTTTGTCAAGGCCCGGTCTGGTAACAAAGGCAACGGTATTGCTCACCAGGCAAGTGGCTTAGGGAAGGAAAGAAGCCCATGAACTTGTCAGGCAACTGACTGGGACATCTAGACCAAGACCTCAAGGAAAGGCTCAGTTTATTTTTCATGCCACTATCATTTATTACACATATTACATTTATTACACGTATTATATGTATTAAAAGATAGTAAATCATGTGATAAAATATTAAAGTGGGCACAATTTATTTTTCATGTCACTATTCTCTTTCTGCATATTTCTATAATTTAATCTTATTCTATCAAAAATTACACATAGGGAAAATTTTGATTCATATTATATTTTGCCTTTACTCAAATTTTGAAATTTTATAATTTTATTGATGAGCTAATTGTGTGGTGGTGAATTAATTTATTTTTAATCTATATAATCAATATATATTTTCAGTTGGTTGATTTTGTATTTATCCCTTTTAGTGATAACATTGCATTGATTATTTCTTACTCCAAATGTCTGATAATAGATAAATTGAACTATAGACAGGGATTGAGAATTGAAGCACTTGTCTATGTAATATTGAACATGTAATATTAATGCACATAATAAAAGCGGTAGAACTTTATCAAAAATATATACTTTGCTTTTATTCAAATAATGCTAACTAATTTTATTGTTGTGATAGAGTTAATTGTTGGTGGTGAATTAATTTTCTTTCAATCTATATATCGTTATAATTTCCAATTGGTTGATTTTGTATCTATATCCCTTCTAGGGGATAGGATAGCATTAATTATTTCTTACTCCATATACTTAATAGATTAGGGTTACTTTAAAATAAAATTACTATCTTTTAAACTGTAGCATAATCTAAATTTTTTAATGGTTTAAATCAAATTACAATTTAGAATTTGTTGGTAATTTTAATCAAAAGATAAATTTTGATTTATCCAAAAATAATATTTAATTATGTGTTGTCATGTGAACTAATCTAAACATGTTAATATAATTACTTGTTCATTATTAGGTAGGAGAAACGTCATTTTCGGATAATTACATATTTATTTATTGGTACAAATTGCAATCAAATATTAAATTAAAATTTTGTTTGCAAAGATTAAAAATTCAATATTTGGTTGCGAAGATTAAAGAGTTTAAATTAGATTATAATTTGTAAAAAGATTGTGATTTTATGTGAAATCAAGTCTATAGATTGATTGAACTTTACACTAAGATTAAAAAATAAGGCATTCTCTTATGCAAAATTGCACAAAAAATATTAACACATTTTTATAAGAAAATGGGTAGAATAAGGATAGATATGTGTTTTTTGTAATGACAAGTTACACAAAAACACATATTAATCCTTATAGCTAGTAACACATCTACAATATTGAACGTTATTATATGAACACATATATGTTAATATATGAAAAAAATAATTACAATGTGAACCAAATTTAGTACAAAATGATAAAAAGAATAAATATATTGAAATAGATGAACAAGATGATAAAAACATTGATTTAATTGAAGCTTCAAATGAGATAAGAGAATAGGATAGTTAGTTATTGACTTTATCAATATAGTTAATTATGTCTTTATTTTATTTACGAGTGTTTAGTTGAGTAAGAACTCACTGATTTCAATCAAAACAAGCCTGCATGAACTTGAGAACACTAAAAAAGCACTATCACTGGTCATTGTATTTATCTTTCTATTGTTGGTTAGTAAGCTTTCGTGGTGAAGAGTATGATCCCAGAACATGTCATCACTAAAATATGTAAAAAGGAGTAGAGCTATTGAAAGTAATTTTGGAAAACTTGGAATAGAAGCCAAGCTAGTAGATATTTGGAATGTATATAAAAATAGTAAGGGTCCTAAGGTAAATCCTTAAAGAGAATATTACAAAGTTAACTTTAGTAAAGACAAAATCTGAAATGAAGAATATGCTCTGCCTTATTCACCTAACTAAGGACGTGGTCCAAATAAAGCTCAGCAACTAATGTACGGACCTGGTAACAAAAAATGACTACCAAACATTCAATGCAGACATTCTATGAGCGTGCAATATGTAGCATGGCAAGTAAAAAAATATTTGTTGCAACTCATAAAATTGACAAATAAGATATTTCTGTCTAACAAACAGTTTTCCAAGTTACCTATAAGTACAAAAAATATTGACTCTAACAAGGTTACGAGAATTTAGATATTAACAAAGACTCTCAAGTTCGCCAAGCATTCAAAGAAGCACTCCAAACTTGAAGAATTTTCCAAATATTTTTTATTCCAGAGCAAGTTTCTAAAAATGATCTAGTCGACCGACTAATCAACAATTAATTATTAGTCAGCCCTAGGCTATTCTATTTTATTCTAAATCCGCCAAAAAAAGAACTCAGTGTATTATTTGGCACTTAGAACCTACTAATTAGTGAATAGAGCCATCTAGATCGCTTCCCTTTTTTCTGCACCCCTAGATTAATAATAATTTAATATTTTTTTTACTTTTAATATTTTATGAGGAGCGAGAATTAGAGGATTGTTAATAGTTTTTCAAATAGCTAACAATTATAATAGATGATTGTGGTCGGGGAGAACCAAATTAACTAATACTTCTAAGAATGGAATTTTGAAAGCTATAAATTACAAGAGACTTTGTCAAGCCTATGTTGAGATTTGAACTCGGATATGATCATGCTAGGTAGACAAAAACAACATATGATGTTCTTCAAAATGAAGCAAATTATCTGAGTTTGTTCGATATGGACCAAAGGTTTATCCTCTGCCCATTTTGAGAAGTAATCCACTACGACCACTCTGAATTTGAAATTTCCCAGAATAGTGGATAGGGGACCAATGAGGCCAATATCCCATGAGGCGATGGGCCAATGGATATATATCAACCTTAGTTGTTCCGATGATAACTTGATATTTGTTGCAGTGACTTGACATTTGTGAGATAATTGGGCATAGGAAATGACATCGTCCCTTAATGTTGCCTAATAATAACCTTATTTTATTCTCTTATAGATGTGAACCTACCCTTACCATTATTCCAGGCCAGGTTTATCTCCAAGACACAGTATGATGGCAATGTGTGCTTTCTCCTTGACTTCATCACATTTTGTCTGATATTCTTCGTCTGTAGTAGAAGACCATTGCTCTTCAAGTTTCAAAGCTATTACTAGTCCATGTTGAATGAGCATTGCCTTCATCTTTAACTTGGTCATACTGAAGCCGTTCTTGCCATTGAATTTTGTCACCTCAAGCTTCATCGTCATTATGTTAACATGTTGTTTCCCACATATGCCACTTACTGAGATTCAAAACACAATTCAAACAAAGAAGGAACAAGATGATGATGATGAACTTAAACAAAAACTATGTGCAAATCAACACAAGAAATTTACGTAGTTCGGTGTTAAAACCTACATTCATGGAATCAAGACACTCAAACTTCACTATATGATCGATCAACTATAGATTACAAACACAATTGAAACTGCAATTAAGAATTTCAAAATACTACTTAAAAAACCCTAACTTCACAATTGATAGAACTTCAACCTAATTGAAAGGAAAAATTACATTTAATGGATTAACAAAAAAGAACATATAGGTGCAATCAAATTTATTTTAATTTGTGTAATTACTTGTATTTTATTTTATAGGTGCAATCAAATTTAGGTATGAGTGTGACTGTTAATTAAAATAATAACAAACGGAGAAGGAAGGGAGTGCCCCATAGGTCACCATTTTTTGATGCAAAATTGTGAAGTTTCATGACGTTGGTGTTAGTAATTTAATGGATTATTTTTTTTCTTTTTGAGTGAATTAATTATTTCTCCATTCTATTAACTCATTTATCATTAATTGAGTAGTGATGCCATTATGTTTGTGTATGCTTAACTTTAAATTCAGTTGGTTCCATAATTATAGAATATATCATGTTAATTACATCTCTTTGAATGTGGATTTATGATTATACTTTTGAGGACCTAAAATGATACGAATATTGTTTTTTTATAAAAAAAATATTGCATTTTGACGATCAAAATAAGAGACCGTCTTCAAACTGTTCTCAAATTAAATGAATTATCGACTATTTTACGATCGGTAAGAACAGATAGTTAAAAATTAGTGATGGCCTACAATATCAGCCGCTAAACAGACAATTAAAATGACCGCCTTGATGAACAGATTCTAAACTGACGGACTAAGCGACCGCCTAGGTGGTCTCAGAATATTCAAAAACTATATCAGCAATCGCCTAGGCCCTCACTGAATCTGAACTGCCAATGTGGAATTTTTAAATAACAATATATGGACTACCCCTAGATGGTCGCTAATGATCACTTTTACCTAGTTGAATTATTTGTGCATTATGAATATGAGTATTTTTTTATAATGAATGACTATATATATACAAGTGAGAAGCTCATAACCGACACCTCTCTTGACTAACTAATTGACATTTAATTAACTACCTACCCATCTAACTGAAAGCTGGTAATATCTAACTAACTTGACAACTAATCAGATTTGTGTGCATGTTGTTAGTTGCATGTAATATGTTGCATGATAGAAGACATTTGCATGCATAACTCTAACAAACCTACATCTCAGAAACGGTTATGGTTATTAAATTGACTTAAAGTTTAGCAACCACTATGGCAGTCGTTAAGCTTAAAACTAAAAATTAAGATCGATATTTTTGGTGTCTATGGTGGTAGCTAAACACCGCATTTGACCCACATATCGAAAATGGATCTGGCATTAATGACGACTGATTTGTGACCACCAAGCATGTATTTAGCGACTGTCACACCTTTATATAAATAGGATACCGTCAGTAGAGCGTGCACACACACAAATAAAAAAATACCTCTAGCCGCCACTGTTCGGAAATTTCATGGACCACGTCCTTCTCTTTGATTGGCTCTCACCCCTCTGAGGTGGAGCATCTTTAAGAGGTGGGGAAGTAGATGGAGGCCATATAGAGGACAAACCAAGACTTGTGGAGTTGGGTGTCTTTCGTTGTCCAGTAAACATGTGTTTCTCCTCCTGCTCCTGCTAGAGTTAAAGGCCCCAGTGGTGTCATTGGTCGGGTAGTTAGGGTGGGGATGAGGATGACGATCTGTTGTGAGGATGAGGGATTTAGGTCCTATTAGGACTAGACTTATTCAATTTTTAATTTGTTGAATACTGTATTACTATTTACTAACACGAGTACTATATACACGTTTCATGATTATTTTAATTAAAATATATTTGATAAATTTTGGTGGAATATTAACTGAGTTATTTTTATTTAGATGCCAAAACCCTAAAGATGAATTTGCCTAAGTATAGAATTCAAGATTGTATAGATTCAGGAATAGTTCAGGATAAATTAGACTTGTTTCATTCACAGGTACTCAGTTCAGGGGGAACCAATCTAAAGACTGAAGTCAGAGGGAGATGCCCCGAAGATTGAAGTTATAAAGAATTTAATCCTAAGGACAGTGTGTTCATAGAAGATCAAGCTCGTGTAGACTGTCCTGAAGCTGAGATCCTGAGAAGATCGATCCTGAGCCTGAGAAGATCAATGCTGAGAAGTTCGATCCTGAGATGAAGACAATCCTGAGGAGTTCCCTGATAGTGTTTCCACTGAGTATACTAAGCGTACTCAGGACAGAACCTATTAAGTGAAGGTAGAAGTAACCTGAATAATCGAGCTGAGTGTCTTCCCTACTGACACTTGTAAGTCCTAATAGAAAAGGTTACTGATGTATTGGGACTTAGCATTTATGCTAAATGACTAAGGAGAAGAAGAATGTCAGAGCTCCAATGAAGACAAACATTTATACCTGAGTTTAGGTACAACTTACTCGGAGTATTAAATGGTACGATGAAGCATAAAGTCATGTCAACTACTAGCCGTTTGAAAAGCAGCCAGTGAGACATTGACATGTGTGTACATATCTGACATTCATTAAATGTCCATAGTCCTGCAGGCGGCGCCAGAAAGGCTTTCACCAAATTAAGTGTGGTGAAAAGTAAAACGTACATCATAGGCTGCCACCTCCCTAAATATAGCAAGACTTGTTTTGACCTCCTCCAACGGATCTATTACAAATCTCCCTATAAATACATAAGATCTTGCACCCAAACAAGGATACGGGAAAATTTGATTTTGAGATTAACCAAAGTTTCAAGCACTCAAAGTATTCAAGCTCTCAACACTCTGCAACACAAACTCTCGATCTCCTGGGGCTGGAGTACCTGTGATCACGGGTGTCAGTATAAAACTTCTTATACCTGCCGAATCGAGAATTTAGTTTCTCAAAACGCCGTGCCATCAGGCTGTACTCCAGGGCTAGCTCGTCCTTGTTCATATCCTTCAGTGACTTAGAGCCAGATCCAGCCTCAGACTCAGGAGTAGCTTTTAGAGCCACGCTCTTTTCCTTCTCAGGTGTCTTCTCCTCACTCACATCCTCACTGACAACAACCTTCGTCTTCCTCTTATCGAGGTTGAATTCCAAAGCCTTTAGCTCTGAGAAGAGGTGAGAGTAAGGAATGTATGTGAGATCCTGAGTGTTCTTTAATAAGATCACTCCTGTGTCCCATCTTTCAGGGAGACAGTTCAGGATTTTTTACGACACCTCCCTCTTGGGAAAGTCCTTCCCAAGGGTTACTAGCTCGTTCATCATCTTAATGAACCGAGCTTCCATCTGATCGATGGTCTCTCCTTCCAATATCTGGAACGCCTCAAACTTCCTGATAGCCAAATCCCGCTTGTTCTCTTTAATCTTTTCAGAACCCTCACTCATCTCCTTCAGCGCATCCCAGATCTCCTTCGCGGTTTTCAGATGCATGAGCCTGACCGAATTCTCGTAAGAAACGATGTGGAGTATAATGTTCTTCGCAACATTATCCAGTCCGATTAGCTTAATCTGATTAGCATTAAGTGCGGACCTCTCCACAAGCTCATCTCCGGCAACCGGAACAGGGACATTACCAGCTACGGGCCAGACGGTCTGAAGATTCCTCATATATCTGATAGGACCATGCTCAATCACCTGTGGCATCTGATCATGGATGGAGTAGAGATGTGCATGGACCCTAAATTTCCAATAATCATAGTTATCAATAGGGAACTCAGTAAGACTGCCCTCAAGGCGCTTACAACCGGATGCCATGATATGCAAGTTTTTAGAAACAAGATTTGTTCAGTTGACCACCAAAAGTTTCTCCTCAGAAACTGTTGGTAAACAAAGTCAGTGGTCTTTTGAACCACTGCTCTGATACCACTTGTTGGTCCCGAAATGAGTATAAATTAGTGTCAGGAAGCTCCTGAACTGTTCAGTTAAACTGATGGTCCACAGGGGCAGCAGGGACTGATCAGCAACGAACCAACTAGGCTAAGTCAGAGTTGTGCTCTCAGAAGCTCAGTAGAGATAACAAACCTACTGACCGCTCGGAAGCTAGTTAGTTGGACTACTATCTCAGTAAGCTCAGTTTAGTACAGAATGTGAGCCTTTAAGTTTCTACTCGTTTTAGTTCCTGAAAACTTATCAGTTTGCTTAGTGAAAACATGGTTAAGGCTGGTGCACAGTTTTACTGATCAGAATGAAGAATCAATCCTGATGGTTTTCAAAACAATGCAAGTATGCTTCAGTTTAATATGAATGACAGTTATGATCCTGAGCAATAAGTAAATCAGCACACAAGGGTCTTTTTAACGTGGTTCGGAGATAACCAACTCCTACGTCCACGACCTGATTTAACAGGAAGCTACCCTCAACACCCTGAGAATAGGTACTTGGGTTTTACGTGTCAAGGGACACGAATAGCCAACTTCCTCTCTTAGGAACTGAACCCTGGGCATTTTACAAGTCCCAGTCCTTCCTACCAACTAACTCACACACTGAGGGGTTTGGTATTCACGTTTTCTAACTATTGTGTATTGATCCCTCTAACAAAGCAATTCTAAGGATGGAATCAATACTCTAAGCAAAATACAGAAAAGATTTCTACTACAACACTTGGGAAATTTAAGGTTTCAGAGTGTTGCTTCAAATGAGCTTTGAGTGCTTGGAATCTTGAGATTTTCTCTTGGAAATTTCCCGTTAGCCTTGAATGGGTGCAAGACTCTCTGTATTTATAGGAGAGATTTGAAATAGATCTGTTGGAGGAGATCCACCCAAATCTTCCTATTTTAGGGTAGTTGAAGGCTAGATGTACTTGTTGTCCTTTTTCCCATGCTTAATCTTGAAAATTCTGTCCCGCCGCCTGCAACTCTGAGAAGCATTAAAAACTGCATTAATTGTTGTGCAAACTCCGTACATGCGTGTCGAACAATGATTGGCTCTCCGTTCAAATGGCTAGTTGATCATTTGACACTTGTCCTTCCTCGTACATTCAATACTCTGAGTTTCTTGTCATTTACTCAGCATGAATGTTTGTCTTTAATTGAGTCCACTGACATTCTCTTTGTCTCTCAGGTGTTAACATAAATGTCAACTGTCCCATAGCATAAATGACCCTTTTTGCTTTGGACTTACATGGATCAGGTGAACTGACCCAAGGCCTAAGTCAGGTCTTACAAGCATTCAGCTCAGCCTTATAGGTTATTCAGTCCAGTATGTGTAACCTCTTTGCTTTGGACTTACATGAGTCAAATAAACAGACTCAAGGCCTAAGTCATATCTTATGAGCATTAAGCTCAGCCTGATAGGTTACACTACTCTTCACTGACTAAGTTCTGTCCTGAGCATTATTAGTGTACTCAGTAG
The DNA here is from genome assembly GCA_026898435.1 of Prunella vulgaris. Lineage (NCBI taxonomy): Eukaryota > Viridiplantae > Streptophyta > Magnoliopsida > Lamiales > Lamiaceae > Prunella > Prunella vulgaris. The sequence continues at coordinate 388,341 of JAPKLY010000038.1, forward strand.
AAACATCAACCAATGGTTCTTCGGATTGTCTTCAGGATGGATCTTCAAGCTTGGGTCTTCAGCTTCAGTTCAGGCAATCTTCAACAAGACTGACTCTGATATTCTTCAGGGTAAGTTGTACTTCAGACTTCAGTCAATTGGGTCGACTCCAATATTCTTCAATCTTCATCACGTTCCCCCTGAACTGAATCCCTAACCTGACTATCCTAAACTAGACAATCCTGACTAACTGTACTTAGGCAAATCATCAGGGGTTTTGGGATCTAATCAAAACACTCAGATTGTCCCAACAACTGATCCTCACTCATTTCCGGACCAACAAGTTGTATCAGAGCGGTGGTTCACAAGGTCACTGACTTTGATTACCAATAGTTGCTGAGGAGAAACTTTTGGCGGTCTACTGAACCAGATAAAGGTGTTTTCCAAAACTGCATTGCATAGCATCCTCCAAGCGACTCAAGAGCAGCCTCCATGAGTTCTTCGTAGCCAACTATGACTACTGAAAGTTCAGGGTACTTGTACATTTATACTCTATTCATGATCAGATGTATATGGTCATAGAGAAAGCTCCGATTAAGTTCATGACTGATAGAGAGACCATTTTTCTAGTAATGGGTGATGTCCCAGTTCCTCCCCCATCTGGTCTTGAGCCCTTGGAAATGGAGAAACTGACCTCAAATCAGATCAAGCAGATTGGGCTTGATAATATTGCCAAGAATATCATTCTCCATACTGTTTCCTATTAGGATTCAGTGAGATTGATGTACCTTAAAACGGCAAAGAAAATCTAAACACACTCGTTCAGATGTGCGAGGGATCAGAAAAGATCAAGGAGAATCGCAGGGACATGTCGATTCAGAAGTTCAAAGCATTCAAGATGCTGGAGGATGAGACCATCGGCCAGATGGAGTCCAGATTCATCAAGCTGATGAATGAGTTGGTAACCCTTGGGAAGCTGATTCCCAGGAGGGGGGGGTATCTTCCAAGGTCCTGAACTATCTCCCTGAAAGATGGGACACATGAGTGATAATGTTGAAAAATACTCAGGATCTCACCAGTTTCACTACTACTCACCTTTTCTCAGAACTAAAGACTCTGGAATTTGACCTCAACAAGAGAAAGAAGAATGTTGAGGCCAGTGTGAATAGTAGTGAAAGGAGGACTCCTGAAAATGAGAAGAGCATTTCTCTTAAAGCCACTCCGGAACCTGAGGTCTCTACCCATTCCCTGAAGGAGTTGAACAAAGGTGAGCTTGCTAAGGAATACAGTTTGATGGTCAGGCGGTTTGAAAATCTTAACTCCAGGTTTGGAAGGTACAAGAAGTTTAATAATGACAACAGCGAAAGGAAGAGGTACGAGAGGCCCATTAAAGAAGAAATGAGAGGTTCAGATTCTAGGTGTGATCGCGAGGAGCCTGAGCGGCGGAGAGAAGATCGGGATCTCAGGAGATCCAGCTCCAAACCTGAGAGGAGCTCAGGGGGCAGGACAGAGCCTAAGACTAAGAGGTACACTAACTCTAAGCCTTATGTTGGTTATGCAAATCAGTGTTACCAATGTAACAAGATTGGGCATTATCAATATGATTGCCCAGAACTCAGCGCCCGAGAGAAGGTGGATAAAAGAGCCAAGAATGATCTGAGAGTGTCAAATTGCAAGGTAATGATTGCTGAGGAGAGCTCAGAATCTGTTTTCACTCCTAATCACGCACCTGAGCCTAGCTCAGATTCAGCAAAAGAGCTCGACCTTCAGCTCTCCTTAGAGAAATTGATGGTTAACTTCTCAAGGATCCAGGAGACTCATGCCCACATTATGGAGGAGAATACAAGGCTTATTAGAGAAAATTGTATGCTTATTGAGACAGTGGCTCTACGGGACACTGATGATGATCTTATCTCAGCAAGGTTGACTCAGGAACTCGAAAGAGTCAGGACTAAGTCAGCTGAACAAGAGAAAGCGACTCAAAGCTCCCGTACTGAGTCGTTGGCTATGCAGGATACTGAATTGGTCGCACTTAGGGCCAAGTATGATGATCTCTTCACTCAGCATGAGCTCCTGAAAGTACGAGATGAGACCCTTATCAAAAAGCTTTATAAGATGAATTGGTCATCCCAAGCGGTTAAAAGAATCAATATCAATCAAAAGACTGATGGGTCTAAACAAGGGATTGGTTTCATTCCCTTGAGCACCTCTCACGGTCAAACTGGAACTTCTTCAGGAAGTAGTTCTAAGGTGGTGTTTGTCAAGGCCTAGTCTGGTAACAAAGACAACAGTATTGCTCACCAGACAAGTGGCTCAGGGAAGGAAAGGAGCCCATGAACCTGTCTGGCAACTGACTGGGACATCTAGACCAAGACCTCAGGGAAAGGCTCAGTTTATTTTTCATGCCACTATCATTTATTACACGTATTATATGTATTAAAAAATAGTAAATCATGTGATAAAATATTAAAGTGGGCACAATTTATTTTTCATGCAACTATTCTCTTTCTGCATATATCTATAATTTAATCTTATTCTATTAAAAATTACACATAAAAGTATATTTCAATAGGGCAAATTAATTATGAATTTTTTTAATTTTATTATGTATAGATGAGCTAATTGTGTGGTGGTGAATTAATTTATTTTTAATCATATAATCAATATTTTTTAGTTGGTTGATTTTTTATTGCATTGATTATTTCTTACTCCAAATATCTGATAATAGATAAATTGAACTTTAGATAGGAATTGAGAAATGAAGCACTTGTCTATGCAATATTGAATATGTAATATTAATACAGATAATAAAAGCGGTTGAACTTTATCCTAAAATTTATACTTTGCTTTTATTCAAATAATGATAATTAATTTTATTGTTGAGATCGAGTTAATTGTTGGTGGTGAATTAATTTTCTTTCAATCTATATATCGTTATAATTTCCAATTGGTTGATTTTGTATCTATCCCTTCTAGGGGATAGGATAGCGTTAATTATTTCTTACACCATATACTTAATATAGATTAGGGTTACTTAAAAATAATATTACTATCTTTTTAAACTGTAGCATAATCTAAATTTTTGAATTGTTTAAATTAAATTACAATTTAAATTTTTTTAGTAATTCTAATCAAAAGATTAATTTTGATTTATTCAAAAATAATATTTAATTAAGTGTTGTCATGTGAACCAATCTGACCATGTTAATATAATTACTTGTTCATTATCAGGTAGGTGAAATATCATTTTCGGATAATTACATATTTATTTAGTGGTACGAATTGCAACCAAATATTAAATTAAAATTTTGTTTGCAAAGATAAAAAATTTAATATTTGGTTGCAAAGAAATCAAAACAAGCTTGCCTTAATTTGAGAACACTATAAAAGCACTATCACTGGTTATTGTATTTATCTTTCTATTGTTGGTTAGTAAGCTTTCGTGGTGAAGAGTATGATCCCGGAAGAGGTCATCACTAAAATATGTAGAAATAAGTTGAGCTATTGAAAGTCATTTTGGAAAACTTGGAATAGAACCAAGCTAGTAGATATTTGGAATGTACATAAAAAAGGTAAAGGTCCTAAGGTAAATCCTTAAAGAGAATATTACAAAGTTAACTTCAGTACAGACAAAATTCTGAACTGAAGAATATGCTCTGACTTGTTCACCTAACTAAGGAAGTGGACCAAATAAAGCTCAGCAACTAATGTACGGACCTAGTACAAATCTAACAAATCAACAAAAAAATGGACTACCAAACATTTAATGCAGACATTCCATGAGTGTGCAATCTGTAGCATGGCAAGTAAAAAAATATCTGTTGCAACTCATAAAATAGACTATTAGGATACTTCTGTCTAACAAATAGTTGTCCAAGTTACCATAAGTACAAAAAATATTGACTCTAACAAGGTTACGAGAAGTTAGATATTAACGAAGACTCTCAAGTTCGCCAAGCATTCAAAGAAGCACTCCAAACTTGAAGAATTTTCCAAATATTTTTTATTCCAGAGCAAGTTTCTAAAAATAATCTAGTCAACCGACTAATTGGCAATTAATTATTACTCAGCCCTAGGCTATTCTATTTTATTCTAAATCAGCCAAAAAAAGAACCCAGTGTATTATTTGGCACTTGAAACTTACTAATTGGTGAATATAGCCATCTAGATCTTTTTTTTTGCAACCCTAAATTAATAATAATTTAATATATTTTTTGACTTTAAATATTTGATGAGGAGCGAGAATTAGAGGATTGTTAATATTTGTTCAAATAATTAACTATTATAATAGATGATTGTGGTTGTGGAGAACCAAATCAACTAATACTTCTAAGAATGAAATTTTGAAAGCTATAAATAACAAGAGATTTTGTCAAGCCTATGATTAGATTTGAACTTGGATATGATCGTGCTAGGTAGACCAAAATAACATATGATAATCTTCTAAATGAAGCAAATTATCTGAGTTTGTTCGATATGGACCAAAGGTTTATCCTCAGCCCATTTTGAGAAGTAATCCACTACGACCAATTTCCCAGAATAGTGGATAGGAGACCTATGAGGCCAATATCCCATGAGGCGATGGGCCAAGGGATATATATCAACCTTAGTTGTTCCGACGATAACTTGATATTTGCTGCAGTGACTTGGCATTTCTGAGATAATTGGGCATAGGAAATGACATCATCCCTTAATGTTGCCTAATAATAACCTTATTTTATTGTCTTATAGATGAGAACCTACCCTTACCATTATTTCAGGGTTTATCTCTAAGACAAAGTACGATGGCATTGTGTGCTTTCTCCTTGACTTCATCACATTTTGTCTGATATTCCAAGTCTGAAGTAGAAGACCATTGCTCTTCAGGTTTCAAAGCCATTACTAGTCCATGTTGAATGAGCATTGCCTTCATCTTTAACTTGGTCATACTGAAGCCGTTCTTGCCATTGAATTTTGTCACCTCAAGCTTCATCGTCATTATGTTAACATGTTGTTTCCCACAGATGCCACTTACTGAGATTCAAAACACAATTCAAAAAAAGAAGGAACAAGATGATAACAATGAACTTAAACAGAAACTAAGTGCAAATCAACACAAGAAATTTACGTAGTACGGTGTTAAAACATACATTCATGGAATCAAGACACTCAAACTTCACTATATAATCAATCAACTATAGATTACAAACATAATTGGAACTACAATTAAGAATTTCCAAATATTACTTAAAGAACCCTAACTTCACAATTGAGAAAACTTCAACTTAATTGAAAGGAAAAATGTCATCTATATATACTACTCATCATCAAGCCCAACATCAATTCGACGGTTCAAACTGAATTAATTGATCAATTCGACACTTAAAGATCACAACTTATGCAAGCTTTGTTTCTGTAACAATGACTCAACAATTGTCTCAACAACTGTCAATTCTTAGCATGAAAAAGTTCATCATAAGGATGGTTCATGACTTATATTGGATCAGTCTCATCTTCAAATCAGTTAACTTGGATTATAATACTTCACACTTTAGGTCAGATGACTTCAAGTCAGGATAATTCATATACACTCAGGTCAGCTGACTTAGTCAGGTGAACTCTAGATCAGATGAGCTTCTCATCAGATGACTTCACACTAATCAAACAACTTTCAATCATAAAGCAGACTAACATCACTTTGAACAAATAATGGAACTATTATTTATAAAGACTAATACCAACACAAATGACCACTGATAATTTCACATGTTTTGATTACATTTACAGATTGTAAGAGAATTTAGATAATTCATTCCATTCAATTATAATAAGAAATAGGTTTTTTTTCTCTTAAAAGAACATAATATTATTATTTACTCATCCCCGCCCTAAGGAAATTAGGCCATCTGTTGATCCGAGGGGCTCGTTTGCGATAAGTATGGACAATTCTGTTAAACCCAAGAGACAAGGGGAGTTTTTTTTATTGTGGATGTGGATGAGATGGCTTATCAACAAAGTTTGAAGGAGTTTGAGTTTGCGTTTATCGGTCGTATGCTCACTCAATCTAGAAAGCCTTTGCTTTCAAGGCTTGATCTCTTGCATGCCCTTATGCGACTTTGGGATATTACAACAGGGCTGAAGCTGATTCCACTTGGAAAAGGTTTTTATTCGGTGGTATTTTCGAATAAACATGATATGGAAAGGGTGGGTAGAAAGAGGACATGACATCTGGATTCGGGTTCTTTTCGCTTGCAAAGCTGGGTTCTGGATTTTAATCCTAGCAAAGTACGGACTTCTACGGCTCATGTTTTGGTTCGCTTTCTTAACCTTCCGGTTGAATATTGGCATCCACAAATTCTTGAATCATTTGATGCATGTGTTGGGACTTTGGTCCGAATTGATAAGAACACTTCTGATATGACCTTAGGACATTATGCTCGTTTGTTGATTGAAGTTGATCTAAAGGAGCGTTTTGAGGAGAAAGTTATGTACAGCAGGGGGGGCCAAGTGGCGTTTACTACCCTTATGTATGAGAACGTTCCTGATTTCTGTCGTGAATGTAATATAGTAGGTCATTTGACTTCAAGTTGTATGAAATCCTCTGGAAAGGGGAAGTATCCGATAAGAAAGGGAAGAAGTAGGAGTCGGTCCAGGTCTAGGATGGATTCCGCAGCGGGCTTGCCTCGGGGTAAGAGGGATGCTGCTGTTCGGCCGGTTCAACGTGACTCCCGTGCCTCAGGACGGTCCAGTGCTGGTCCTGCTGCGGACAAGGTGACAGAGTCCATGGATAGCCTTGCTTTGGCTTTGGTTATGGTACCCCCTGGGAGTGACTTGGTTGGTGGTTCACAGGAGCCCTCTTTCGATGAGAGACAGGTAGACCCAGTTTGGGAGGACGGTGCGGACTTGCGCCTCCGCTCGAACTTTAACTTCCAAGATATATCGGTACCTACAGGTGTTTCACTCAAACGTGCCCTACGATAAATTTTGCGTGAACCTCCTAGGGTCCAGCGTGATTTGCTTCCCTCTTTGAGGGACCCGAACAAATCTTCTTTTGTCATTGATGATACAGCCACAAGGTCTTCAGAGATGGCCTTTGTTGCGAATAGAAGCTGGGCAGATCAGATGGAGGATGAGAAGAATGATGTACAGCCGCCGAAGCACTGCTCAGAAAATCTCTTATGCTAATTCTTTCATGGAATTGTCAAGGCCTAGGTAATGATAACACCCGCAATGCCCTCGTTGCTTTTTGTCAGTTACATAAACCTGATATGGTAGCCATTTTTGTACCTAAGCTTTGTTTAAGTCTATTCCTGTATCATTCTGGAGTATTATTAATATGACTTGTGTAGCGAGAAATGCACGTGTGAATCTTCGACCCAATATTTGGGTGCTTTGCAAGCCTGCTCTTTGTGATCAGATTAGTGTTCTGTTTTCTTCGGACCAATGTCTTGCCTTGAAACTTGATTTATTTGCCCGTCCTTGTATTTTTGGCTTTGTGCATGGGAAGAATTCATATCTATTGCGCTGGGACCTTTGGTTTGATATTATTTCTTTCATTGAAGATTGTACTCTTTTGATTGGGGATTTCAATGCGGTGTTGGGCGCTCATGAGCGGAATTCATCTGCTCGTTGTAATAATATTTCTTCCCAGGAGTTCCGGGCTTTTATTGATGAGGCAAGTTTGGTGGATTTGGATGCCCATGGACATACTTTTACTTGGTGTTCGGGTAATACTCGATTTAGTTTCTTAGCGGCTCGGCTGGATAGGGCTTTAGCTACTTCGAATTTTTTGTCACTTTGGTCTTCTTGATCTTTGGAGGTTTTGTGTCGTCACTCCTCGGACCATCATCCCTTACTTTATCCCTTACGGAGGCTGCCCACAAGACCTAGTCTCCATTCCGTTTTCAGAGTATGTGGACTTCTTATGCCGACTTTGCTAATCAAGTTGCGACTAATTGGTCTCTTTATTTGGCTGCCCCGGACCCGATTACCCTGATGGTAAGGAAGCTTAAGCGTTTGATTTTTTTTTTTAAAAAGTGTGGAATAAGGAGGCCTTTAAGGATATTTTTACTCAGATCAGCAGCGCTCACTTGGATTTGTCCTTGATACAGCAAGAAGTTAGTTTAATGGGTGACTCAGATGAGTGGTTGGCTAAAGAGGTGGAATGCCAGCTTGCTCTCAATCGTTTGTTGGCTGCCCGCCAAGAGTATTACATGCAGCGCAATAAATCTCGTTGGCTTAAAGATGGGGACAGGAACTCCACCTTCTTCCATATGCTGCATAGGTCGAAGCAAGCACCGAAGCGTATTTCCAGCTTGAGGATTGATGGTGTTATATCGTCCGACTTGGGGGAGATTGGGACGCATATCATAAACTTCTAAAAGGGTTTATTCTCGGCTGATCCGTCCCTCAACAGGGACTTTACCTGCTTCAGGACTTGCCATTCCTCCAGGTTTCGAGGGTGGATAATGACCATCTCACAGCGCTTCCTATGGGGGAAGAGGTGAAAGCGGCAGTTTTTGGTTTGGATGGGGATAGTTCGCTAGGGCCAGAATGTTTTCCCGGCACTTTCTTTCAATCTTTCTAGGGGGTGGTTGCGCACGATTTCACCTGTGCGACGAACTATTTTTTCAGGCATGCCTTCTTGCCATCTGGGTTTAATACAAATTTTTTAACTCTTATTCCGAAGATTGTGGGTGCTGAGAATGTTACGGATTTCAGGCCTATTGTCATGGGTAATTTTATTTTGAAGGTCTTCACGAAAATCTTGTCCACTCGGCTTGGTGGGTTTATAAAGGATTACTTGTGCAACTTTCAGTATGGGTTTTTCCCTAGTCGAAGTATTCATACTTGTATTGCACTTGCTTCCTCAGCCATTAATAGGCTTAGTCCAAAAGGTGTTAATAATGTTTTTGTCAAGATTGACATTACGAAGGCCTTTGATACGGTGGATTGGGATTTTTTACAGGCGATTTTGATTAGGATGGGTTTCTCTGATAAGTTTTTGGCTTTGGTTAATTCGATACTTTGGTCTGCACGTACTCGATCCTTGTTAATGGGCAGCCGATTGGTTTTTTTGGGTGCACAAGGGGTGTCCGTCAGGGTGATCCTCTCCCCCCTATTCTTTTCTGCTTGGCGGAGGAGGCTTTAGGAAGATTGTTGGAATGGGCTGATGGGAGGAGGAGGTTCATCTCTATTCGTAGACTGCCTCGTTATCTTTTCTATGCAGACGATATAATGAATCTCATGAAGGCAACACGTAAGGATGTAGATTCATTGAAGATGATCTTAGAGATTTACGGTTCCATGTCCGGGCAGCGCTTTAATCTGGCTAAGTCCCGGGCTTTCTTTGGAAAGTCGATTGACTTGTCAATCAAGCATCATTTGTCGGTTACTCTACCGATCAAATATTTAGGGGTTCCTTTATTTTTGGAAATGCCGAAGGTTGCACATCTACAACCCATTGCGGATCAAATCTTATGCAAATTCCCGAGATGGAAAGGGACGCCTCTTTCCTTGGCAGAGCGTCTCTGTCTCTTAAATTCGGTGATCTCTTCCTCTCTGGTACACTCTATGATGGTTTATAAGTGGCCGCCTCTATTGATTTCGTCTATTGAGATGGCGATGAAGAATTTTCTTTGGACGGGAGATATTTTGAAGCATAATAATTCTTGTTCGGTGCAATGGAAGCGAGTTTGCTCACCCTTGCAGGAGGGGGTATTGGGTATTCGGTCTTTGAGGATTGCGAATGAATCTTATACTTTCAAATTGGCGTGGGACATTTATACTTCTCCGTCAGCTGATTTTCAGCTTTTACATTCGTATTTCTTCAACAAGTCTAGGAGTTTGAAGTTTCGCACAGGTACTTCTTCTATTTGGGCTGGTATTCATTTGCATTTTGATAGAATTCAAGAGGATGTTCGTTGGATAATTGGGCAAAATTCAAGGGTGAACTTTTGGAATGATAATTGGCTTGGATATGTCATCTCGGATCGGCTACATATTCCTTGGTCGGTTGCAAAGAATTTGAAAGGGGTAGTAGGGGATTTCTTTTTCGGTGGCTGTTGGCACTTTGAGCCTTCGTTCTTGGAATTGTATGGAGAGGTGGTGAGGGAAATTTTGAACATCCGCATTACTTCAGGGGCTGATATGGCTGTTTGGTGCAAAACGGTTTCAGGCCGGGTTGCTGCAAAGCTGGTTTTCGACGACTTGAGACAAAGATTTAATGTGTCGCATCAATTTTCTTGGATTTGGCAATCCTTTATTCCTCGCTCACGGTCCACCTTGGTCTGGAGAGCTTTATGGGGTCATGTCCCTACTTCGGATTGGGGCTCGAGATTTGGGTTTGATGGACCCACGATATGCTTTCTTAGTCGTTCGAACGAGGAGACTTTGGATCATCTCTTTGCAGATTGTTCTTTTGCCAGGGAAGTTTTTACTCACTTTGCCATTCTTTTTTGTTTTCACCTTGATTTTGGTAATGACTTTCATACTCTTTTTTCACAGGCTGTTTTGAAACAACCTAGTGGGCAAATGGGAGATATTTGGAGGCTAGTGTTCATGACATGTGTTTGGAGCTTGTGGAACATCCGCAACAGATTTGTTCATGATGCTGTGGAGCCTTCCTCGAGGCGCTGTATTTCTTGGATCACGTTGGCAGTGATTGATGGGGCGTCGTTGATCAAATCTCCGTCCAAAGGCACGGTGCAAGAACTACAGTGTTTCGGAATCCAAGGGGTTTCTTTCTCGCAGCTTTTGCCCGTAAGGGAGGGTGTGGTTTTCCTCTTGAAGGGGAGATTGTTGCGGGTCTCTTGGCTATCGAATTTGCTTTCAGTAATGGATGGAATCACTTGTGGCTTGAGTCGGATTCCATGCTTGCCATCAATACTTTTAAGGGTGGAACGCAGCTTGTCCCTTGGAGAATTGCGGGTCTTTGGAGTCAGGTAATGGAAATGGCCAAGTCCATGACAATCACATACTCTCACATCTTTCGGGAAGGGAATCAAGCAGCTCACTTTGTTGCAGGGTCAGGCTTGAATAGAAGCTGGAGTGGGGTTTCGCCGGAGTTTATTAATTCTATATTGTATGAGGATTTGGTTAGGACTTATTGTAGAGTTAAATCCTAATTTTTATCTTTGTTATTGGATTATTTCCCAGCCATGTATTCCGGGGCTTGACCTATGGAAGTGGATTGTGTTGGTTGCACTCTTTTTATCCTACGTCCGGTTTTCCCACAAGGGTGGTTTACGGCTAGGTTTTTAATGAGGCCCAACTAATCCAGCTTGTTTTACTTCCTGTCTCCGGGTTGTGTAGAACTTCTTTTTGTGCCATTATTACTTTCTTTTCTCTTTCCTTTTTAATCTAATACCTGATTCGTCAAAATATATTTTTCTTGTTTACATCTCGTAAAATACATTTTAAGAGAATTTCATATGCACATTTGGATAACAAAATAGTATATTTATAGCAATACAAATATAATAAGAAGCGGGTTGTATATTTGTCTCCCCTGTCCCAATGGCTCTGGTTTCACTAAGTGAAGGTGATGGAGCTTGCCATGTATGCATAAAAAACTTTACTGATCCAAATGGATTCTATTTTTGTTCTATTGCATGCAAGATAATTTTGACTTTCATTATCTATAATAATTATAAAAAATTACAACAGTCTACGTTTAGCACGTCACTAGATTTTAAATGAATATCATGCAATGGGGAAAAAGGTTATTTTTCTCTGACAATTTTATTTTATTTTTTGCTTTGGACCTATGATTTTTAAATTTTGAATTTTTCCATTAATTTTTCCTCTTCAACTATTTGGCCGACCTATTTACTTTTAAATTTTGATTTTCATTCCAAAACATACATGAATCAAGTCAAAAAATAGTACAAGTCTGTAATAACATGACAAAACTTAAAATATAAAATTAAACTAAAAATGTCTAAAAAAGTTGAAAATGTGTAGTTATCGGATATAATTTTTTAGATTATATATATTTAATAGAACGAAAGCTAAAATTAAAGTTTTAAGAAAAATAAAATATTTTCCCGTATAATGTGGTATAAGTAAGTTGAACAAAGTTCATGAGTTTAATACGTTAGCAATTACGTAATATGAAGTTCACACACAATTTAGTGCAAATTTATAAGGATTTAAGATCTGTGCAAATTAATTTTTGTCCTTGGTCCATCTTAATTTATTTGAATCACATTAAAATTAAGTGACATGCGGATACCTTACGAGTTCTAGTTTGTTTATTCTAGAGTTATTTTCACAATGCATGAATTCACAAGAGATATATTCTGAAGTTTAATTGATATATATGTCTAAGGTGTAAATGCCTTTTACTTTATAGGTGTAGTCAAATTCGGAAATAAGTGTGACTAATTTTCCTACACAACTATTTATTACTTTAGGTGCTGTGGAAGAGGAATAAATGACAACGAGAAGGGCTCCAAGTGGAGAAGAAAGGGAGTGCTTGTAGCTATATATATGGTGAGGACTGTGATGGAGAGGGTATATATATATATTTATGAGTAAGTCTCATGTGCACCTGGTGTACGGTGCTTTCATCTAATAGTTGAAATTATTTATACTGTGAAAAGTGAGAAACAATAATACTGAAAAAGTGACAGATGATTACACTGAAAAAGTTTACACTGTTATCAGTTTTCAGTGTAAATTGTTTTTTGTAATCATCTGTCAGTTTTCAGTGTAATCTTTTTTCACTATTCAGTGTAAAATATTCAACTGTTTAGTGAATGCATTGTGCACCTGTTGCATATGAAACATTAATTACATATATGTATATGTATATATAATTTTAATTAATATTACATTTACGGAAGCACAAATATATATACTATTTGAATAGTTGACCGTCGTGTAAATTTTTTTTTAAGAATTTAGCAAGATTGTTATAATAGATGGTGGGCATCTTTATATTCAAATTCTACAATATTTTTAATTTCCGTAAACCTTATTATGCATTAATAAAATATCTACAACATTATCCACAAATAGAAAGAAATCTACTTTAATATGGAACCTAATAAAATGTTCATAAAGGAAAAAAATTATATAAAAATGAGAATTTTTTTTAATATCATTATATATATGTATTGTCATTAATCTTCTCCCAGACAATACAATTTTGCCCACTTAGTTCTCCATTCATTCATAAAAAAGAAAAAGAAAAAACAAAACTTCTGCAGAAATGGGTGGAGATGGTGTTATGCAACAGATATGCAGACATTCCACCTTTTATAAACACTTATATATATGAACTTAGAAAAAAATTGTCTTTTAATTAAACAATAATGCATATTCTTATCATATATATGCAGATCTTAATAATTTTTTAGAAAAATATTTTTTAAAAAAATAATATAAATAAATTGGTTTTATCTTTAATTACATGTTTTGAACTTTTAGAGGTCTTAGAGTTTAGACTCACCCAATATTCTCATATAAAGTTGTTCACTCATTTTTCCATTTGTTTGGGAATGGAAACATTCGGATGGGGGATGAATTTTCCCCCATCCCATCCATTTTTCAGATTTGCACATCTCATTCAATCCAAAATGCACATCCACCCCCTATTATACATCTACAAACCTATTACACATAATTAAATATCAATCACATCAATTTTATCTTACATATCAAATATATATTTTGTTTATTCACTTTTTCATTAATATACAATCATTACTACACAAACTAACAATAATAAATAATACATCATCATCTCCAAAAAAAATATTGATTTGACATAAAGTTACATCCATCCCCACAACATCCAATTCAAACCAAACACAGATTTACTATTTAGAATTTGCCTCATCCCATTTTTTTCTCCATCCAAATATGTTTCATCCACCTTTAGACGAAAACAAACACTATCTTAGATATTACGTATATATATTTATCAATTTGCCTAAAGACATAAACGTCATGAATCTTCATAGTTAAAACTTAAAATGATATAAAAAATGTTTCAGTTTGCTTGAAAACCAAAAAATATCATCATCCTGAATATAATTAGGATATAAAAGTAGATTTACATTTTAACTCTTGCCAATATATCTTATCTTCGTCGGAATCTATTTTATCATCCTTAATTGGGCTAATATTTACGAAAATTCTTGAATGTATGTAATACACATAAATTTAATCATTATATTTCAATTATTTATATACATTAACACTGATGGATGCTTATATATTTTTCTATCCCTTTTATAGGCTAATAGCCAAATCAGAAAAGGCAATTTCTCAGATTGGGTTGAATGCATCTTGAAAATGGAATTTTTTTAAAAATGTTCATTTCATGATCAACAAAAGAATGAAGTGAACCGATATTGTATTACTTGTAATGCCTCAGCGTGCAGGTGTTGTGTAACATCAGGTGATCACTATGACCATAATCTATCGCCATGTCTACCAAAATGTATTTCCTTTTGATGAGTTGGAGAATCATATCGATTGTCAGAGAATTCAAGTAATTCATTTCATTCAAGGTAATTTCGTTCATTTCCTGGCCGATTTCACTTTTGCTCTATTGCATGCAAGGTAATTTTAAATTTTATTTTTTCAGTAATAATTTGAATTTCTTTACAACCATTCATTAAACACACATATTAATGTTATAAATATAATATCATATAATGTTGTAGCACGAGTTTAATTTGTGTAACTATTTGTATTTTATATTATAGGTGCAATCAAATTTAGGAATGAGTGTGACTGATAATGAAAACAACAAGGGGAAAAGGAAGGGAGTGCCCCATAGGTCACCACTTTTTTTATGCAAAACTGTGAAGTTCCATGACATTGGTGTTTGTAACTTAATGGATTAATTTTTTTTCTTTTTGAGTGAATTAATTATTTCTCAATTCTATTAACTCATTTATCCTTAATTGATTAGGGATGCCATTATGTTTGTGTATGCTTAACATTAAATTCTGTTGGGTCCATAATTATAGAATATATCATGTTAATTATGTTTCTTTGAATGTAGATTTATAATTATTCTTTTGAGGACCTAAAATGATACGAATATTGTTTTTTTTTTTAAATATATTTCATTTTGACGATTAAAATTAGAGACCGTCTTCAAATTGATCTTTAAATAAATGAATTATCGACAATTTTGCGATCGCCAAGAATCGATAGTTAAAAATAGTGATGGCCTACAATATCGGTCGCTAAACAGACAATTAAAATGACTGCCTTAATGGATATATTCAAAACTGACGGACTAAGCGACCGCCTAGGTGGTCTCAGAATATTCAAAAACTATATGAGTAATCGTCTAGGCCATCGCTGAATCTGAACTGCCAATGTGAAATTTTTAAATAACGATATTGTCTACCCCTAGATGGTTGCTAATGATCACTTTTACCTAGTTGAAGTATTTGTGCATTATGAATATGAGTTTGTTTTATAATGAATGAGTGTACATATATAAGTGAGAAGCTCATAACCGACCCCTCTCTCAACTAACTAATTAACATTTAATTAACTACCTAACCATCTAACTGAAAGCTGTTAATATCTAACTAACTTGAGAGATTGTAATAGGTAGCAGCCATTCTTCAATTTTGAGAAAGAGATAACATAGGGATGGGTGAGTATACTTAAGTAAGTGTAAGAGCATATTTTGATTCAATATTTGGATATAAAAATTGAGTTTTAAATAATCAAGAATTATATGGAATATTGCAAATATATATATATATTAAGGGATTAAAGTTTTTTTTAGTCCTACAACTTGTCACAAATTTGAATTTTGTCCACATGAATTACACATTTTGATTTTTATCTTGTAAGTTTGAAAATATTTTGATTTTGGTCCTTTTACAAACATACAGGTCCAAAATCAAATTTGATTTTGGTCCTATAAGTTTTCAAAAGGACCAAAATCAAAATATTATTTAACTTACATGACCAAAGTCAAAATGTGTAATCTAAAGGATTAAATTAAAAATGAAGCAAAGTTATAGGGCTTATGATAGAACCTGTGACTTAGAATCCTAGAAACCTAAGAAAATATTCTTAAATTACCCTAGTAACCAGCTTATACACTGTAAAGAGATGATATCTCAATATCAATATTTTTCATAATAATCCAAATGGTTTACAATCATTGATATATATAATCTGAAACTCTTGGGCTAATCAATAATTAAGTAATAAATAAGAAATAAATGAGTCAACATAAATTTCAAAGATAAATTAAATTGATTCAACAATCATTGGATCAATTCAACTCTTGAAATTAATTCTTTTCTTGATGCGTCATTTTTCATGCATAGACTTTAGTGATGGGTGGACTTGCCACCTTGGAAATCCTAACATCACTCCCCCCGTTGACAAGAACCTTGTCCTCAAGGTTAAAAGCTGGAAACTTGGTACATAATTCATCAACTAGCTCCCATGTTACATCATCTTTGGACATGGAGGACCAGTTCACCAGAGCTTCCGACTCCCTTCCGCCTTTCGTGACTCGCCAGCGATACTCTAGTACTGTTTCTGGTTGAAAAACTGGAACACCATCTATAGAATACGGGGGAAGTGTAGTGTTGATATTTGAGGTGTCACCCGCCCGACGCTTCAACAAGGATACATGAAATACTGGGTGTATCTTGGAGTCCTCCGGAAGTGCAAGTCGATAGGCAACTTCTCCAATACGTTCAACTACTTGAAATGGACCAAAAAACTTACTGGAAAGTTTTTGATTGATTCATCGAAAGATGGAGTGCGGCCTGTAAGGTTGTAGGTGAAGAAATACCCATTCTCCAACTTTAAAATGCTCTGGCCGTCGTTTTGTATCAGCATATTAGCGCATTCGGTTTTAGGCTGACACCAAATTAAACTTGAGCTCGCGCAATAGCTGATTTCTCTCTTGTAATTTTGCACATCAACTTCATGAACTGCTGTGGACCCAGGTTTGTGGATTGGAATTGGTGTTGCGGGCCTACCATAAACCACTTCAAATGGAGTCATGTTGATGGCTTTGTGGTACGTTGTATTGTATCAGTATTCTGCCCATGCTAGATGCTTTTCCCACTCTTTTGGCTTGTGGAAGGACATACAATGCAAATATTGCTCCAAACAACAGTTAACCACTCCGGTCTGTCCATCGTGTTGAGGGTGGTACGATGAGCTCATCTTTAGCACCGTTCCCTGTAATTCAAATAATTATTGCCAGAAATTGCTCAAGAATACTCGGTCACGATCAGTGACTATGGAATGGGCACCCCATCTAGCTTTTGTTGGCTGGTAACCTCAAGCGAGGTTAATAACCAATTACCTTTAGCAAAAACATGTCATTATCACACTAAACATTCAATGATAAGTCATGATAATCCGTCATTAATGGGCTTACTGCCTCCTGCCATGGCATTCCTAAGATGATGTCGACATTTGGTGAAAGAATCCCGTACAGATTTACTACGAATTTCAGCCCTTGAATCACAATCGGTATATTCTCATATCGAGTCCCACATTCTATAGATCTGCCTCCCCCTGTACCTATGCGGAAAGGCTTGATGGTGCGCCCGTTGGGTAGTCTCAGCCCTTGTGCGACTTCCTCCGAAATAAAATTCAGGGATGCCCCACTATCAACCAATAATAGCAAGGTATTACAGCCAATGTTTCCATGGAATTTCAGAGACTTACCTCCTTCTCCTTGAAGGGTATGAAGTGTTGCATTTTGTGTAGGACTCTGTTCGCTTAGGCTGAAATCAGTAGTTGCGCCAACGTCTTTCCCCTCTTCTTCCTCATCATATCGAGGCTTCTCCTCTAATTCTTGCTGGTCATAATCGACAGTCAGACACATAAACTTTGCATTTGGACATTCGTGATTTTGTGAGTATTTTTCATCACATGTGAAGCATAGTCCGGCTTGACGTCTGCATTTATTTCTTCACTTGAAAGTTGGGTACGCCCCTTACTTGGTGTCCTGGGAATCATACCAGCGGCCTTATCCGTGATTGAAGGTGTTACTAGGTGTGATGTCGGACTAGGACCCTAAAGTTTTTGTAGTTTGTTCCAACTATAAGTGGTGGATTTATCCCTCAAATATGTCATGGACTGATACATGCAGATCTGCTCGTCTTTTCTCGTGGCTAATTGTATTGCGTCCTGAAGAGTTCTAGGCTACCACATCTTCAATTCTCCCGATAATTCTGGTTTTAGTCCTGCCATAAGAGTGTCGAGCAGCGAGCTTGTTGGCCAATGTGGAACTCGATTTGCTACCCTTTCAAATTCTTTCAAGAAATCGCAAAAATTTCCAGTTTGTTTGAGTTTACTCAACGTCTCATTTGCATCTTCTATTTCAGAATTTCCAAATCGAATGAGTAGACCCTCTTTAAATTTGTCCCACGAAATCATGTGCATCCCACTGTTTTGTTTGAACCAACACCACCATTGTCATGCATCCCTATCCAAATAATAGGACAAAAAATTTACGCAGTCATTTTTCCTTATTTCTTTTAATTCAAAGTACTGCTCCGCTCTTTCAATCCAGTTAATGGGGTCTTCTCCTATAAATTTGGGAAATTCCATCTTAATTCCTTTGGGTAGGTGATCTCGAGGTCTTACGTTATGCCGACTTATCACTAATCTTCTTGATTCTGTATAGGAGTCATTTGATTGATCATTCTCGTATTTCTCGTTCGACTCTGATCCGTCTCTATGGAAGGGATCATGTTGTGTTGCAAAGGGGTTGTATTCTTCCTCATCCCTTTCCTGTTGTCGCAGTTGGAAACAACAATGTCCGTGTTCAGCAGTAAATATCTCGGGCTGTCGCCCTCCTCGTCCTTCCCGGTGTCTTCCTCCATTGGAGTCCCTGTCAGGCCGGCTCCCGCGCTGCAGTGACTGCACCGCTTCACTCAACTGAGCAATGGAATTCTCAAGTTGGGTGAACCTTTGTTTATTGGACACCATGGTTGCGGAAGTCGTGTTTTTTATTTTTTTGCAGAACTAGTTATAATGCCAATTGATAGAACCTGTGACTTAGAATCCTAGAAACCTAAGAAAATATTCTTAGATTACCCTAGTAACCAGCATATACACTGTAAAGAGATGATATCTCAATATCAATATTTTTCATAATAATCCAAAGGGTTTACAATCATTGATATATATAATCTGAAACTCTTGGGCTAATCAATAATTAAGTAATAAATAAGAAATAAATGAGTCAACATAAACTTCAAAGATAAATTAAATTGATTCAACAATCATTGAATCAATTCAACTCTAGAAATTAATTCTTTTCTTGATGCTTTATTTTTCATGCATAGACTTTAGTGATGGGTGGACTTGCCACCTTGGAAATCCTAACAGCTTATAAATCTTTCATGCTCGGAATTATGTTTTGTGCTTGGTGTAACTGAATTATGAATTGGAGCTTGATGTTAGATTTTACTAATAATATGATGTGCACTGGATTTTGAATGTGATCCTCCGTTTAAGATATGATGCCATCCTAATGTCTCAAATGCTACTTATATGATATTACCTTTTAAGGCTAGCAAATAGTCTAAAATTACTAGTCGAGGATACTATTAGAAAAACATAAAGATGCTCAAATATCAGGAAATGAGAGATAAGTCATAGTTGTATAGTATGAACACTGTTTCTGTTTCTTTTTCATTAATCTGTCATCAATAGAATTGTACAAGTGTATTTTTATCTATATACTACAAAATTTTCAATCTCATCACTGAGTTAGTGATTGAGGATGTTAAGGAGGGAAACTCTAATCTTAATCAACTGCCTGAACAAGGATTCTAATTCTTGTTCAAGGGCCAAAATGGTTGAGTCCATCTCTTTTAAGTGATTCAACACCTCTTCGTCTTCTTGGTTCTGTTGCAAGAATGAATCCACCTTGTCGAATTCGTTCAGAATTGGTTGTGATGCTTTCTTGGAATGGATCAGCTTTGACCACCCACTCTTCTTTTCTTGCCCCTTTGTGTACGACACCAATGACACCAGCACGGAAAATGCTGACGGTTCTGCGTCTTTTAACATGGATACCAAGCTTGTTTCCTTCTCCTCGGCCTTTCTTGTACAACCACTTAGTGTTTTCAGAACAGTTTGGATCATTTTCTTTGACTTCCTTCTGGAGATGAGGTAACCTTGCAAGCCATTCGCGTCTTTTCTTCTTAAGGAAGACATGAGCTCTCGTAAATGCTGCTTGGTGAGTGAGACGAGCTCTTTGACTCCGCTGCATCCATCCAATATCCTGATGTGATCATCCAATAATTGCTCTGAGACCATGTGTTCATTTTTAGGCTGCAGAAGCAAATCATCAATGCTGTTGTACAAGTTTTTGAGGCCATTTACTCTGCTGTTCAAAGATGAAAGCGACGAACAAGCAGACTCTGAAGATGCCAATCTGGACAAGTTGTCATCAAATTGAGAAACAACGGGACTTGATGCAGAGGGGAAGCTAAGAGAGCGGCCATGATGAAGGGTCTTTGATCTCAAAGGGGAGAAGGCCATTTTGTTGGCTTCGAATTAAATTGATTGTTGATTGAATGAAGAAAGTTGTGATGTCTCCAGCAACATGAATTTGGTCAATATATATAGGGGGAATTGGACACAAGGCATCTGTTGATCCGTCGTATTAGCTCATGCAGGTTTTGTAGAAATTTGCTGGACTGCAGAAACTACAGATCCCAGAAAGCACGTGAGATAGGAGATCATATTTCAGTAATGTTGTCTCTCAAGAGACAATTCGAATCTTGATGAGTTTGGTATGAATAAATAATGCGTGGTGTGTGGTGTGGCCAAATAATCATTATTAAGCATCATCACAATCCATACGTGCATAATTCATAATAAGCATCTCCAGTTCACCATGTAACCATTAAGAGATGGCAGATACATACGTGCAACACATTATTAATTGCCTTGCTCATCATGTGGAATTAAAAATTATATCGCCCTGTGCTCTCCAACTATTAGGCTGACCAGAATAATGAAGTCATTTTGCCGAGGCATGAACTTCATAATAATGTAGGCAATCAGTCATTCACATGGCTGAAGACAGATCATGCATTATTGGTCTGAGGATTGGAAACATTGCATAAACATAGCCGGGATGCTCATCAATCCAGATCGATATCAGATTACACCTATAGAAGAAAATTGATTCATTTTATGTCATCTTCACATTTTGAATAAAACAGTTGATATTGAATAAATGGAACAAATGACATAGCAAACAGATAATTGAATCAGAAAATTTGACAAAACTTGTATAGGCTATATTACATCATATCATTAGGTGCATATTTTTTTAAAATATTAGTTGTTTTGCTAAAAAACAAGCTAGAATGACTGTAGTAGATAGTTGAGAATTACTATAAAGTATATGATGAAAAAACATAAACATACTCAAATATCAGGAAATAAGAGACAAGCTAGTCAAAGTTGTTTATGAATTTCTGTTTCTTTTGCACTAATTTGTCATCTGTAAAAATGTACAAGTATATTTTCATCTACATACAAAACTTTCAATCTCAAGATGTGTTTGAAGCCTAGTGATTTAGAATGTTGAGAAGGGAAACTCTGGTTTTAATCAACTGCCTAAACAAGAACTCTAGTTCCTGTTCAAGGGACAATATAGTTGAGTCCATCTCTTTCAAGTGGTTCAACAGCTCCTCGTTTTCTTGGCTCTGTTGCAACAACGAATCAACCCTGTCGAATTCATTAAAAAATGTGGGTGATGCTTTATTGGAACGGATCAGCCTTGACCACCCACTCTTCTTTTCTTGACCTCTGGTGTACGACACCAATGATTCCAGCACGGAGAATGCAGCTGATTCTGCGTCTTTTAACATGGATGCAAGACTCATTTCCTGTTCCGCAGCCTTACTTGCACAACTCCTCATATTTTTCAAACAACTCTGGATCATTTTCTTGGACTTCCTTCTTGAGATGAGGTAACTATTGATTCCACTCGCATCCTTTCTCCTCAAGGAAGACAGGAGCTCCCGTAAATTTTGCTTGGTGACTAAGACGAGATCTTTGACTCCGCTGCAACCATCCAGAAGCCTAATGTAATCATCCAATATTTGCTCTGAAACAATTTGTTGATTGTGTGGCTGCAGAAGTAGATCATCAATGCTGTTGTACAAATTTGTAAGGCCATTTACTCTGCTGTTCATTGATGAAAGCGACGAACAAGCGGCCTCAGAAGATGTCAATCTGGGCAATTTGTCATCAAATTGAGAAACGGCTGGATTTGATAGAGAGGGCAAGCTAAGTGAGCGGCCATGGTGAAGGATCTTTGATCTCAATGGTGAGAAAGCAATTGTAGTTTTTCTTGGTGAGAAATGAGGGAGGCTTTGTATTGTAGTGATTTGACGATTGAAAATGAAGAAAGTTGTGATGTTTGCAGCAACATGCATTTGGTGAATATATATATATAGGATGGAAGTGGAGAGAAGGAATCAGTTGATGTGGCGATGTCTATGGTATGTTTCCGACCAGTTGAACCCAAAAAATGTTTAGTTGGTAGATGCACATTATAAAACGTTTTGGTGGACAAAGAGAAACTTCAAATTGCAGAAAGCATGTGAGATTGGAGATCATATATTAATAATGTTTTATCACAAGAGACAATTCGAATATTGGAATTGGCATAATTAAACAATACATGGGCTGTGATGTGGGCGGCCACATGATCATTATTAAGTTGGCACCTCCATCAATGTGAGTCTAGACGTACGTGCAACACATTGGTATTAAATTGGCCTGCCTTCCCTTAACCTTAAATTGGCGTGAACACCCATACGCCGAACGGAGGCCACCACCTCCTCGCGAACGGTAACTCCACGACCGCACTACCTCCACGATGCATGGCGAATTTTTCGCGAACGGCCGCTGGAGAAATTGACGATGGATATTGCCCAAACACCTTCGGATAGCCTGTGTTCTCACATCCTGAAACCCAAACCCTTTTTGTAAATGAGCTTTATTTTGTGTCATTGACCCATTTTTATATTAGTTTCAATTTAATTTGGGCCTTGGTATAATAAAATTCTGAAGTCCAAATTATCAATAATATTTTTTTTTGGGCCAGAAGCCCATTAAGAAAATTCATGAACTCTTTTTTAGGTTTTTTTTTGTGAACTACTTATGTTTTGGATCTGATTTTTTTTAAATAAATTTTGGGCCTGAAGTCCCATTAATAAAGGACATGGATTAATAATAAAATAAAGGGCACTAATATTTGCCCCCTCATTTTTAATTACTTCATCACCTATTTCACTTCACCATCCAAAATTTTCAGTTCATCCCCTTTAATATTTCAACATTATACATACCACTTATAATTGAAGATTTAATTAATTACTTCACCCCCACCATTTTCATTCAAAACAAAAGCCTCACACACACAAACCTTTTCACGCCAGTTTCTTGGCGCCGGAGAAAGGAGTTGACGCTAGAGTTGGGGGTTGACGCTGAAGACGCCGAAGAAGGGGGTTCTATCGAAATTCGAAGGTCCTGCCATGGATAAAGGTAGGTTTGTCGGTAAATTGGTGCATTTATTCGAAGATTGTGGCTTGTTCGAATCTGGTTTTCCAAAATTCGTACGTTTGTTTGGCCCGTAATGGCCGAACAAAGTGAAGATGTTCGAATTATATTGCCGAACAAAAATGTTTTGTTCATAAAAAATTTTCAAACAAATAGGATATGTTCATAGCATTCTTATTCGGATAGAGTTCCGGCGCGATGGACTGGCGACGAGCTGGGCGTTTGCAGACGACAGTTTCTTCGATGCGGAGAAGATTCCAGCGCGAGGCAAAGAGGTCGCATGAATGTGTTGCTTCCATTTTGAGGCAGTGAGATCTCACGGCGGTCAAAGGCCTCTTCTTCCCCCTATGCCGATGATAGCGGTTTCAAATGACGAATAGGGTTTCAAATGAAGAATATGGGGTGAAGAACGTGGGGTGAATTGATCCATTCGTAAATTAGGAAAAAATAATAAAAGGGTATTTTGGTCTTTAAAATATGTTTTGGAATGGAAAAATTAAGTGTGGGGTGAAGTAATGAAAAATGGGGGGGAGAATATCCGTGGCCTAAAATAAAATCTAAGCCCAAATTCATATCCCCTAATTAATTTATCCAATTTTTGTTCTCTTAGCTTGCATAATAATTATTCTTGGGTCCAGATAACACATTTGCTACAAACCACTAATTTTATTAGTGTGACCTTATTAATTGTTTTTTAATTTTGTAGCAAAGCATGTCTGATATCACAAAATGAAAGTTTGCTGAATTGGCACTTGATGGCCATAACTACTTGACATGAGCCTTCGATGTTGAAATTCACCTAGCCTCAAAAGAACTTAGCGACACCACCAAACAAGGATCAAAATTCATACCTGCCCAGAAGGCACAAGCTCTGATATTTCTGAGACATCATCTCAACAAAGACCTAAAAAATGAGTACCTCACTGAAAAGGATCCCACTGTATTATGGACATCCCTGAAGGATCGTTTCCAACAACAAAATGATGTGATCCTTCCCCAAGCCCAATATGATTGGTTAAACCTCCGTTTTCAAGATTTTAAATCTGTCACGGAGTACAATTCTGCCCTACACCGCATCGTATCTTAGTTAAAACTTTGTAAAGAGACAATCACTAATGCTGAGTTAATTCAAAAAACTTTATCCACTTTTCACGCAAGCAACCTTGTACTCCAGTAGTACAGGGCCAAAGGCTATAAAACACATTCTGAGCTAATATCTGCACTCTTAGTTGCAGAAAAACATAATCAACTGTTGATGAAAAATCATAACATAAGACCAGTTGGATAACAAGCATTGCCAGAAGCACATGCTGCTCGGAGAAATTTTAGAGGGCGTAAATGTGGAAGGAGGTTTGATGCGAATATGGGCCGCGGATTGACTCGAGGTCGAGGCCGTGGTAGGGGACGAGGTTGAGGTCAGAATGATGCCCAACAAAATGCAAAAACTGTCCAAACTCAAAGGACATGGAAAAGATGCATCTCAGGATCAAAATCCTACAACACAGTCGAGCTCCCGTTTTCAGAATAAGTAAGTCTGTTACAAGTGTGGATGCAATGACCACTGGTTTCGCACGTGTCGTACTCCAAAACATCTAGTGGACGCTTATCAGCGGATACTAAAAGACAAAAAAGGGAAGGCTCCTCAAGGTGAATCACACCATACCAACCTGCCTGGAGCAGATTTTGACAAAGACAAAGATGACCTTTTGGGTAATGATATGACTGTTGACGACTTTGGAGACAATGAGTGATCAACACCTTCATGTTTATTATTTGCTTTTTATGTTAGACTTCATTTGTTATTATTTTGTGCTATTGTTGCCCAACAAGTTTTGACTAGCTTTGCTTTTGTTATGTTTCATGATACTATTTGACATTATGGATTGCTTATTCATGCTTTATTTTTTCAGTCAACCTCAATTGTCGATCACTATTGTCTATGTTGTGAAAATTGAACCAGAATGAATCGATCTCAACAAGACTTCAAGTAATCAGAACAATTGTGAAGAATTCCCAAGAACACACTCAATAGAAATAAAATGAAAATCAAAAGAACAAGCAATTTACGTGGTTCGATCAAATTGATCTACGTCCACGGATGAGGTTACTTACTTTCACTAATATAAAGAATAATGTTTACAGATTACAAAGCTTTCTCACTCTAATTTCTCAGTGTATTTAGTGTATTTTTCTACGCCTGGTTTGAATACGTATTTAAAGACTTATCCCTTAACCGTCTATAAGCTATTAACCAATCAACGAGATTGTATGGTTATAACCGCCCAGAATAACTGTTCCGGCGTCCAATAAGATTGCTCCGCCAGCTGTCCAAATAACCGACTTTATCACTTAGTAGAAATCGCCTTCGCCATACTCTGTTGTCAGCTCAGGATATGCCTTCAGGATGAGTGACTCAGAAATTATTTGATTTTAGCTCAGGATAATCTTCTCAGGATAGCGCCTTCAGGTTTACTGAGTCTTCAGTACAAGTGCCTTCACTGATCTGAACACTCAGGATGACAGTCAGGATCAGAACACTCAGACTCAGGATGAAACCTTCACTCATGCTCAGGATCAGTTTCTGTTAGGCTCAGGATAACACCTCAGGAATTTTCCTCCTGGCCCAAAACCTAAGGATCAGGTTCATAACTAGATCTCAGTATCCAAACTCAGCTTATCTTCATATAACAATTATCCACCTTAAAGTAAGTGAGTTCCCCCATTCCACACTCCACCTCAGAATCAAGTCATGGTACGTTCCATGACTGTAGCTTGATCAGCTACAAACAGTATCTGAACTTGGAAATAGGTAAGACTTTAGTCAACATATCTGTTGCATTGTCCTCAGTAGAAACCTTCTGCACTGAAATTACTTTCTTCTCCACCACATCTCTCACAAAGTGAAGTCAGACATCAATATGCTTTGACCTTTCATGAAAGACCTGATGCTTGACCAGATGAATTGTGCTCTGGTTGTCACACTGAACTGCAACTTCCTTCTACCTTATTCCAAATTCTTTAATCATACCCTTGAGCCACATAGCTTCCTTTACCGCTTCAGTCATCGCAATATATTCAGCCTCAGTAGTTGAGAGTGCCACTACTGACTGGAGTACTGCTCTCCAGCTTATTGTTGTACCATATAATGTGAACACATATCCTGTTAAGGATTTCCTCGTATCAATGTTTCCAGCATAAACTGAGTCAACATATCCTTGTAGAGGTTGTGTGTTGTCCTTAGTCTTCTCAAAGAGTAACCCCAGATTTTCAGTTCCTTTTAAATATCTCATGATCCACTTAAAAGCCTCCCAGTGTGTCTTTCTTGGATTTGCCATAAATCTACTGACCACAATGACTGAATATGTTATATCTGGCCTGCTGCACACCATAGCATACATTATGCTACCAATTCCATTTGAGTAAGGAATTTTGCTCATTTGTGTCTTCTCTTCTTCTGACTTTGGACACTGATCTGATGTCAGTTTGAATTGTTGACCAAGTGGAGTAGATACAATCCTGGATTCATGCATGTTGAACCTCCTGAGTATCTTCAGGATGTAATCCTTCTTAGTTAAGAACAACCTTCCTTTGTCCTTATCTCTGATAATTTCCATGCCCAGTATCCTCTTCGCACTTCCCAGATCCTTCATGTCAAATGTGCTACTCAATTTTACTTTTAACCTCTGAATTCTTTCAGGACTCTTGCTTGCAACCAATACGTCATCACATAGAGCAGCAGATATGTGAGTACTTCCTTCCCTCGTTTTTCAAGATAGACACAAATATCATACCTGCATCTTGTAAAACCTATAGAGATCATGAAACTATCAAACTTCTTATACCACTGCCTAGGACTTTGCTTCAGCCCATACAATGATTTCTTCAGTAAACACACCTTCTCCTGATTTCCTGGTAAAATGAAACCTTCAGGTTGTTGCATGTGTATCGTTTTTTCCAGATCTCCATGTAGAAGGTTGTCTTGGCATCTAACTGCTGCTCTAGGTCCTCCTGAGCTACCTTTGACAATAGAATTATGATTGAACAGTGTTTTACAACTGGTGAGAACACCTCATTGAAATTTATCCCCTCTCTCTGAGTTAAACCTCTGGCTACAAGTCTTGCCTTGTATCTCCGTTTCTCTTTTCCTCCTGACCCCACTTCAAATTTCTTCTTGAAGATCCACTTGGAATTGACTACCTTCTGTCCCTGAACCTTGTTCACTAGTGTCCAAGTGTTGTTCTTCTCTAATGACTGAAGTTCCTCAGTCATTGCCAATATCCATCTCTCTTTATCCTTTCCTGACATAGCTTCAGCATAACTTTGTGGTTCCTGATGTTCCACCTCTTAAGCGGTTATCAGGGCATAGGACACCATGTCAGCCTGACTAAATCTAGTCGGAGGATGTATGTTTCTCATATGTCTATCTCTTGCTAGACTATAATTCCTGAGATCTTGGCCTTCACTATCTAAAATTGAATGGTCAGAATGTTCATCAGTATCATTTTCCTCAGACTCCTCCTGAGTCCTTCCTGAGTTTTCACCTAACTTAGTGCCTGCTTGTCCTGAGTTCTTGTGAGGATTCTCCACCTCAACCTAAAATCCATCTTCTGAAATAATACTACCCGAGTCCTGAGTGCTTATGGCCTGCTTGTATCCATGACTTTCTCATTGAAAGTCACATCTCTACTGACAATACACCTTTTGTGACTAGGTTCCAAACACCATAAGTTGTATCCTTTTACTCCTTTAGGATAACCAATAAAGATATATCTCAGTGCTCTAGGTTACAGCTTGTCCTGTCTGATGTGTGCAAAAGCTGAGCATCCAAAGACCTTCAGGTTGTTGTAATCCGAGATCCTTCCATACCACACCTCATCAGGTGTCCTGAACTCAATAGCTGAGGATGGTGACTTGTTAATGAGATAACAAGTTGTACTGACTGCCTCCCCCAAAAAACACCTTGAGTAGGTTTGCATCTGACAACATACTCCTGACCATTTCAAGGATTGTCCTATTCGTGCTCTCAGCAAGACCATTCTGCTGAGGATTTGCAGGAACTGTCCTATGTCTAGTGATCCCCCTTTCTTTGCAGAAATTGTTGAACTCCTCTGATACATACTCCAATCCATTATCAGTCCTGAGATGTTCAATGGATCTTTCTCTTTTATTTTCTTGTTCACTGACCCAATCTCTAAATCTTGCCAAGGCCTCACTCTTCTGCTTCAGCATGAACACCCATACTTTTCTGCTGAAGTCATCAATGATTGTCATGAAGTATCTTCTACCTCCATGAGTCTCCACCTTAGATGGTCCCCAGATATCAGAATGAACATAATCCAGAGGTGCATCACTAGTTTTCTTACCCTTTGGAAATGGAATTTTCTTAGATTTTCCCAGGACACAATGATCACAGAAATCCATCTTCAATACCTTTCCATCTCCAAATACCTTCTGCTTAGAAAGTTCTTGGAGCCCCCTTTCTCCAATATGGTCTAACCTTTTATGCCATATCATTCCCTCAGTGCTGTCCAAAACATTGTTTGCTGACCCAGAAGAAGTGCTCCCAATCAGGATATACAACCCATTGATTTTCTTGTCTTTCATGTATACCTTCTTGTCTTTGGTTATCAGGATGTAACCATCCTCAATGTTGAATTCATAACCCCGTTGATTCAGGGAACCCAGGGAGATCAGATTTCTCTTTAGTTCTGGCACCAGCCTCACATTTGAGAGTATCCTCTCTACTCCATCATTCAGCTTCATCCTGACAGAACCACTCCCCTTCACCTTACATGTTTGATTGTTGCCCAGCACAACTGAGCCTCCATCAAACCTCCTCAACTCCCTGAATAATGATGGGCACATATGGAATGAACATCCTGAATCTAGTACCCATTCATCATTCAGCTTCAGGTTAGTAACCGTCAACACCTCAGTACTATCATATCCTTCTTCAGCAGCAACAGTTATATCAGCCTTTTGTTCTTCCCCTTGATTCTTATTTCTGTCAGGGCAATTCTTCTTGAGATGACCAGTTTTGTGGCAGGCAAAACATTTCCTCCTCTCAAAAAAATCACCAGATTTTGACCCCTTTGTGTTCTTCTTCTTCTTGTTCTGAAACTTTTTCTTGCCCTTCTTGAACCTGACATTCAAGCCTTCAGCCTTAACTGAATTTTTCTTATCAGCTTGTAGCTGAAGAGACTTTGTCTTTAGCGCACCCTGAATATCATCAAAGGACAATTGATCATGCCCCCCAAATAATAAAGTATCCTTGAAATTCTCAAAGGATTTAGGTAAAGAATTCAGGAGCATCAAAGCCTTATCATCATCATCAATTTGTACTCCCAGGTTCTCAAGATCATCAGCAGCCTTTTTAAACTCCTCTAGTTGTTCAATTAACTCCTTCTCTTCATTCATCCTGAAAGAAATCAGATTTTGCTTCATGAAAAATTTGTTGGTGACAGACTTGGTCTGATACACCTTCTCCAGCTTACTCCAAACACCAATGACAGTCTTCTCCTTGCATACCTCCCTCAGAGGCTTATCCCCCAAGGCACAAGATAATTGTGCTATGTGCCTTTTCCAATATTTCTTGTTTCTTGCCTGGATTTTTTGACGAAGTAGATGGCCATTGATCTTCAGGCTTCAGAGCATTGGCCAGCCCATGATGAGTCAAGAGAGCCTACATCTTGATCTTCCACAAACTAAAATCGTTTGCACCGGTGAATTTCTCGAAATCTAATTTGGTAGATGCCATTGATTGATGATTTTACCCAGTCCATTCTTCCTTCTTTTCCATAGACGATGCCAATTGTTGTGAAAATTGAACCGGAACGAATCGATCTCAACAAGACTTCAAGTAAACAGAACAATTGTGAAGAATTCCCAAGAACACACTCAACAGAAATAAAATGGAAATCAAAAGAACAAGCAATTTATGTGGTTCGATCAAATTGATCTACGTCCACGGATGAGGTTACTCACTTTCACTAATTTGAAGAATAATGTTTACAGATTACAAAGTTTTCTCACTCTAATTTCTCAGTGTATTGAGTGTATTTTTCTATGCCTGGTTTGAATACGTATTTAAAGACTTATCCCTTAACCGTCTTTAAGCTATTAACCAATTAACGAGATTGTATGGTTATAACCGCCCAGAATAACTGTTCCGGCGTCCAATAAGATTGTTCCGCCAGCTGTCCAAATAACCGACTTTATCACTCAGTAGAAATCGCCTTCGCCATACTCTGTTGTCAGCTAAGGATATGCCTTCAGGATGAGTGACTCAGGAAGTAGGTGATTTTAGCTCAGGATAGCGCCTTCAGGTTTACTCAGTCTTCAGTACAAGTGCCTTCACTGATTTGAACACTCAGGATGAGAGTCAAGATCAGAACACTCAGACTCAGGATGAAACCTTCACTCAGGCTCAGGACCAGTTTCTGTTAGGCTCAGGATAATACCTCAGGAATTTTTCTCCTGACCCAAAACCTAAGGATCAGGTTACTGACTAGATCTCAGTATCCAAACTCATCTTATCTTTACATATAACAGTCTACAAATTTATACGTATTAAATATCGTAGGACCTAATTGATTCCTTGTGCGGTTGATAAATCAGTGTATGTTTTCTTGACTCTCCTTAGTATTCCTCGTATATGTGCGTATCAATGTGTGCTTATAGAGATGAATAACTTTTTGTGTTTAGTAGATAGTGTTACTACACATACTATCCTGAAAGATAGAATTTTTTTTCAAACTTTAATTGAAAAAAAAGGAAGTGTCACCACACTTGCTGACGATAATATCTCAATAGTAGGCTCCGGAAGAGCCTCGATAATCCTTCCAATGGGTACCGAATTGATAATTGAAAATGCTTTATTGTTTCCACAATCAAAGTGTATCCTTCTCAGTTTTAAGGATATTAGAGCCAATGGCTATCACATTGAAACTGATACTGAGAACAATAGTGAATATCTCTTGATGACTCACTATCTAGATTGTCGAAAATACATTGTCGAAAAAATTCCTTCTTTTTTGTCTGGATTGTATTACACATACATTAGATCTTCTAATCTATATACAACTCTCAACTTAAAATTTCATGATCCAAATACTTTTAAATTATGGCATGAGCGGTTAGGACATCTATGACAAAATATGATGCGTCGGATTTTATGTAATTCAATTGTCCATAATATAACAAATAACAGAATTCCTTCTGTTAACGAATACATATGTGATGCATGCACAATGGGTAAACTCATAATACGACTGTTTCGTACTAAAGTAGGAACTGAATCTCCCAAATTTCTTGAACGAATTCATGGAAATATTTGTGGACATATACATCCTGCTTCCAGACTATTCCAATACTTCATGGTCCTTATTGATGCTTCCACTCGGTGGACCTATGTTACCTTACTGTCCACCCGCAATACAGCCTTTGCAAAGCTTAATGCTCAAATCATTGAATTAAAATCATAATTTCCAGATTATCCAATCAAATCCATTCGAATGGACAATGCTGGTGAATTCACCTCGAAAGCATTTGATGGTTATTGCATGGCATTGTGAATTAAAGTGAACATTCGGTCCCTCACGTTCATACTCAAAATGGTCTAGCTGAATCACTAATCAAACGTCTCAAATTAATTGCTAGACCATTACTACAAAATACCAACTTATCCATTTCATGTTGGGGGCATGCAATTTTACATGCATCATCACTTATTCAAATCCGATCAATTGCATATCATGAATATTTCCCTTTACAATTGGTGTGTGAGAAAAAACCTAATATTTCCCATCTGCGTACATTTGGTTGTGCAGTGTATATTCCAATACCACTTACAAAGCATACCTCCATGGGCCCACAAAGGAAACTAGGTATATACATCGGTTTTGTATCTCCTACTATTTTGAAATGCCTAGAACCTTTAACTGGGGATCAGTTTACGACCCGATTCGCTGACTACACATTTGATAAAGACCAATTTCCAGCATTAGGGGGAGATAAGAATACAAAATTAAATGAATGCCGAGAAATTACATGGAATGTAAAAGATCTTCAATACTTAGATCCACACACTAATCAATCTGAACTTGAAGTTCAAAAGATAATAAACTTGCAATACTTAGCAAGTAATCTGCCAGACGCATTCATTGATCATAAAGGAGTGACAAAATCGCATATACCTGCTGTAAATGTGCCACAAAGGGTACAAATCCCTTTGAAATCAAATGTTGATACCCCCACACGCCAGAATCGTAAAGGAAATTTAGCACAAATGATTCAAAATCACAAAAAAGTAAAGCTAGCAAAAATATTGAGTCACCCTTGAAATCTCCTGAAGAGATTCATCCTGAAGACGAGAATCCTAGTCCAAATGCACGTGCACAAGCAAACAATGACACTAGGATTGCGGAACCACCAGACCAAAATATTTTGGGAAATGAAGAGGATCTGATTGATATTAATTTTGAAGTTTCAATAAACTTCATAAATACAGGAGAAACTTATAATAGAAATACTACTGTTGTCGACAACATATTTGCAGCCTCAATTGCTCTTTCTGTTTCAAACAATGAACTGGATCCAGAACCCAAAACCATAGCCGAGTGCCAAAAGCGCTCAGATTGGGTGAAATGGGAAGAAGCAATTAAGGCAGAGTTAGACTCGCTAAATAAATGAAAAGTATTCGGTTCTATCGTACGTACCCCAAAAAATTTGGGTTTTTCCTATTCTCCTATCTCACGGCATTCTTACGAATCAACTTAGATAGAGGGTGTCATCTCCGTTAAGGTACACGCTCACAACATCAAGAACCCTAATTAATCCCGACCCACATTTTTTTCCAATACACGTGAGGCGCATTAGTATTTAAACCCCCCAATCTGAATTTTAAAAAAAACACTATGAGAAATTTCGCTTTTAATATCATATATATAAGAGCGGGTAATTTTTAAACCGCTGATAAAGCTGTAAAACCCGCTGTTAAAAGCTTACCCGCTATTATATGTTAATAGGCGGAGCTATAACATAGCGGGTATTAAAAACCGCTGTTAAAAGTCTGATATGTTTAATTCAAAACACAGCGGTTAAAAACCGCTTTTAAAAGGCTTAAAAACCGCTTTAAATTTAAAAAATTGAAATCCCTCCCCAGAATCGAACCCATGACCTCCGTGAATATTATAGTACACTAACCACTTGGACAAAGTCATCTATTGTTTATCATTTTCATTTGTTAATTTAAATAAATTAAAATATCAATTTTAATTTAAACCCTACTTATCAACACACATTTTCTTATTTTCAAGGCTCTCCTCCTCATTTCCGCCTCCTGCCTCATTTCCGCCGCCTCCTCATTTCCGCCTCCTCATTTCCGCCTCCTGCCTCCTACTCAGGCATCGCCGCCCAGCGCCGCCCACGCCTTCTACCACGCCAGCGCCGCCCACGCCTTC
>JAPKLY010000038.1:422327-463927 GCA_026898435.1 Prunella vulgaris
CAGCGCCGCCCACGCCTTCTACCACGCCAGCGCCGCCCACGCCTTCTCCCACGTGCCGGAGTTTCAGTGCCCAGCCATCGCCGCCTTCTCCCACGCCGGCGCCGCCCACGCCTGTGCGCTACATTAGACACAGAAGCAGCCCCCTGCCGTCCACGGCCACGCGACGCACCCCCTGCCGTCCACGGCCACGCGACGCACCCCCTGCCGTCCACGGCCACACGACGCACCCCCTGCCGTCCACGGCCACGCCACGCACCCCCTGCCGTCCACGGCCACGCGACGCACCCCCTTCCGTCAACGGCCACGCCACGCACCCCCTGCCGTCCACGGCCACGCCACGCTGTCAACTGAAGGTATAATTGAATCTGATTATATTTTATTAGGGTTTCTTAATTATTTTTTGCAAGTGTGGGCTGAACATTTTTTGCAAACAGTTGGTTATTTTTTTTGATAAAATTAGGCGTCCCTGTGAATGAACCATTTGACCTTTGTCTTAAGCTTCCCTGTGAATGAACCAAAATTAGGCGTCCCTGTTCAATTCTACATATTACTCCCTAGTTTCCAAAAAATATTTGACCACATTAATATTCATATAAAGTTCCAAAAAAAAAATCATAAAAAGTTAAGTAAAAAATAATATTATATAAATAAATTTATATATTTTTGAAATAGCATATAGATCGATATTTATTTAAATCTGAAAATTATTATGAAATTTCTCTGAAATGAAGGTAGTATTATTTTTATAGATTTGTTAAATAAATTAGTTAAAATTTGAAATATATAACAATAACTTTAGTTAATATAGTTTACATTGTTTTATTTTTTTTATCACAAAATGATTTATTTAATAAAAATAATCAAAATAATAATATGAAAAAAATATAAAATTATTTAAAAAATGGCACTAATTTCAAACTGTTCTGCGTAAAAAAAATATTTTGTGAAATTTTTTTATATGATTGCACAAATATTTTTAAACTAATTTATAAATATAATTATTTTTTTAAATAATATATAAATGCCCCTAAAACCATCCACGGTTATCTCGTACTGTAGTGTTTTGCTAAACTAGTTTTGATAATATTCTAATTCAGTTCTAATGATGCAAGTAAATATTTGTAGCCTTTTTCTCAGGAGTTGTAGTTTTTATTTTTTTTAGATTACAAACTGCTGGAATTTTTTCGTAATTTGAATTAATATAACCAGCAAAAACACCATATAGTAACTCTTTAGAAGCATATTAGTTTTAAAAAATTACATCTCTTTAGAAGCATATTAGTTTAATTACTTGAATTAATATTATTATTATTGTCCATCTTAATGTTTATATTAGACGTCTATAGAAGATGGATAAAAGATGGATGCTAAAGGATAGGTTGTCAGATGAGTACCGTCTCGGAGTGGAATCATTCTTGCAATTTGCGAGGCAAAATAATGTTGATGTTAATGCAATGTCATGCCCGTGTGTAAAATGTGCGAATTTTAGCAAGTTTAGAGTTGATCGTGTTAGGGCACATTTATTGTCTAAAGGTATAGATAGACTATATACGACATGGGTATGGCATGGGGAAGAAAAGAAGGACGAGTTACCGATGCATGATAATGAAGAAGGGCAAGATGAAGATGATTATGTTTTTGGAGAACCTTTAGATGATATGGTTCACGATGCATATGAAAGCACTGGAAATCCAGACAATTTCTTAAAGCTTCTTGAAGATGCTGAGAAACCATTATATCCGGGATGCACTAAATTCACAAAGTTGTCTGCAGTTGTGAAATTATATAACTTGAAGGCAAAACATAGTTGGAGCAATAGGGGCATGCATGAATTACTTGAATTATTACAAGATATGCTCCCAGATAAAAATGAATTGCCTCCATCTATGGGAAAAGCAAAGAAAAGTTTGGTGGCATTGGGTATGAAATATCAGAAAATCCATGCATGCCCAAACGATTGTGTGTTATACCGTAAGGATTATGCGGATCTTAAAAGTTGTCCCACATGTAAGGCCTCAAGATGGAAGGTGGGTAAGAACTATAAGATAAATGAAGGAGTTCCTGCAAAGGTGTTGTGGTACTTTCCACCCATTCCTAGATTTCAAAGAATGTTTCGAAATAAGGATATGGCAAAAGAGTTAACTTGGCACGCTGATAGGAGGATTTGTGATGGTAAATTGCGTCACCCAGCTGATTCACCATCTTGGAAGTCAGTGGACCATCAATGGCCTGATTTTGCTTCTGAGTCTAGAAACCTAAGATTGGCCTTATCTGCAGATGGGATCAACCCCCACAGTAGTATGACTTCTACATATAGTTGTTGGCCAGTTATACTAGTCACATATAATCTTCCTCCGTGGTTGTGTATGAAGAGAAAATTCATGATGCTGACTTTGTTGATTGCCGGTCCTAAGCAGCCAGGGAATGATATTGATGTCTACTTGGCACCTTTGATCGATGACTTAAGGACTTTGTGGATAGGAATAGATGCACATGATTTCTACAGGGATGAAACATTTCTCCTTAGAGCTGTCTTGTTGTGGACAATTAATGATTTTCCAGCTTATGGAAATCTTTCTGGATGTGTTGTCAAAGGATATTATGCATGCCCAGTTTGTGGTGAGAAAACATCTGCAAATAGGTTAAAACATAGTAGAAAAATGTCATTTACAAGGCATAGGAGGTTTCTTGATTTAAGTCATCCCTATCGAAAGCAAAAGAAGGCATTTGATGGGACTCAAGAGATTGATGAAGTGGCACCAAAACCACTAAGTGGCACTGATATTCTAAAAAAAGTGGCTGAAGTTAATTGTAAATGGGGAAAAATGAAGCCAAAAGAGGATAGTGGATATTGGAAGAAAAAATCTATTTTCTTTGATCTTGAATATTGGGAACATCTACATATTAGACATGTGTTAGATGTGATGCACATTGAGAAGAACGTATGTGAGAGTCTCATTGGTACATTATTAGACATCCCGGGTAAAACGAAGGATGGAGTAGCAGCGAGATTAGACCTTCGTGAAATGAATGTGAGGCCTAAGCTGACACCAAGGGTTGAGGGCAAGAAAACATATTTGCCACCTGCTCCTTATACACTAAGTAGGGACGAGAAAAGAAAAATTTGCTCCTCTTTGTCTGGAATAAAGGTGCCTACTGGGTATTCATCCAACATTCATAATTTGGTCTCAATGAAAGATTTGAAGCTCGTAGGGCTTAAATCTCATGATTGTCACACTTTAATGCAACATTTGCTCCCTATAGCTATCCGTGGTGTCTTGCCAGATGATGTTAGATACACGATCACTCGATTGTGTTTCTTCTTCAATATCTTGTGCAATAAAGTGATAGATGTCTCAATGTTAGATGATATGCAAAGGGATATCGTCACAACATTGTGCCTTTTGGAGAAGTTTTTTCCTCCTTCATTCTTTGACATCATGATTCATCTAACGGTGCATCTTGTGCGAGAGGTAAGGTTATGTGGACCTGTTTGGTATAGATGGATGTACCCATTTGAAAGGTACATGAAAGTTTTGAAGAATTATGTAAGATGTCCTTCACGGCCTGAAGGGTGCATGGCGGAAGGATATATTGCAGAAGAGGCTATTGAATTTTGCTCGGACTATTTGTTGAATGTACACACTATTGGAGTTCCACTAAGACATCGGCCCTTGGAACTCACTAGGCCTTTGTCTAATCCTAAAGTGTGTGTCATCGATACCAAGGAGTTGGGGCAAGCACATCTTCATGTGTTGACAAATGATGCTGAACTTGATCCTTATGTCAGGTAATTGATCTAAACTTAAGAATTGTTAATTTTTATTTTAGTTTCTGGTTAGTACATTAGTCATCACATATTTTATGTTATTAGTGAACATATAAAAATTCTGAAGTCAACATGTGGGCTAAAAGCGAGGTCGGAAAAGTGGCTGCTTGAACAACATAACAAATTGTTTATTAGTTGGTTCCATGATCACGTAAGTTTTCTAAAAATCATTTTCTTAATTTTAAAAAATATATCAATATTAGTATGGATATTTATCATCATCTGAATTATAGGTTGCAAATGAAATTCAACATTCTAGCCAACAAATATCAGAAAAGATGAAAGCTCTTGCACAGGGACCTAGTGACAAAGTGTTCAAGTATCAAGGTTACTCTGTAAATGGAGTGATTTATCATACAAAAGAGCGTGATAACATACGAGTTGTTCAAAACTCGGGAGTGACCTTAGTAGCAAAAATCATGCAAGTTGCTAGTGCAAAGGACAAAAATCCAATTGTTTCTGACATGGCATTTTATGGTGTTATCGAAGAAATATGGGAATTGGATTACGACCACTTTCGTATTCCAATTTTCAAATGTATTTGGGTGGATAATAGTGGGATCAAAGTGGACGATCTTGGTTTCACTTTGGTGAACTTCAGCAAAATTGGGTTTAAAAATGATTCATTTATTTTGGGTAGTCTAGCAAAGCAAGTATTTTATATTGAAGACCCCAAAGATCCTGCATGGTCTGTTGTGTTGGAAACTCCAACTAGGGAGTATTTTGAATATACAAATAGTGGTGAGTTGGAAGAGACTGCAGTCCACCATCAATGTTTTTCCAAAGGGTTGCATTCAATTGATACTAGTATGACAGATGAAGATGAACAATGTGAAGAAAGAGATTTTGATGGGGTTTGGGTTGACAATTAAGTTTCTTAATTATCTTGTGTACGTATTTATTAATTTGTATTCAATGTGTTATAATTTCAATTTATTTTTACTTTGACATTTTATTCAATAATTATTGGAATTGTTTTCACCTACTAAATTCTTTGTGATTAACAGGTTTGTGCATATGGCACCACGTAAAAAGGTTAAGGTAGGTTGTGATGATCATAAGCTGGATTTTCCAAAGAAGGACACAGGGTTAGAGAATGAGCCAAAAGAAAGTAGTGAGGTTGGAGATGATACGCCCACATCTAGTGTTAAGGACACTATGATGACTAATAAGAGAGGACCAACATCCATGCATTGCCTTTGGAAAGATAGAGCGGAAGGAGTAAAGAAAGATGTTGAATTCAACTCATTAAGGCAACCTATAGGAGAGAATGGAGCTAAGTTGCAGAGCTATATTGGTGTTGTTACAAGAAATAAAGTGAAGATCACATACCCAACTTGGAAGCATGTACCACAAGAAGTCAAGGAACAAATATGGACAGCTGTAACTGTAAGTACTTTGGTACATTTATTTATATTTTTTTAATGGTATCTTATACATTTATTGTTATTTTAGTTGATGTTTAATGTTGACCCTACCTGGAAGAAAAAATGTTGGAGTTCAGCGGGTGCCAAATGGAGGACGTACAAAACAAAATTGACGGATAAATATGTCAAACAGAGGATCAACACCCCGTACTTGACCATACCACCAGATAAAATTGATAAAATTGAATGGAGAGACTTTGTGATAAGTCGACTATCTAGTCAGTTCAAGGTAATAAACCATAAATATATATTTATACTGAACATAGTTATTATCACTTACAT
This sequence comes from Prunella vulgaris, assembly GCA_026898435.1. Classification (NCBI taxonomy): domain Eukaryota; kingdom Viridiplantae; phylum Streptophyta; class Magnoliopsida; order Lamiales; family Lamiaceae; genus Prunella; species Prunella vulgaris. Next base: position 427,866 of record JAPKLY010000038.1, read on the forward strand.
CAATCTTGTAACTTACTTGATTTTTTCTTTAGAAACTAAGCGACCAACAGAAGGAACTTGCTAAAAAAAACAAGTTTCCTCATCACCTTGCTAGGAAAGGTTATGCCCGTTATGCTTCAGAGAATGTAAGTAGTTATAATTTATTATTATTTTGATAGTATTTATCACTTTGTAATGATTGATTATCTTTTCATGAAGCCTTCCTTGTTATCTGGAGATGCTGATATAGATAGAGCCACACTTTGGCTTGAAGGAAGAAAGAACAAGAATGGGGAGTTTGAAGAGGGTGAACTAAGAGAAAAGGCCGAAAAAATTGTAAGTCATGATTTGCATATAATTTAAATTCCTAACAAAATATTTCCATTAGTAATTCATTTGCAATTACAGACTAGTTTTATAGAAAAAAAGAAAGAAAGCGGCGGAGAATATGAAGTTGAAGGGGGCATTCTTTCGCAAGCTCTAGAAACAGAAGAACATTCTGGTCGTGTAAGGGGGGTTGGGAGTCATATTAACCCATCATTATACTTCCATCATCGCAGCAATAAACTCTCAAGCACGGAATTGTGCAAACAATATGAGAGAGAGTTGATAGCTCAAAGGAATAGAAGTAATGAGCAAGATGAAAGAATACGGAGATTAGAAGAGCAAATTTTCAAAAACAATGAACTCAAGGTCGAAGTTGAAGAGATTGGTAGTTGTACCAAAATAGTTCCACATAGCAATTATGATAGTACACCGGATAATACAAGCATTGGTGTTAAGGTGGCTACTGATGATGATGTACAAATAGTTGATGAGAAGATGGGGCTTGACAATGATGAAACCTTGGAGGTATATATACTTTAATGAAATATGGTTCAATTTGCTTCTTTTTTTTTGTTGCTAATTATTGGATGTTCTGTTGAAAAATGTAATTTTTTTTCATAGGGAAAATCTGTAGCATTATCTTTGGATGCGAGGACAAACACCATTATTGCATATGGTACGATAGTCAAAGTTTATAATTCTCAAGAACTCATTCATGGTAAGAAATTTCCCATGAATTGCATGCGTGTTGCAATTGAGAAAGCAGTGGATGGAAATGCTTTTTTGCCATATCCGACGACTGACTGTGTTACAATTAGTGATGCTATCGGATCTCATGTGGCTTGGCCTATGCACTTGATGAAACTGCATGTTCAGGTTATATAAGATTGTGATTTATAGACTGAATCTTACCTTTCAAAATTCTTTAGTACTACTTAACATATCTAACAGTGATATATTTGCAATTCTTAGAGTGTTAGAAAAAACACAAAGAAGCATAAAAAGATGATGCCTTCATTAGATCCTTCGACTGTGCCAACAGCACTATACATGGTGTATTGTTACTCTAAAATCAAGATTACTGCTGGTGGATTGATATCAATTACCTTGGACAATGGTGTGTTTGGACGTGAGAGTTTATTGCATGTTAATCTTGAGGACATTGATCCATTTTGTCGGCTGGAACCAATCTCCTATACATGTATAGCTGTTTACATATGGTAAGCATTCCATTCGTATTTAATTTGTTTAATACCAAAGTTTTTTTTTTCACATGGATATTAAGTATTGTGTTTTTTTTGTTAATTTTAGGTATTTGTACCAGAAAATGAACAAGGAGAAGTTTAAATTTGTGGATCCTTGTGGAACAGCACATATTCCATCTGTAAAGACAGATACAAAGTCTAAGGATGCACAATTAAGCAAAAGGGCAAGTTTTCTCGGTAAAAGACTCATCGGTACACATATTAATCAACTTGTGTTGGCACCATGTAATGTAGGGTAAGTATGCTTTTAAGATATTAAATTTTTTAAAATTAATAAATTTCATATACTTATTATGTATGTATATACATAGGAATCACTGGATACTAACTGTCATCGACCCACATAAATCGGAGGTTTGCTTGTTGGATCCTCTTTTTACGGACATTCATGATACCCCGTGGAGACTAGTTGTTGAAATGTAAGTTTTTCTCCATATTATTAAGGTAGATATATTATTTTTTGTTAAAACAATCTCTTTTTTTTTTTAAGGGCTCTGCACATTTTTAATTCTTCAATTGGAAAAAGAGTAAATCAAATCAATTGGAATGTAATTGAGGTATGAAAAGTTTTCATTTGTAGTATTCATAAATAATTAATATCATCATGTGTTTTATAATGAGTTTTGTTCCTAACTTAGGCTCCTAAGCAACCCGACTCTGAACAATGTGGTTTTTTTGTACTTCGCTACATGAGACAAATTGTCAAATTTGAGGGCACAGTAGAAACATGTTCGATGCAGCCAATGGTAATATTTATATGCAGGCATAATTTTTCATTAGATTTATTTGTGCATTAATAATGTATTTTGTAATTCATAGTTCATGGAGAAAACTTATTCGAAAGCGGAAATTGATGAAGTGCGGGAAGAGTGGGCTTTACGCGTGCAATCATATATAGTTGAGTAGAAAGTGCGGGAAGGTTCTTTTGATCGGTGACAGCGGTGCGTTTTTTTTACTCAAATTGACAAATTTAGCAGGATTTTTTGTTATTTAGTTTCCTGCCTCCGGATATGAATTAGGTGAACCATTGTCTGCATTGTTGTGCTGTTTCAGCTGCATTTGATGATACATAATTGTTGTGTTTCTGCATTCATTGTGGTTAGGAGGATATTGATCTCTTGTTTGCTCATTTGTGGAGTATCACCAATTTCATTTAGAATGATTTCTATAAATGATATACTTCAATAGTTCATAATTATATTTTTGTATATATATTGGTTAAAGTTTTGTTTCCTTGATGATAATTTATTTTCTTTGAATGTGAAGCTTGATCTTCAATGTGAGCCATTTTCATTCATCAGTTGTGAACCAAGGAATGGAGGGGAGACATGTTACTGCAAGAGAATATCAAATGTGCAGCTGAACACTATTTGATTATTATGATGATTTAGTAGAATTCATAATTTAGTTATTGAACACTATTGGTACTTGAATTTATATTGATGTAAGTAATGATATGAACTTTTGAATTTTTAGATTTAATGTTATTTATATTAAAATTTCTTTTTATTTTAATTAAAGTATAAAAATCGTACTACAGGTTTATTAAAAAAAATATATAATATTGCAATTAAATATTGAAAAAATTTGAGAAAAGAAAGCGGTTATTACCCGCTATGTTCTTTACTTTTAATAGCGGGTAATACCCGCTCTTATATCTGAAGTAAACCGCCGTAATGATTTTAAATTAATTTACAACAGCGGGTATTACCCGCTATTGAAAGAACTTTTAATAGCGGTTAAAATCCGCTCTTATATCTATAAAAACCGTTGTTTAAGATTGTATGAGTAAACAAATAAGAAGATATAATGGCGGTTTTAAAGTAACGATAGCGGTTAAAAACCGCTCTTAAATGGAGATATAATAGCGGTTTTTTAATATACAACAGCGGGTTACCCGCTATTGAAAGAACTTTTAATAGCGGTTAAAATCCGCTCTTATATCTCTAAAAACCGCTGTTTAATATTGTATATAATGGCGGTTTTTAAGTTACAATAGCGGTTAAAAACCGCTGTTAAATGTAGATATAATAGCGGTTTTTAACCGCTGTTGTTCGGCGCCACTTTTAATATCACCATGTTCAACAGCGTTTTTTTCACCCTTTTAATGGCGGGTAATACCCGCTATCTATCAGCGAATTTGTCATAGTGAAAGGAAGAAAAATGCCAAGTATGATGATATCGGGAGCATGACTTCTTGTACCATGTCATAGGACATAGATGAAGAATTTTTGCAACTTAAAGGACTGAATTCCAATTCAAAACTTAAGAGGACTAAAATCAAACTCAACGAAATTTAAAGGACAAAAAGTCAATTCTTCCATTTTTGGATAGAAAATAAAAATCCATGGGCCAACAAAAATTAATTACGTTTGATCATATGCACATCGGTAATGTCTTATAGAACCCTTATAAGACCACAATTTTTTATTTATTGATAATGTGATATTACATTATTGGTGCTCAACAGATAAATTAGTGTCATACCGATAGATATATATGATTATTTCCGTTATGTCACATGTGAAAACCTGAACATTCGTGAATTACTGATTTAAAGGTAATGCCTCAAATTGTATTTATATATCATCTTTTACACCTAAGATTGGAAGTTATAATTATATGAGATTATTATCAAGGATACCATGGTAAAACATGCATATACCCTAATATCAGGAAATAAGAAACTAGCTAATCATATGTTGTACCAAAATTTCTGTTTCTTTGCTTTAATTTCTCATCTAAAAAAATGTACAAGTGTATTTTCATCTATATGCTACAAAATTTTCAATCTCGTGGTGAGTTTGACTTGAAGCCTAGTGATTGAGAATGTTGAGGAGGGAAACTCTGGTTTTAATCAACTGCCTGAACAGAGATTCCAGTTCTCGCTCAAGAGCCAGAATGGTTGAGTCCATCTCTTTCAAGTGATTCAGTAGCTCCGTGTTTCCTTGGCTCAGCTGCAAGAACGAATCCACCTTGTCGAACTCGTTCGAGAATGTGTTTGATGCTTTCTTGGAATGGATCAGCTTTGACCACCCACTCTTCTTTTCTTGTCCCCTGGTGTATGCCATCAATGACTCCAGCACAGAAAATGCTGCTGATTCTGCCTCTTTTAACATCGATACAAGACTCATTTCCTTCTCCACATCATTTGTTGAACTCCTCAGATTTTTCAAACAACTTTGGATCATTTTCTTGGACTTCTTTCTGGAGATGAGGTAACTGTTGATGCTGTTGGCATCCTTTCTCCTTAAGGATGACAGGAGCTCTCGTACATCTTGTTTGGCGAGTGAGACAAGATCTTTGACTCCACTACAAGCATCTAAGAGCCTGATGTAATCATCCAATATTGTCTCTGAAACCATGTGTTGGTTGTGAGGCTGCACAAGTAGATCATCAATTCTGTTGTACAAAATTGTAAGGCCATTTATTCTGCTGTTCATCGATGAAAGCGAAGAACAAGCAGCCTCTGAAGATCTCAATCGGGACAAGTTGTCTTCAAATTGAGAAACCACAGGATTTGATACAGAAGGCAAGCTAAGAGAGCGGCCATGATAGGTCTTTGATCTTAAAGGTGAGAAAGCCATTGTATTTTGTTGGTGAAAAATGAGGCTTTGAATTTAATGAATTTGATTATTGGATGAAGAAAGTTGTGCTATCTCCAGCAACATGCATCTGGTGAATATATATAGGATGGTGGGAGTGGACAGAAGGAATCATTGATCTGGAGGAGTATTAATAATTCTGGCGATGTCTATGGTCTGTTTCCCATCATTTGAACCCCAAATAAGTAAGTGTATATAATATCAAAATGCAGCTGGTTGATCCATACTATTAGGCCTTGCACATGCACTGTTCATGCTCTGCCTTCTTAGAGAATTGATTACGAAACGTGCACATAAATGAGAAATTCCAGATTTTTCATTGTTATTGTTGTCTTCAGAGAGACAATTGGAATCTTGATATCATTAAACATTAAAAGGCCCTCGTGTAACCTTGATCATTATTTTTTGGCCAAACAATTCAAAATTATTTAGTTACATCTTCAATGTCCCGTAATAATTAGATTGATCATATTATTTACAAAATTTATGGCACTGTATTTTCAGGATAGGACCTAAATCATATTCACTCTCAGGAATTTTCTCTTTACTTATCAACCTGCACGAGTTTTATTTTCCACTTTTTCAAATGAAAGGCTACTTCTGTCCCTTAAAATAATATTTAGCTCAAGTTCATTTTATCAGATAGACAATACCTAAAAGCACCTAATTGTTCATCCAAAGATTTTCACATTTATGCTTGGAAAGCAACATTGGATTCTTAAGCAGATTAAGGTGTTTGTTTGGCTGGGAGGCATTGTTGTATTAGCTCGTCCAGAAATTTTCTGGACTAACATAAACTACAGGTCCCAGAAAGCATGTGAGATTGGAGATCATATATCAGTAATGTTGTCTCTCAAGAGACAATTCGAATCTTGATGAGTTTGGTATGAATAAATAATACATGGTGTGTGATGTGGCTAAATGATCATTATTAAGTATAATCACAATCCATGCGTGCATAATTCATAATTAGCATCTCCAGTTCACCATGTAACCATTAAGAGATGGCAGATACATACGTGCAACTCGTTAATAATTGCATCAACTTGCATTAAAAATAGGTTGCTCATCATGTGGAATTAAAAATTACATCGCCCTGTGCTCTCCAACTATTGGGCTGACCAGAAAAATAAACTCATTATGCCGAGGCATGAACTTCATAATAATGTAGGCAATCAGTCATTCACATGGCTGAAGGCAGATGGTCATGCAATATAAAAATCGTCGTTGTCTGAGGATGTGAAACATTGCATAAACATAGCCTGGATTCTTGTTAATCCAGATCGATATCACATTACACCTATAGAAGAATATTGATTCCTTTTGTGTCATATTCACTTTGTGGATAGAACAATCGATATTGAATAAATGAAACAAATGATATAGCAAATGGATAACTGAATCAAAATTTTGACAAAGCTTGTAAACGCTGTATTACATCATATCAATTGGTGCCTATTTTTTGAAAAATATTAGGTGTTTTGCTAAAAAACAAGCTAGACTGACTGTAGTAAATAGTTGAGAATTATTAGAAAGGACATGATGAAAAAACATAAACATACTCAAAAATCAGGAAATAAGAGAAGAGCTAGTCAAAGTTGCTTATGAATTTCTGTTTCTTTTGCACTAATTTGTCATCAGTAAAAATGTACAAGCATATTTTCATCTACATAAGTTTCAATCTCAAGATGAGTTTGAAGCCTAGTGATTTAGAATGTTGAGAAGGGAAACTCTGGTTTTAATCAACTGCCTAAACAAGGATTCTAATTCTTGTTCAAGAGATAGAATGGTTGAGTCCATCTCTTTCAAGTGGTTCAACAGCTCCTCGTTTTCTTGGCTCTGTTGCAACAACGAATCAACCTTGTCGAATTCATTCGAAAATGTGGGTGATGCTTTCTTGGAATGGATCAGCCTTGACCACCCACTCTTCTTTTCTTGACCTCTGGTGTACGACACCAATGATTCCAGCACGGTGAGTGCAGCTGATTCTGCGTCTTTTAACATGGATACAAGACACATTTCCTTTTCTGCAGCCTTACTTGCAACACTCCTCAGATTTTTCAAACAACTCTGGATCATTTTCTTGGACTTCCTTCTTGAGATGAGGTAACTATTGATTCCACTCGCATCCTTTCTCCTCAAGGAAGACAGGAGCTCCCGTAAATTTTGCTTGGTGAGTGAGACAAGATCTTTGACTCCGCTGCAACCATCCAGAAGCCTAATGTAATCATCCAATATTTGCTCTGAAACAATTTGTTGATTGTGAGGCTGCAGAAATAGATCATCAATGCTGTTGTACAAATTTGTAAGACCATTTACTCTGCTGTTCATAGATGAAAGTGATGAGCAAGCGGCCTCAGAAGATGTCAATCTGGACAAGTTGTCATCAAATTGAGAAACGGCTGGATTTGATAGAGAGGGCAAGCTAAGTGAGCGGCCATGGTGAAGGATCTTTGATCTCAATGGTGAGAAAGCCATTGTTTTTTTTTTTTTTGGTGAAAGATGAGGCTTTGAATTGTAGTGATTTGATGATTGAATGAAGAAAGTTGTGATGTTTCCAGCAACATGCATCTGATAAATATATATAGGATGGAAGTGGAGAGAAGGAATCAGTTGATGTGGCGATGTCTATGGTATGTTTCCGACCAGTTGAACCCAAAAAATGTTTAGTTGGTTGATGCACATTATAAAACGTTTTGGTGGACAAAGAGAAACTACAAATTGCAGAGAGCATGTGAGATTGGAGATCATATATTAGTAATGTTTTCTCCCAAGAGACAATTGGAATCATGGATATTTTTAAATTGGCATAATTAAACAATACATGGGCTGTACATGATCATTATTAAGTTGGCACCTCCATCAATGTGAGAGTAGACGTACGTGCATCACATTGTTATTAAATTGCCCTGCCTTCCTTTAAAAATAGTTTGTTCATCGTGTGGAATTATAACTTACGTTGTCTCCTTGTGGATGCGGAGACATGATCTTCATAATGATGCAGAGATCCACATGACCGAATTGAAGAGAGGGTGGTTTAGCATGCGATATATAAATTAAGTTGTTATGTTGTGATCGAGGATGGGAAACATTGCATAAACACAGCCGGATTATGTAGTAGTGAATTCAAAATCAATATCATGTCTTGATAGAAGAATTTAGATTCCTGTTGTCCCAGGTTATATATATATGTTAGAAGGAGCATTTGTCCAGAGCTAGAGCTTTGTTGCTGTCATGAATGAAAAAGGAGATAAATTGGCTTCAAATCTTCAGATGATGGCCACAAAAAGGACTCTGAATGAATGCCTGGAGATCAGTTGAAAGTTATAAAGTGGTGCATTGAAGATGGTGGGGAGTACTAGTTTAAAGGCCTGCAGAGGTTTTAGTTAGTTGTGTCCACTGGATATATTAAACAAGAAATTAAGGAAATAATGGAAGAATGCGATTGTATGGTGTGAAGTGTAAAAATTGTCAAGTGCGGAGGAGCCATCAAGATATAACACATGAGGAGCTACAGCTGTTATTCAAATCTCGACTCAAATTGTTTTGTAAAATAAACTGAGCTAGTTATATAAGACTTAATTTACTAACGAGCTGACATGAGTTCACTCATTTATTTGGCTGGATATATGAGCATTTTATTGCCATTTCAATGTGAGAACTTGTCAGGCTGTTCTGACTCATCGAACTCTAAACATATATAGTGCAAACACTCCTCTGCTCTGCTGTCCTCCAATTTACTTCCCCGAAATAGGAAAACCCTCCATTTCCCCGAAACAACCCCAATTGAGCTACGGCCGGAGGAAGCATCACCGCGGCTGGGGAATCCAGCACATGAACACTTGTGAAAATTCCAGTCTTCCAACATGACCTTATGCGTTTCTCTTCGACTTTATCAAACACCAGTTCTGCAATTGGTGGATTTTTTATTTCTTTTTTTAGAGGAGCAATTGGTGGTTTTGGTGGAACTACGGGTGTATCGGTTTGGGTCCTTTTAGATTTCATATAATAAAAAAAAAAATGTGTAAAACAGTCTGTTGCTATTTAATTAAAATTTTAAAATATTTAAAAATTATTTATTAGTATTCAATTTGGATTTTAAAAAATTTTAAAAATATTTATTGGCTATGATACACGGATTCTTTTAAAAATGTTAAAATACATTATCAGATTCGTACTCACACCTTAAAAGGGGTAAGATTCTTGAATTCTCGTGTCAGATTCTCCACGTGACGAATCCATCTGCCACGTGGCGAATCCAACTAACGGATTCTCGAATCCACTGCACGAATCTTATTTATAAGCATTAAATATATTATTTAAATTGAATTTTATTATTACATATAATTTAAATTGATAGTGTGACACTCGTTTTAGATTGAATTTATTACTATGATTTACGTATTGAACTAATATAACTCGAATTGATATTTTTTATACATAATTATATTATACTCCCGCTGTCCCTCTTCAAGTTTCTTGTTTCTTTTTGTTGTTTTGTTTAAGAAAGTGTATTTATTTATTATTATATGGTGGACCACATGTTGACTTTTGTATAAAATAATGAAAAATTGTGAAAAAGTAATGGGAAGTTGTGAAAAAGTAATGGGGAATTGTGAAAAAGAATATTTGTTTATTAATATATGAAATAGTGTTGTTGTTTTTTATGGAATGAAAAACTTATTGTGGGACATTCAAAAAAGGAAAGTGAGAAACTTATAGTGGGACGGAGGGAGTATTATATAATATACTCAAATTTTAGGTGATAAAAAATATAAATGATTTATAAATCTTTTATAAAAATATATTTTTTAGATATTAAATATAAATAAATAGATGTATCCTTAACGAATCGCATCCTAATTTTTTTAAAAACACGTATTCCCGTATTCATATCGTATCGCACGCGCATCTGCGTATCTGCACCTGTGCAACATAGTTCATTGGTATTCAATCAGGATTTTAAAAAATTTAAAAACAATTCACTAATATTAAAAAATATAAGAATTTTAAAGAATTGTTGGGTTTAATAGATTTTGATGGACTTTATAGTGTATTTTATAAATATCAACAATCTCATCAAAATTCAACGGATTTCAAATGACCTTTTGAATTAGTGATTTTGTTTAAACCCAAATTAATTAATATATGATTATTTATTTTTAAGACCTAAAATATTTTAAATCTTATAATTTTATCCCTGCATTTATATTTAATTCGATGGTTACTCTTATTAGTCATAATATTAACATCAACGATAAATTATTGACAGTGATGAGGGCTAATATAATATTATATATACATACATATATATATATATATATTAGAATAAATAAAAATAACTATTATAATTAATTCATTATATATATATATTGGTTCATTTAAAAAATATAGGGTCAGTCACAGATTGATATAAAAATAATGCACTATTTTCAAATAGGTACAATATGAAAAAAAAATAACTCTATTTTTCAATTTATGTTTACACTATTATGCAAAAATTCTGTACTTATTTGAAAAAAGTACATAATTATTGTACCAATATGTGATTATTTCAAAAATATAGAACCTACTTGTAATTTTGATTTGGAGTTCATGTACGTTTTTCATGGGAGAGACTCGCTCATAATTCTAAGCAACTAAATGATGTAAGTAGTAGAATGGATTTAAAGTGAGACAAGATAAATATTTATTTTTTATATTAGTATTATTATAATACTAACATTATATATTGCATATGTCATCAGTAATATTTTTCAATGGACACTATTTAAATTCAAATGTATGAAAAATCTTGAATTCTTATCGTATGTCACAAATCCATGAAATTTTCCAAAGTCCAAAAAGTTTTACAGAACATATTAAAATTTTGATTTAAAAAGTCTTACAAAATCCTGCAAAATTTTAAAAATCATCAAAATCTGCAAAAACTTTAAAATTTACTTAACTTTTTTTCAGTTAAAAAGACCTTTTAAAATCTTAATCAAATACACCCAACATTCCAAATTATCACTTGTCTTAAAAAATTATTACCCTTATCATCTATCGAGCTAACAAGTTGAGTTGGAGAAAAAACTACTAATTAATTTATTAGTATTAGTTGTCTAATATAAGTTTATTTATTAATGATGTATTTGTTTTAAATATAATATTATCTATTTTCGTAAAATATATATGTATTGAAGGGAAAGATATCATTATTTTTTAAAACAAACACACCATATGGAGGATAATTATGCACCTAAGGCCAACTCTATTACTTTTGGATAGAAAATAGAAATCCATGGGCCAACAAAAGTTAATTACGCTTGATCATATGCACATCGGTAATGTCTTATAGAGCACTTATAACACCCATGTTGGATGATTTTTCAAATGAGTTTGATTATGTGGCCGATAATACTAATGAAATCACCCAAACAATTATTCTAAGTAGGAGTATTGATTTGATATTATGTAAATATAAAAGAGGGTAGATAGAGAAAGTGTAAGAATATTGCTTTGTATTTCTAAAGTTGAGATCCTTTACAAATGGTTACATTTGTCCTTTTATAGGCTGGATGATGTGACACCTAAGTAGGTTGATTGGCTTAAATTTATGACAAGTGTCTCAAATTTTATGACATCTTATGACAAGGAAGAATTTCATATTAGGGCCCAAATTTTAAGGTAAGTCTCAATATAAGACTTTACTTTTGAAGTGTCTCAAATTAAGATCCACATTTTGATTTTTTCTCAATTTAAGATCTAATTTTATTATCTTTGTCTCAATTCAAGGCCCGATCCATTTATATTTATTTTTTTAAAGCTTCACTAACATAAAAAAATTGTATTAAATTAATTTTTTAAGTATAATATATCAAACATATTTTTTTTGTATTTTTAATTAATTTTTTAGGTATAATATATCAAGCTAAAAATAAATAAATAAAATTTTATGTAAGTATTAAACATGCTTTAAAATTTATTTTTTCTTGTTGAACGATTGTTGATAGAATTTCTTAATCGCGTTCGTTTATGTGGCTTTATAACGGGTTAATTCTACCAAACAATAATCTTATGATCTCATATTCTTGGAGAGATAATATAGAGAGAGAGAGAGCTTAGAGAGAGAAAGTAGAGTGTGAGGAATGTATTAATTGTGTGAATAGTACAAGAGATGTCTTATTTATAGGTGTGCGAGTGTGAGATGGCACCTTACGAGCCTATATGGCTTCCGGTGTTGACGAGGGTTCCCTACCCTTGTCTTGGTCTCGCACACTACTTCCTATGTCGTGCCTCGTCCTACTACTATGCCTTAGACTAGATGGGCCTCATTAAAACCTCGTCGTAAACCACCCTTGTGGATAAACCGGACGAAGGGAAAAAGAGTGCACCATTTGGGTCCTATCGACTAACAGGCGAGCTCCTGGCGAGCTCGGAGGCGAGCTCCAGTGGTCCAGACGAGCTGGTGGGCGAGCTCCTGGGCGGGCTCGAGGCGAGCCCCGATGGTCCAGGCGAGCTGGTGGGCGAGCTCCAGTGCCTTGAGCAGCTTACGAGTGTCGTGCGATGATGGACCTCGGCGAGGTCCTTGTGGGGATAGGGGCGAGCTCCTTTAGGCGAGCTGCGCAGGTGAGTTGCCCCTAAGTGGGCGAGCTCCACACTTCCACGGATCTGGGTGAGCCCTGGCGACCTGCCAAACCTTGGTGATTATCCACATGCTAATTGTGTTAGTTCGTCAGGTCAACATTTGCCCCCCAGCTTGCATGCACCATGACCTCGTCAAATGTGCAGGCGAGCTGGAGAACTTGAAACTCGGCGAACTACCTTTGGGTGATTGCCGAGCTAGCAGGCGAGCTCGGCCAAGGCAGTTGTTTCTGGCAGACGTGGTGCGGGAATCCATGAGTCATGCACGCCTTTTGAGGCCTCGGTTCCGGCCCACAATCATGTCAACTTTCAAATCTTTTACAAATAGGTCCCTGCACTTCCCTGATATCGCACCTCGCCCCGACGTCTATAAATAGGGGGAAGTGGATCAATTTTCTCACTTTCTGCATTTTTGAATTCTCAGAGCTTTCCCGGTGACCTATTTTTCTTGCGTTCGATGGATTTTCGAAGGCTCTTCAAGGTAGGATTCGATCTTTCTCCCCTTTTCTTCTGCCTTTTACTTGATTTTTCTTTCGTTTCTTCGGGCTCCCTAAACGACACCGTACCTTGACTTTAGATTACAGGACTGTGCCAAAGACCCTTTGGACTCCTTTGAGACAATGTCAACACACTCCTCGAGTAGGACCCTCTCGGACCGGAACCCTGAGAAACGACCAATAATCGAGGATGAGCCACTTCGGGTTTCGTATGTGGAGATCGGTTCCAGCTCCGAGGTAACCTCGGCAGCTCATCGGGTCTCCGGTGAGCTGCCTAGCGAGCTGCGTCTCGATCCGGAGGAAGGAGCCTCCAGCGCCGTATACCGCGAGGTATAGGAGAAAAGCGGCGAGGTCACCCAAAAGAAAAGAGTTGCCAGTGGCAACGAAGGGCCCGAGGAGGTTGATGAGGGCATTGCCGAGGTCGGCGAGGTGGGTGGCGACCTAGAGGAAGTTACGCTTGAGTGGTTCCGTCGCATTGGTTTTCCGGAACCCCAGCTGGTCGAACACGAGGTTCCTGCCTAGGTCGTCCATCCATTCGACTGGGGCAAGTATATCGCCGAGTATGCGGTGAGCTTCCCCCGCTCGGACCGGGTACTCCCCGCCGACCCCGCCGACCTAGAGAAAGTTGCCCCGTCCAAATACAAGGCTGGCGAGGTGGTGAGCCTTATTGATGAATGCGACCTGCCCATCATACGCAGGGAGTATCGCATCCCTCTCGACATCTTCATGTATGCTCCAATGAAGAATGAGCGGGCCGACGCGCCTCCTGAGGGGATGACCGCTTTGAACGTCGATGTTCTAAGGGCCGGGCTCACATTGCCATTGCACCCGATCATCGGCCAATACCTTGCCGACAATAATTTGGCCATCACTCAGCTCACCCCGAATGCATGGAGCAACCTTCTCGCCGCCCTGTCCGTCTTTGGATTGGAGGGCTATGAGAATGCGACGACCTCGGCGGACCTGGGCGAGCTCTTAGCCGTGACCAAGCGGGCGCAGGATACTATTATTTGAAAGCTCGCCCGGTGGAAAAATTTCTCGGGGACTTGCCCAATAAAGTCTGTGATTGGAAGAAGCAGTTTTTCTTCATAGACGGGGACTGGCGAGCCTCCAGCACGTATCACGGGCGAGGTGACCGTATTCCCACTTCGGAGGGATACGGGGAAGCCAGCAGTAGGTCGCCTATTTCGGTGTGTGTGGGTTGAATTAGATATACTAATTCTAATTTTCTTTCTTCTTGCAGTTCCGAAGCGCCACAAATCCAGCAGGGGCAGGCCTAAGGTGATGACCAGTTTGACGTGGTGCGCGCCATCTGTTGTTTGAGAAGCGAGAAGGATAGGCAGGTCGCCCACCTGTGCGCGTACCATTGCTTGCGGCTCGCCAGACTCCTCACACTGCCGCACCACCTCGATATCCAAGGTCCCGAGCTCCCAGGTTCAACTCTTTGGAGCTCGCCTATGGGGGGTGTAGTTCGCCCATCATGCTGACATTTTCAATTTTTGTGCAGGTGATAGCATCGTCGCAATCCCAATCGCTGAGGTCCTCGAGGCCTACTAGCTTATCAAAGAGCGCTTTGAAATGGGCCCACCTTGCCCCAACAGACTCGCCCCGTCGTCCGTGCTCGCGTTGGAGGCGAGCAAGGAAGCCGAGCTCGCCTCCAAGAAGGGCGAGGTAGGGGGGTCGGGGACCCAGAGGGAAAAGGCCAAGGCTCCTGAGAAGCCCAAGGCTGCGGAGGTCGCTCGGACCGGCCGAGGTGGGGGGCGAGCTGCCGCCTCCTCCGAGCGAGGTCGGGGGAAAAAGGGGGCCCAAAGAGGCAAAGGGTCCCGAGCTGGCGAGGAGGATCCCCCGGCTCGCAAGAGGACCAGGTACACTGGCCTGGTTGATGAGGACTCTGACCGGGTTGAGAGGGCTTCGGCGAGGTCCGGGCAGGGGGGCTCCTCTCAATCCACTGCCCCGCTGGCGGCTACGCCCATCCGGAGCTCGCCCCCCTCGCCATCTCCATTTGGGGTGCAAACTAACGATGACACGCTCCTGGGTTGGGATCCGACCGAGCTCAGTAAGTAGCTCGCCCAGTTGACCTTCATCGCCTATTATCTCTTATTTTTCTAACATTTTCTATCTGTTTTGATCTCGCAGTTATGCCCCAATCGTCTTTCCGAATCGTCACGAGGCCCTGCACGCCTTCGAGCGATCTCGCTCCCTCACGTCGATGCGGAGCCTCCCTCCGGGCGTAGTCCGGAATACTGTGAGCGAGATGCCAAGGCATTGGATGACCCGGTTGGTGGCGAACATCAACAGCCAGGACCTGAAGGAGAACCTCCTCCTCTCGGCTCATCATGCGAGTAGATTGATGCTCGCCAACCAGAAGGCTCTCGAGCAGTTCGCCGAGTTGGAGGCAGGTCGCTCCGACAGGAATAAAAGGATGCTGGCGTTGGCGGACACTGCTGACAAGGTGAAAAGGCAGGCGTAGCTCGCCGAGAAAAGGGCTGAGGCCTCATTGGCCACCGAGGAAAATGCCCTTCAGCAGCTCGAGAATGTTCAACGCCTGCTCGTCAGGCTCGAGCAGGAGACGGAGGCGAGGATAAAGGCCAAGGAAGATGAGCTCGCCGCCTAGCTCGCCCAGGAGGTCGACAATCACGGGATTACAAAAAAGGACCTCGCACTGCAGCGGGGCCTGGTGAAGAGCTCCAACGCCAAATGTGAGAGGCTAAGGGGCGAGCTGGAGGCGAAGGCCAATGAAGTTGCCGAGCTGCGGAATGCCGCTTCCTCCTCGCCGGATCTGGCGACCGTGAAGGCCGAGGCCTCTGACAAAGGATGCGTCCAATGTTATGCCGAGGTTCTGCGAACACTTTGGTGGGCTCGGGCTCACAAGGACAACGAGGTCGAGGCAGTTGTGGGCGATTTCAAGGCCTGCCTGGATCGAGTCCCCTTCCCGGATGGTGCCAAGCTGGACATTGGCGACCTCCCAGAGCTCGGAATCCCCCTCGACTTCGTGCCAGCCCGCTTCCAAGTTATCAAGACAGTTGAGGTGCCGGAGCTGAACATTGGCGAGGAGGAGGTCGCTAGCGAGGAGGAGCGGGTCCCCATCACTGTCGCGCAGCTCCAAGAAGCTTGCGGGGATGCAGTGTTGAACATTGGCGAGCTCGACGTCAGTGGGTTGACTGGAAACATCATTCCTGAGGCCGAGCTAGCCCTCCCTGTCCGCCAGGTCGCCCACGACTCCGCCGAGGTGCCTTCCGATGCCCCCGCTGCTCCGGAGACTTGGGATTTTTCTCTTGCTTTCTAGAATAGCTTTTTATTCTCAACTCGCAGTAGGTCGCTAGGCTCTATAGCTCGCCTAGAAGGAGCTCTTTTTGTAATCTTTTATTTTTGTTCAAGTAGATGCAGCTCGTCGGGCACGTGTAGCTCGCCCAGAAGGAGCTTTTTGTAGTTCAAAGATGGCTAGCTAGTAGGCCTTTGTGGCTAGCAATACTTCGAACACTTAGGAATTTTCAAGTATTTTTGCCTTGAAAATTTCCTAAGTGTCTTTTGAAAAGAAACCGAGCATTTTTTGTCCAACTCTTCGCACTTCGTTTTTGCACTTCTACGTTATAGTTTTCAAAAATAGCTCGTTTTTATTTATGTTTCTGGTACATAACTGTTCGTCTTATTCTACTTTGAGAAGCGGATCGTTCGTTTTACGTCACCTACGACTACGAATTGTACCTCTATTTTGAGAGTGCATATTCTTCGTCTTACGCCACTTAGGGCGGGAATTGCTCGTCTTAGACCACTTAGGGCAGTGAACTGCACTTCGATTGATTCACGTTGGGCCATTGGGTTTCATGAACTTTGCCTTAGATGTTTTTCGTCTTTTTCGTGAATTTTTCTAACTTATGGCAGTAGGTGCTTAGCAACCCTTTAAGAAGGGTACCTTCGCGACCTTGGACACTTTGGCCTTTGCCTTCGAGCTATTTAATTACAACGCTTGGGACCTTGGTCCTTGCGCACTATGGGTTTTTGAGAACTTGGGCGAGCTGGACTTGGCGAGCTCTCTTGAATAGTGGGCGACCTGATGCAGCTCGCCTGGTTGGAGAGTTGCACAGGTCCAAACACTTGGGAATTTTTCTGAATTTCTCTGACTTTACAAATTTTCTGACTATTTATAGCAACGTAATTTACATCGGTTGTCCTTGACATTTCTAATGTAAACCTTCGACTAGTCTATTACAGAATTCTAGTCTATTGGTAGAACTTTTTTAGATGCGCCGCGCTCCAGGTGTATGATGAGGCTTTGCCTTCTGCTTCTTTAAGGTCATAAGTGTCGTTCGGCCAAGTTGCGGTGACCTGGAACGGTCCTTCCCATTTTGAACCGAATACACCTGGTGGGGCCATCAACTTCTTTTTCAATACCAGGTCTCCGACCTTGAATTTTCGGTCTCAGACCTGGGAGTTGTAATATTTCTCTGCTCTGCGCTTGTAGGTGGCGTTCTTCATTTCTGACGAAGCTCTGGTCTCTTCGATCAGATCCTTCTCTATTGCCAAGGCTTCGTCATTCTTTTCTTCATCATATCCTACCACCTTCCAAGTCTTGTTTTGGACTTCGACGGGCACCACTGCCTCATTCCCGAAGGCTAGAGCAAACGGGGTCTCTCCGGTGCTGGCCCTATAGGAAGTTCTATAAGATCATAGGACCTCCGGGAGTTCGTCTGTCCAGTTCCCTTTCTTCTCTTCGTGGCGGAGCTTTAATATGTGTTTCAGGATTTTGTTCACCGCCTCGACCTGGCCGTTCGACTGTGGATGGTATGGAGTTGAGTAGTGCTTCTTGATGTTCCATGAACTACAGAAGTCTCTCAGCTTCTGACCGTCGAATTGCCTTCTATTGTCCGTGATGACCGACTGCGGAAGTCCGAATCTGCAGATCAGGTTTTTCCATATGAAGCCGATCATCCTTTCTTGGGTTATAGTTGTGAGAGCTTCGGCCTCAGCCCACTTAGTGTAGTAGTCTACTGCTACGACAACAAACTTTACACCGTCTCTACCAGGTGGAAATGGGCCGATCAAGTCGATTCCCCATTTTGCGAAAGGCCATGGGCTGAAAACCGACTTCAGCTGGTTGGCTGGGGAGTGGATGTTAGGTGCGAAAAGTTGTCACTTTCGGCACCTTCGAGCGAAGCTGATGGCATCTTTGCGAAGAGTGGGCCAGTAGTAGCCCTGTTTGATCATCTTATATGCCAATGCTTGCCCCCCAGCATGACTCCCTCAAATTCCTTCATGGATTTCTTCTAACACTTTGGACCCCTGCTTCTTAGTTAGGCACTTGAGCAGGGATAGAGAGAATCCACGTTTGTAGAGTTGGCCGTCCAGCAGCGTATATCTGGCAGCTTGCTTTACTAACCGGCAAGCTTCCCAGGTGTCCACGGGGGTTGTTCCGTCTGTTAAATATTTTTGGATCGGAGTGCACCAATCTTCACCATCTTCACTGTCCACCTGCCCCCAGCTCGAGGTTTGATTTATCTTGTAATCGGAAGTTGAGGGGTTTTTTAGTGTGGTGATTACAACCTCAGTGAATTTGGCTTCGCCGTTGCTAGTAGCTAGCCGAGCTAGAGCATCTGCTTGTGTGTTTTCTAGCCGCGGTATCAGATTGATGTAAACCTGTGTAAACATCGAGATCAGATGCGCGGCTATCTTTTGGTAGGTCATCATCTGCTGGTCTGTTGCTTCATATTCCCCCCGGACTTGGGATATTATTAGCTGGGAATCTCCAAAAACTTGAAGATTGGTTGCCCCCACAGTTAATGATAGCCTAAGTCCTGCTATCAATGCTTCATACTCCGCCTCGTTGTTGGTTGCTCGAAAGTTGAACCGGATTGCGGAGGTGAAGACTTGTCTGTCCGGACTGATCAGGACCACGCCGGCGTCTGCTGCTATGCTGGTTGATGATCCGTCAACGTAGAGATGCCACGGAGCTACACGCCCCCTCGTCGGATCTTGTGGGAAAGTTAGCTCGACAATGAAGTCGGCAAGTGCTTGTCCCTTGATCGTTGTTCGGGGTGCGTAGGTTATACCGTATTGGCTGATCTCTAGTGACCATTTCAGCAGGCGTCCGCTTGTGTCTAGGCGCTGTAGTATTTGACGCAGTGGGAACGTTGTCAGCACCTCTACCGGGTGGTCAAAGAAGTAAGGCCTTAATTTTCTAACACTCATCACCAGTGCATAGGCCAGCTTCTCTGTTGGGGTGTACCGCAACTCAGCTTCGTGTAGGACTTGGCTTACGTAGTACACTGGTAGGTGTGTCTTTTCCTCTTCTCGAACCAGGACGAAGCTAATGGCCACCTCCGACGCAGCCAGGTAGAGGTATAACTTCTCTCCGGGTATCGGCTTTGACAGGACCTGTGTATCTGCCAGGTATGTTTTGATGTCTTCGAAGGCTCGTTGGCATTCACTTGTCCAGACGAAGTGGTTTTTGAGGTGGAGCTTGTTGGCTTTGGCCGCCTCTTTATACCTCTGTGTGTTTGCCTTAATTGCCTCGAAGAACGGGCGATTTCGGTCACCGGGCCTGGAGATGAATCTGTTCAGGGCTGCCATGCACCCAGTCAGTCTTTGAATTTTCTGGACGGAATCGGGTATACCCATCTCGATTATGCATTGGACCTGCGTCGGGTTGACCTTGATTCCTCGTTGGCTAACTAGGTGCCCCAGGAACTTTCCGGAGTGCACGTCAAAGCTGGTCTTTTTGGGGTTTAACTTCATGTTGTAGTGGCGCAGTATGTCGAAGGTCTGTTTTAGGTGGTCCAGGTGGTCCTCCTTTCTCAGACTCTTGACAACTATGTCATCTACGTACACCTCCATGGATTCACCAATGTGTTGGTCGAACATTTTATTCACCAACCTTTAGTAGGTGGCTCCGGTGTTGATGAGTCCGAACGGCATCCTTTCCCAGCAATACATGTTCTTGTTGGTGTAGAACGGCGTATGCTCCTAGTCATCAGGGTGCAAAGCTATCTGGTGATAGCCTGCAAAAATGTCCATGAATGTCATCATTTCATGGCCAGCGGTGCTATCTACCAGCTGATCGATGTGAGGTAGTGGGAAATTGTCCTTCGGACAAGCTTTATTCAAGTCTGTGAAGTCAATGCAGAGTCTCCTCGTCCCATTGTGTTTTCTCACCAGGACGGGGCGACCCACTGTGGACACAAGGCTTCCTTGATGAGCTTGTTGTCCAACAACTTCTCCACCTCAACAGTTAGAGCTGCGTATTTGTCCGGTCCATACTTTCTTCGTTTTTGACATACGGGCCTCCTCGTCGGATCTATATTGAGTCTGTGGCAAGCATGTTCCAACGGGATCCCCGTCATGTCTTCATGGGACCAGGCGAACACATTCAGGTTGGTCATCAAGAACGGCTCCATCCTCGACCGGTACGGTTCAGGTAACTCAGAACCAATGAAGAGTTCTAAGTCCCTTTCTGGGTCCACCGGGAGTGCCGTCAATTCCTCCAAGGGGTGGCTTTTCTCTTCTGACTTTTCCACCTAGGGTCGCTGATGAACTCGTCCCACTCCTCTTGTGACATCTGCGTAGGTTCGTGACCTATGCGTGGTTCGAGGTCATCAGGTTGGCTTTCAGCTCGGGCGGGTCCATCAACTGTTACTACCTCCGGTGGTTTGTCAACTCGGGATGGTTTGGTGACCTGGGGAGTTGGATCAACATCCATAGGTGTTGGTTCTTGACCTCTCGTAGGTCCCCCATCTTGGGTTTTGCCAACCACCTCCATGGGAGTAAGTTGTTGTTCTTGCGCAGGTCCCAACACTTGGGTTTCTTCCAATCCCTTCATTGGTGCTGGTTGTGCGTCTTGCGCAGGTCCTGTGCCTTGGTCTATCTCCGACAGATCGCCTACCTCCATCATCTCAGTTTTGACCGAGACGACGTCTAGGATGTTTGGCTCGTCTGCTGGAATCTGCACGTCCTCTTCAAGGACTTGGACCCGTGTCACCGCTTTTTGGACCTGGCCATCTTTCATTTGGAGTAAACACTCTCGGGCCTTTTTCTGGTCACCTTTTATAGTTCCGGCACCTTTTAGAGTTGGGAATTTCAAACAGTAGTAGTAGGTCGAACACGCCACTTTGAATTCATTAATAAACGGACGGCCGAGGAACCCGTTGTAGGAGGACTGCTGGTCGACAACTAGGAAATCTATGAGCCTAGTCAGTCTCCTTTCGGGGCTCTCAGGCGATACAAGCTGGACGCTCAACCTAACACTACCTAGGGGGACGGTTACAGCCTCTCCGAACCCCACTATCCTAGCATTGCTAGGTTCCATATACGACTCAAAATCACCTAAGGCATCTAAGGTGGATTTGAAGAGAATGTTGGTGAATGCGCCGGTGTCCACAAGTAGCCTGTGAACTCGGACGTTCATGATGTTGGCGGTTATCACCAACGAGTCGTTGTGGGGCATCAGTACCCCTTCCAGGTCCGCCGAGGAAAATGTCAGCTCATCAGTAAGCTATGAGACGGACCTGGGGCCGGAGCTACCTTCCTGGACTTGGTTTATGGCCCGGATTTCGGCCTTTCTTTTCCTCCTGGACATGGAGAATCCCCCGTCCTGGAGACCTCCGGCAGCTCCGATCTCCTCTTCGAGAACCAAGAGTTCCCGGGTGGGCTCCATGTTTTGCTGAGGCTGGGGAGGTGCCCTCCGCCTATTCTGGGGACCAGGTTGGTCCGCTTCCACATCCTCGTCATCGGAGGTAGCCCTCCTCTCGAACATTGGCCTCTTAGCTGGGGCCTTCTTCACGAACTCCGCCAGCTTACCATCCTCGTAGAATTTCCAGAGCTGTTTTAGGAGGTCTCGGCACTCGCTGGTGAAGTGGCCGATGGCTTGGTGGTAAGCGCATAATTTATTAGGGTTGGCTTCGTGCGGTCCTGGCGGATCCACCTTGGCTCCTCCAGCATGGCCTTGCCTTTGACGGCAGTGAAGACGTGGTCAACGGAGACGGTGAGGACCTGGTTGAGCTTTTCTTTGAGCTCGTCTACCTCGCTAAAGGCCTTTAAGTTCCAGGGAGCTTTGTAGGTGCCCCCGGACTTCTTCCCGTAGGGTTTTTTCTCTTCGTGGGCACCAACTTCTTTCAGTAGTGCCTCTTGCAAAGCCACGAACACCCCCGCCTTATGGCGGAATTCGGTGTAAGTGTTGGGACATGTGAGGTGCATTTCCTTCCAGAGGTCAGTGCCCTTCCTGACCCCGGCCATCGCCGCGATGACCTTGGTGTCCTAGCTCACCCGCTCGCCTTCCAGCAGGATTTTGTCGAACCTCTCCAGGTACTGCTGGTCGGTCTCGCTTTCGCCTTGGTGGATGTTGGCGAGTCGGTGCTTCTGGGTAGGGTAGGATCCGAACCCAGAGAAGTGGGCCAAGAACTCCCGCGAGAGTTGACCAAATGAGCAGATTGACCCCGGGGCGAGTGAAGAGAACCAGCGGTGAGCTCGGTCCCCTAGGGTCAGCGGGAAGTTCCGGCACTGGGTGGAGTTGGTGGCACCAATAGAAATCATGAAGTCCTCGTACTTGGCCAGGTGGACTTTCGGGTCAGATTCACCCTCGTACGCGGACATCACCGGGAACTGGATTTTCTTCTGGACCGGTGTGCGGAGGATGACAGGTGCCAATGGAGACGCGGGGAGAGTCGTGGCGTCAGGTCCGCCAGACTTGGTTGCTACTTGTGCTTGTAGCATTTCGACGGCCTTTTTCAGTGAGGCCAGCTCGTCATTACGGGTCACCTCCGCCGGAGGATGCTCAAAGGTCATGTGTCTCACGGACGCACGTCCCCGAGGTGCCTCACTCTGGGGTGACCTCTCAGTGATGAGCTGGAATTGGCGTCCGCCGTGGGGGCCCAACCTGTCGGTGGCGGGCCTTCTCAATCGATCATCAGCGGACCTGCGCGGCTGTAGGTCTGAGTCCCCCCGTGGGACGTGACCGGGGCGGCTGTTCGTTCCTTCTCCCCGCACCTGGGTCCCAGTCTGCCTTGGAGGACTTTCCTCTTTTGTGATTGGTGGGTACCAGATGCCCCGGTGTAGGCTAAATCTCTCCCGGTGTAAGGAGCGGGATCCTCCTCCACCATCTTGGCTTTGCCAGCCCTTTCCCTATGCTGGCGAGCTTGTGCCGAGCTCGCCTCTTGCTCAGTGGGGAGAGTGCTGTACTCCCCCCGAGTTTGGGTGCCTTGAGTGGGCCTGGTTTGCTCCCGGGCATCGGCAGCTGGAGCTGGCCTGGGCACTAGGGCGAGCTCGTCCTGCTGCCTCTGCTGCAACCATTGCAAGGTTGTGATGGTGCGATGGAGCTCGTCGGGGTCGTTGGCCAGGTCCCTCAGGGCGGGGGCCAAGTCCTCCTGGGTCACCACAACTCGCGGAGGTCGCGGGGCTGCGATGCTCTTCTGGGGAGGTGGTTGCGAGGTCTCCACCACCTGGCGTGAGGTCTCTGCCTCGGCCCGATTTTGTTCACCTCCTTTGGACCTTCCGGCAGCTGCGGAGGTCTGTCCTTTGGCGGCTCGAGTGTTAGCCATTTTTAGATTTCGGAGGGGGTAACTTGCTGCAGGTCGCCGAGGTGGAGGGAGGTCGCCGGGATGGTGGTCGTCCAGCTTGGGTGGAGCTGTGCAAACTTTCGTCTAGCCTCGCGTGTGATGAATTATCCGAAATTTGGTTTATTCGTGTACACGCGCACGTTTGAAAACTTTTTCTGGGCAGAATTTGTGAATTTGAGAATTCGGGTTTTCGTCCGGAAATCTGGGTTTTTCGTCCAAAGAAATGAATATGTATGTGTATCTTCAAGTGTTCTTGAGTTTTATCAAGAACACTTTCAAATCTTCAAATCTTCAAACAAACCCTAACTTTTTATCCTTGATAAATTTTTATTTTTCAGGTTCGGGCACACCCTTCTTCTAGCGTCAAATTGTTGATAGAATTTCTTAATCGTGTTCGTTTATGTGGCTTTATAACGGGTTAATTCTACCAAACAATAATCTTATGATCTCATATTCTTGGAGAGATAATATATAGAGAGAGAGAGCTTAGAGAGAGAAAGTAGAGTGTGAGGAATGTATTAATTGTGTGAATAGTACAAGAGAGGTCTTATTTATAGGTGTGCGAGTGTGAGATGGCACCTTACGAGCCTATATGGCTTCCGGTGTTGACGAGGGTTCCCTACCCTCGTCTTGGTCTCTCACACTGCTTCCTATGTTGTGCCTCGTCCTACTACTATGCCTTAGACTAGATGGGCCTCATTAAAAATCTCGCCGTAAACCACCCTTGTGGATAAACCAGACGGAGGGAAAAAGAGTGCACCATCGGGGTCCTATCGACTAACAGACGAGCTTGGAGGTGAGCTCCAGTAGTCCAGGCGAGCTGGTGGGCGAGCTCCTGGGCGGGCTCGGAGGCGAGCCACGGTGGTCCAGGCGAGCTCCAGTGCCTTGAGCGGCTTACGAGTGTCGTGCGATGATGGACCTCGCGAGGTCCATGTGGGGATAGGGGCGAGCTCCTTTAGGCGAGCTGCGCAGGTGAGTTGCCCCCAAGTGGGCGAGCTCCACACTTCCACGGATCTGGGTGAGCCCTGGCGACCTGCCAAACCTTGGTGATTATCCACATGCTAATTGTGTTAGTTCGCCAGGCCAACAACGATGAATTAAAAAATGTTAATTACGTCAAATATGAATATTAAATAAAATTATATATTTTTTATTTTATATTTTAAATCTTAATTCGAAAAAAATATTGTTATGCTTTTAGTTTTTTATAAAAAATTAAATTGAAATAAAGATAAATGAATCAGGCCTTAAATTGAGACAAAGATAATAAAATTAGATCTTAAATTGAGAAAAAATCAAAATGTAGATCTTAATTTGAGACACTTCAAAATTAAAATTTTAAATTGAGACTTATCTTAAAATTTGGGCACTAATATGAAATTCTTCTTTTTTTTTACAATTATGTTAATCCAATTTTTGGATAGTAAAATTAACATTTAAATAATCAAGAATTAAATAGAACAATTGATATTGAAAAAAAAAACCTTGAATCATAAATTTCTGCAAGAAGTTGCATAAATTAATTGCACCGTCCAATTAGTATACAAACTATCACCCTCTATAGACTTCTGCTCGGAATTATGTTTGGTGCTCGGAGTAACTGAATCATGAATTGAAACTTGAGGTTGGTATACTAGATTTTAATATAGTATGATATGTGCACTGGATTTTGAATGTGTAAGATATGATGCCATCCTAAAGTCTCAAATGCTACTTATATATAATCACCTTTTACACCTATTAAGGCTAGCAAATATCAGGAAATGAGAGATAAGTCATAGTTGTTTCTGTTTCTTTTTCATTAATCTGTCATTACTAGAAATGTACAAATGTATTTTCATCTATATACTACAAAATTTTTCAATCTCATCCCGAGTTAGTGATTGAGGATGTTAAGGAGAGAAACTCTGGTCTTGATCAACTGCCTGAACTGAACAAGGACTCTAATTCTTGTTCAAGAGCCAAAATGGTTGAGTCCATCTCTTTTAAGTGATTCAACACCTCTTTGTCTTCTTGCTTCTGTTGCAAGAATGAATAACCTTGTTGAATTCGTTCAGAATTGGTTGTGCCAGTGACACCAGCACAGAAAATGCTTACGATTCTGCGTCTTTTAACATGGATAGAAGGCTAGTTTCCTTCTCCTCGGCCTTTCTTGTACAGCTACTCAGTGTTTTCAAAAAAGTCTGGATGAGGTAACCTTGGATGCCATTCGCGTCTTTTCTTCTTAAGGAAGACATGAGCTCTCGTAAATGCTGCTTGGTGAGTGAGACGTGCTCTTTGACTCCGCTGCATCCATCCAATAGCCTGATGTGATCATCCAATAATTGCTCCGAAACCATGTGTTCATTTTGAGGCTGCAGAAGCAAATGATCAATGCTGTTGTACAAGTTTTTGAGGCCATTTACTCTGCTGTTCAAAGATGAAAGTGACGAACAAGCGGACTCTGAAGATTCCAGTCTGGACAAGTTGTCATCAAATTGAGAAACAACGGGACTTGTTGCAGAGGGGAAGCTAAGAGAGCGGCCGTGATGAAGGGTCTTTGATCTCAAAGGGGAGAAGGCCATTGTACGTTTTTGTTGGCTTTGAATTAAATTGATTGTTGACTGAATGAAGAAAGTTGTGATGTCTGCAGCAACATGAATTTGGTTGAGTTATAGGGGGGAAGTGGACACAAGGCATCTGTTGACCTGGAGTATCAATAATAATCTGGAAATGTCTATTGCATGTCTTTCACCCTCTGAATCCTAAATAAATAAATAAAATTTCAAAATGCAGTTTGTTGATCCATCGTATTAGCTCGTGCAGGTTTTGTAGAAATTTGCTGGACTAACAGAAACTACAGGTCCCAGAAAGCATGTGAGATTGGAGATCATATATCAGTAATGTTGTCTCTCAAGAGACAATTCGAATCTTGATGAGTTTGGTATGAATAAATAATACGTGGTGTGTGGTGTGGCCAAATAATCATTATTAAGTATCATCACAATCCATACGTGCATAATTCATAATAAGCATCTCCAGTTCACCATGTAACCATTAAGAGATGGCAGATACATACGTGCAACACATTATTAATTGCATCAACTTGCATTAAAAATAGGTTGCTCATCATGTGGAATTAAAAATTACAACGCCCTGTGCTCACCCCCTATTGTGCTGACCAGAAAAATGAAGTCATTTTAAACTTCATAATAATGTAGGCAATCAGTAATTAACATGGCTGAAGGCAGATGATCATGCAATATAAAAATCGTCGTGGTCTGAGGATGTGAAACATTGCATAAACATAGCCTGGATCGATGCTTGTTAATCCAGATCGATATCACATTTCACCTATAGAATATTGATTCGTTTTGTGTCATCTTCACTTTGTGGTTAGAACAATTGATATTGAATAAATGGAACAAATGACATAGCAAACGGATAATAGAATCAAAATTTTGACAAAGCTTATACGCTGTATTACATCATGTCAATTGGTGCATATTTTTTAAAAATATTAGTTGTTTCTATATAACACAAACTAGATTGACTGTAGCAGATATTTTAGAATTACTATAAAGGATATGATGAAAAAACATAAGGAACATACTCAAATATCAGGAAATAAGAGACAAGCTAGTCAAAGTTGTTTATGAATTTCTGTTTCTTTTGCTAATAATTTGTCATCAGTAAAAATGTACAAGTATATTTTCATCTACATACAAAACTTTCAACCTCATGATGAGTTTGAAGCCTAGTGATTTAGAATGTTGAGAAGGGAAACTCTTGTTTTAATCAACTGCCTAAACAAGGATTCTAATTCTTGTTCAAGAGATAGAATGGTTGAGTCCATCTCTTTCAAGTGGTTCAACAGCTCCTCGTTTTCTTGGCTCTGTTGCAACAACGAATCAACCCTGTCGAATTCATTCGAAAATGTGGGTGATGCTTTCTTGGAAAGGATCAGCCTTGACCACCCACTCTTCTTTTCTTGACCTCTGGTGCACGACACCAATGATTCTAGCACGAAAAATGCAGCCGATTCTGCGTCTTTTAACATGGATGCAAGACTCATTTCCTTCTCCACGACATTACTTGTTGAACTCCTCAGATTTTTCAAACAACTCTGGATCATTTTCTTGGACTTCCTTCTTGAGATGAGGTAACTATTGATTCCACTCGCGTCCTTTCTCCTCAAGGAAGACAGGAGCTCCCGTAAATTTTGCTTGGTGAGTGAGACGAGATCTTTGACTCCGCTGCAACCATCCAGAAGCCTAATGTAATCATCCAATATTTGCTCTGAAACAATTTGTTGATTGTGTTGCTGCAGAAGTAGATCATCAATGCTGTTGTACAAATCTGTAAGACCATTTACTCTGCTGTTCATCGATGAAAGCGATGAGCAAGCGGCCTCAGAAGATGTCAATCTGGACAAGTTGTCATCAAATTGAGAAACAGCTGGATTTGATAGAGAGGGCAAGCTAAGTGAGCGGCCATGGTGAAGGATCTTTGATCTCAATGGTGAGAAAGCCATTGTATTTTATTTTTTGGTGAAAGATGAGGCTTTGAATTGTAGTGATTTGATGATTGAATGAAGAAAGTTGTGATGTTTGCAGCAGCAAGTATTTGGCGAATATATATAGGATGGAAGTGGAGAGAAGGAATCTGTTGATGTGGAGTATCAATTATTGTGGCGATGTCTATGGTATGTTTCCGACCAGTTGAACCCAAAAAATGTTTAGTTGGTAGATGCACATTATAAAACGTTTTGCAGAAAATTGGTGGACAAAAAGAAACTTCAAATTGCAGAAAGCATGTGAGATTGGAAATCATATATTAATAATGTTTTCTCACAAGAGACAATTCGAATCTTGGATACTTTTAAATTGGCATCATTAAACAATACATGGGCGGCCACATGATCATTATTAAGTTGGCACCTCCATCAATGTGAGAGTAGAAGTACGTGCATCACATTGCTATTAAATTGCCCTGCCTTCCTTTATAAATAGTTTGTTCATCGTGTGGAATTATAACTTACGTACGTTGTCTCCTTGTGCTCTTCAACTAACGTGCAGGATGCGGAGACATGATCTTCATAATGATGCAGAGATCCACATGACCGAATTGAAGACAGGGTGGTCTAGCATGCAATATATAAATAAAGTTGTTATGTTGTGAGGGTGGGAAACATTGCATAAACACAGCCGGATTATGTAGTAGTAAATTCAAATCAATATTATTATGTAGAGCAGAATTTAGATTCCTCTTACCCAGAGCTAGTGTCGCTGTCATGAATGAAAAACGAGATAAAACGGCTTCAACTGATGGCCACAAAAAGGACTCTGCCTGGATGCAAATTACTTGAAAGTTACAAAGTGAAGCATTGAAGATGGTGGGGAGTGCTAGTTTAAAGGGGTAACTCGAACCAGAGGTTTTTATTAGTTGTGTCCACTGGATATATTAAACAAGAAATTAAGGAAATGGAAGAATGCAATTGTATGATGTCAAGTGCGGAGGAGCCATCAACAAATAATGACTACTTTTCACATGAGCTGTTATTCGAATTCAGTAATAACTTTCGAACTCCATTCTGAGCTCATCAGTTTAATTGAGCGACAACAAATGCTGCTGCAGTCGAAATCCAACTGCATATACTCGGACATCGACTAACAACAATACATAATTAAGGAGCTGATTCCCTAGCTACTTTATTTTGTAAAAAACATATATAGTGCAGACTTGATACAGCCGGTCACATTCCCGGTTTCATCATACGTGGTATTTTTCTTCCTTTTTTTTTATTTAGATTGGAGGGTTTAACCCCTCATGCGCCTCACGTGTATCATCTTTATGTGGGATTAATTAGGGTTTCTTCCCCAAGCACAACTCACAACCTTCATCTTCAAAATAAACCCCAAATCACATTAATATCTGTCACAATAAATCACACAACCTCCTGTTGCAATTATTTCTTATCGTAAAGGGATACCCGCATGCTTAAAGATGAGATGAGACTTAGGGATCCTCCGCCTCAATATGGTAAGTTTATGTAAATACTTTGATAGGTGAGATAGATGATTCAATAGATTGAATGATTTAAATAGTTGGTATATGTTGGTCCCAAATAAGCAATAACAGGTGTATAGGGGGGAATACACCTGTAAGTACAGAGTTTTCAAAGGATATATCTTCACAGTGGACTTAAGAATACAAGTGATCTGATTAAAGCAACAGTGGACTTGAAGGTCCCCTGTAAGGTAGTCTGTGATTTGAATCAGATTATAAAATTTGCAGCGGATTATTAGTTAACACCTTTCAAAGATTTTATCAACTCACACAAAAGAGATAAAGCAGTAAGGACACAGAGGATTTAGAGTGGTTCAGAGTTAAACTCTCCTACATCCACTTTTCCTAATTTAACAGGAGAATTCCTTAAACACAGGAATTCCTTGTTTATGAGTGCCAAGGTGCACTGATCAAGAACAGCTTATCTCGATCTCTAAGATTATCCCTGAGTCCTAGTCCTCTCAAGATTTCAGACTGAGAATGAGTCCTAGTCCTCTCAAGATTTCAGACTGAGAAACAACTCAGCTTACTTAATTTCTTCCAACTCTCAACCTTGAACCTATTATAGTTTGAGGGTTTTGAGTACTCCAACTAATGTTGAGAATCTAGAGATAACCCTTTACAATGTTGATCAGTATCTGGGTTGAGTTATCTTAGTATGCTTCTAAGAATTATGTAGTATAAGCCTAAAATACAGTGTTGAGCTCTAGACAGTGTAAGCACTTGGGAAACTAGTGTGATTTTGAGTGCTTGAGAGTGATGAACTTTTGAGAGCTTTGAATTCATATTAGCTTGTATGTTTCTCGTGCTTAGCTTCTTCTTCAACTTCTGTATTTATAGACATAATTTGAAAAACAATTCGTTGGAGAGATAGTTTTCAAATTATGTTATTTTTGTAGTCCAACGTTCTTCAAAGATCTTCTTTGGATTTTGGATGGTCAATTCCAAGCATTAATGATTGAAAGCTCATTAAATGTCTGCTTAGTATTAATGTAGCCGCCTTCGAAAGATGTGCCAACCTAGGTTGTTGGTTGCGTCTGAACATGGTATTGACAGATCAGTCTGACTGTGTCAGGTCCGTACATAGGTGGCAGTATCTTATTGGTCTGTCTTTGATTGTTCTTCAGACCAGTCAAACGGTTATATTAAAGTCCCCTGTCACTTTCATCAAGTGACTTTAGAACATTCCTTTTGTTGCATTTAACACTTCATTTAAGTGTTGCAACTGACTTCATAAATGTGGTGAAGTATTTAAGAATCAGGCTTGTTCTAATCAGGGGAGTTCTTCAGGCTTCTTGGACTTAGTCTTCTAAGGTGTCTTTCTTTAGGGGGTGGGATATTTATCAATCATTCATCAAGCTAGTCTAAGTCATACAGACTAATTTTATCTTAAGTAACCTGTCTTTTACAAAAGTAGTTTTTCTAAGTTTTTTACTTAGCCTCCTAACAGTTAGGCTATTTTTCTAAGTTATACAACTGTTCCAACACAGGGTAGTCTTTGGGATTACATCAAAACAATTTTACACTTAATTTCCCAACATTATATTTTATACAATATTCGTATCTGGTGAGATAGGACATTTACTGTTTTTATTGCATAAAGTATGTAGGAATGTTGAGTTCGATTATTAAAGTAAGTAGGACATACACAACTTTTATTGCATAAAGTATGTGTGGTCAGTGCGCTCTGTTTTTTTTTTCATGTAGGACTCATTTGGTTCGTAAGATAAAACTATCTATCCGTCGAAAATATGCATATTTTCGACGGATAGATAATTTTATCTTACGAACCAAATGAGCCCGTAATGTTTAAGATTCTCTTTTTGGAATGTGTGGTCAATATGCTCTATTTTATTTTATTTTATACACATAGTGTTAAAAGATTCTCTTTTGGTGTTTGTTGTGGTATTAAACAAAGTGTGTGGTCACTTATTCTTTGGACTTTTATGGCCTAAACTGATTCTTTTTTTTATTGTCTAGATCCAAATGGTAACATATTAAGTCTATGTTTTTACACAGGGGGTTATATCCATAGATGTAAATGGCGGTAGCCGGCGACGTCTAGGTTAAATTGTCGAGGAAAATCCGCCAACACATTTCGCACTGCCGAGACCGCCTTGGCACTGCCTAGACGGTAATTAGTCTTCTTTTCTAATTTTTATTTCAACTTAAAAGTTAGAACTAAAATTTAAAAAAAAGTAGTTTACTAAATTACTAAAAAATGGAAGTTTAATTGAACTACTTCATAATATATTCGTATTATGTATTTTGCACTTTTTGTGTTTCATTTAGAAGTTGGACAACGTCGTATTATTATAGTTTTTAACATTTTGTTACCTGTTATATTTTGTGATTGTTATTAACTATGTTTTAAATTTATAATTTATCATATAATGTATATTTTTATTAATATATGTTTAGAAAAAAATTAATATTAATAGAAAAAAATAGAAAAATCTTGGCACTGTGTAGGCGGTCTAGACGCTTGGCGGCACTCGGCCGCCCGACGACCGCCAAGCATCATTTGCAACCTTTCTCAATATCACCATTGTAATCTATAAACAACTTCCTTTAGCTAATATAATACATAAACCTCTTAAAAATTTAGTTTTTGCAATATAAAGCTAGACAAATTTTGGTGTTTTTATTGTTTTTACAGCTATTGTCCTGTTGGATCATTATTGCTTGTTCAAAAACTTTCCTCAGGTTCTTACAGAACCCATAATTATATAAATTGTTTTTGATAAAAATTAGTGCACATGTTTTTTAAAAGGATATCTCAATCCAACAATATATTAACTTTCTCTCTCTTTCCTATTTTGCAACTGATCAAAAGGTGGAGAATATATATATATATATATATATATATCTTAGTCTTGTATGCACCAGGTGCACCGTGCTAACTCAAGTGCATTTTTAAAAAGTTACACAAAATACAATTGAAAAGTCACACATGTTATTACTGAAAAGTGTATCTTCAGTTGTGTAACTTTTCAGTAGTAATTTGTGCAACTTTTAAAAAATACACTTGAGTTGCACTGTGCACCTGGTGCACAAGAGACTTACTATATATATATATATATATATATAGTCTTATTCTTGTATGCACCAGTTGCACCGTGCAACTCAAATTTATTTTTAAAAAGTTGCACAAAATACTATTGAAAAATTACAATAGTTATTATTAAAAAGTGTATTTTTAATGGTGTAACTTTTCAGTAATAATTTGTGTAACTTTTCAGTTATAAATGGTGTAACTTTTAAAAATACACTTGAATTGCACGGTGCACCTGGTGCACAAGAGACTTACTCATATATATATATATATATATATATATATCGCAAAAACTTGTGTGCATGCAAGTGCATACTATGCACTTGGATTTTTACTTCAATTTTAATTGTAATTTGTTATTTCCAGAAACACACACTACATCCCGCACTATGTGTTTTTTTGGTAATTGGAGTATTAATTTTTTTGTCTTCGGGTATTATTTTTTATTCTTGAGGTATCCACTTCCATTATTAGCTCACAGAACATTGTTTCCAGGGACCACTGAGAGACTGAGTCCTTGGGTTGCTGTGGGATGCTTCACAATGGGAGTTTCAATTATTTTCTTCTGAATAGAGGTCCATGTAAGTTGGAATTAGGCTCCAATGTCAATTTCAATTTTGCTGTTGCTGTGAACTATCAAATTTTTGAAAGTTGAGTTAGAATTCTTTGACTTCTTTCAATCGTGAGAGTTCAATTTATTTTTCAATCATGAATATTACTTGCAGGTTGTGTGTGTAAGATCTTTATTAATTTTATTTTTGCTGCTTACAAGTATGCAACTTGATCATTGTTGTTGGGTATTTATTAGTTGTTATTGGAGTATTATATTTTATTTTTGGGGTATTATATTTTACTCATAGGGTAAGAAAGAAATTTGTTGGGGTATTTATTAGTTGTTATTGGGGTATTATATTTTACTCTTGGAGTATTATATTTTATTAATTCTTAGGGTATTATATTTTACTTATAGGGTAAGAAAGAAATTTATTATTGTGGTATTTATTAGTTGTTATTGGGGTATTATATTTTATTCTTGAGGTATTATATTTTACTCTTGGGGTATTATATTTTATTCTTGGGTATTATATTTTACTCATAGGGTAAGAAAGAAATTTGTTGTTGGGGTATTTATTAGTTGTTATTAATGTATTATATTTTACTCTTGGGGTATTATATTTTATTCTTGGGGTATTATATTTTACTCATAGGGTAAGAAAAAAATTTGTTGTTGAGGTATTTATTAATTGTTATTGGGGTATTATATTTTATTCTTGGGGTATTATATTTTATTCTTGGGGGTAAGAAAGAAAAAGCGTTCATTTCCTCTGAGCAACTCTTCAAATGGGTTAGCACTTTTTCAATTTAACAACTATCTCTTGAAATCAATCGGTGGTTGTGGCTTCTCAGTTGTAACTTCCGGCGACGGTTTGGGTGCTGCAGTGAATGGGCTTCAGACGTTTTCTCAGGCGACTGATTCGAACAGGGCTTCGGAATTGCGTCGCAAATTTCCGGTGGGTTTTGGCCCTGGTGACGGCTGGTTGTGCTTCTTCATCGAGAACAGGGGCGCTAGGTTTTCTGCGATTTCCGGCTATGGAGTGCGGTGGCTTGGGATTTCAATTTCACAGCTGTTGACGAGTTCCGGTGAGTGCGCTTCTTCTTCTCCGGCATGACTTCGACGGTTGCAAGGCGAGTGTGGGCTGCTTCCGGCAGCAGGGCAGAACAGGGGGCGGTTTGAGGATTCCAGCGGAGTGCAAATCTAGGGTTTGACAGTAGTGAATGGTTTGGCAGTAGTGAAGCAGTATGCACTCGGGTGCACAGGAGAATGACTCTATATATATATATATATATATATATTACTCCCTCCATTCCAGTATTTTTTTCATAAGTTGGGTTGCACGCATATTAAGAAAAAGTGAAGTATATGAATGTGAAATTAAATAATAAAATGAGTAAGTCTCTTGTGCACCAGTTACACCGTGTAATTCAAGTGTATTTTTAAAGAGTTACACTATTTATTATTGAAAAGTTACACTACTAAAGATACACTTTTCAGTAATAATATGTGTGACTTTTCAATAGTATTTTGTGTAACTTTTTAAAAATGAACTTGAGTTGCATGATGTAACTGGTGCATTCAAGACTAATAATAAAATATAAAAATTGTATTTTATTGACTTTTGTGAGTGTGAGTTGTTTCCTTTTTTGGATTTGAAAAAAGAGTTGGTACGTCAATATAAAAAAAGTGTGAAAATTATTATTGGACAGGGGAGTATCATTTTCTTAACCTTAAAATTCGAGAATTGATGAAGAAAGAGTACCCAAATCAATTGCAGAATGGGTTGAGAAAATGTTTGTTTTGTTGTTTCCGAGCAATAAAAAATATAATTTGTACAGTTCAGTGCAACAAAAATGTAATATGATGGTTCAAGTGTAATTTAATAAATTATTTGGTAATTTAGTACAATTAAACATGCATATTTACACTGCTATCCATTTAAATATTGTTTTTATCAACTATCAATTGTACTGCTAAAAAAACAAAATTTTCTATCCAAAAAGTGAACAAAATACCTCAATTTCCCCCTCTCAGAATTTGAATAATGGATGACACTTTGACAAACTCACTCTCTCAAAATTGTCCCACTTAGATTTTCGAAAAGTGTGTTTTATATATTGATTAAAAAAAATTACTATATTTATAAATTGATTCATAAATTTGCATGGAAGTTTTTTTTTTTTTCTTGCACGGAAGTGGTTTTTTTTTTAGACTGAACCAATATGTAATTTGTGTGAATTTGTTGAATCATTTTATACTTTTTCTTTTTAAAAAACGGTTATCTCTCTATAAATAGTTAAGATCATAATTTGCGTACAATATATTTTTTTTGTATTTGATTTAAAAGTTTTAATTTTGGGAATGAAATCCTAAACATACTGATTTAATTAGGTGATTGTCTGGTTTTAGGTATGGTGTATCTGAATAAATCGAATATAGTGGCATTGAAATTACGAGGCATGGAAGATATGAGGCTGGAAAAGTTGGGATATTTTCGGAGAAAAATATTATGGAGGTCTCACCACACGGGGGGCCTTACATTGTTTAATGATATATGTCC